>SJOL01001349.1:708512-840753 GCA_004794785.1 Opisthorchis felineus | reverse complement strand
CGAGACAATAGTTCACCGATTAGTTTGATCAAGCGATTTCCGGTGCTTATTCCGACCATCCACGAAACCCACCGCGAACAATAGTGCATTTTTACCCGCTATCTGTCAGTTGGCTCAACTGAATGATTATGTCGCTCACAGCACAACCACAACCATATTGAGATCACAACTCCTCAGGGAATGTTACTGCTGGTCAGAACCAATGCAACTGTGCCCTTGGAACATTGCGACTTTCGGGTGTAGTTCAGGAGCAATTTCTGTTCGGACCAATCGTAACAGCCTCTTGCGCCCTATCAGCATGCCGTACGATCTTTTGGGATGTTTTTGAATAGCATATCAAAACTGAGCATAAATTCGTTGAACTGCTACTGTGATCGGTAACTGCTGAATAGTTGTTTTGACTGTTCCACACTGAAGGTTAGCTGAGGGAATCACGGGAAAACAGATGATTTTTCTAACGTTTCTCACACTGTATTGCTCTAACCATTCGAAATTCAGCCTTCCTCAATTTTATCGAGACGTTCGAAAGACCTGAATCTAGCAGGCGACTGGGTCACGCGACCCAGTCGTGTGCACGTTAGAAACTTTGACCCCAGTGTGAGATCGCTTGATTAGTTTGAACGCATTCGTGGGTTTCTTCTCTTTTTCTGCTCCTACATTCCCATCAGCTGATGAAAGTGGAGGTATCTCTTTTCATACTCAGAGCTTTTGCATGGATTTTCAATGAATGATTGAGTTCCGTACGGACAAAAGTGCACTATACTGATACGGAATACCATTCGTTCATCCGGCTCCCGTTTGAAGATTTGGTCACCGAGCGCAGGTTCGACTTCTGCATGTCCGACCCATCCATCCTGACTCGTTAATTCAGGCAGCCAATTTTACCGGAAGTCTGCTTTTTGCCAAATTCACGATGAAAGGAGAATCACCGCACACTGAAGGGGAGTACTTACATCTTAATAGTGAATACCAGTGGGGTGCGATAACATAGGGTGAGACTGTCTACCATATTCGAACCCGACAGGCCATGTGACATTACCTGAGTGTTGGTTGACGTCTTCCACCTTAGCATCCACTTTTGACATTCTACCCGTAACTTCAGTGAAACTCCAAATACTGCCCTACAAACACTCATCAAACGTAAACACACAAACAGTCTTGTTTATGTGACATCGGTTGAAGCGGCTAACATTAGCCGTGCTTGACATCCAACCCCGGTGGAGGATATCGATCTCTAGTTGGACTTATTTTCAGTAAACAGTTGATCCAGTCAATACGATAGGCCATTGCTACAAGGCCAGCTTGGTGCAATCCGTAAAAGACGATAAAACTGAAAACCTTGTGCAAACCCTATGTTAGACCTCCAAGACCTTGGTGCACACATGTTCAAGCATAATTGAAAATGTGCCGCTTAGTAATACGACAGCGTGACGGGTTTTTTCGTGACTATCAACGACTCAAAGTCATTCTGGATCGTTTGCGATGCAATACCCACACATAAACGATAAACAACCCTGAATTGGACAGTCCGGCTCAAAGGTGACACTCGACCTGTTACGGCTTCTCTTCATATGGTATCCAACAAAAAAAACCTGATATTTATGCGGGCTTAGCATACGGCAACAATAAGGAAAGGAGGTTTACTTGAGAGGGATGAACAGAGGTTTACAGCGACGCACCGTGTCCCTATGGGGAAATTGGAAAAATCCGTGTGCAGCATGGAATCACAGCTGACGTGCAAGTAATCTGTTCCCTTAGTAAGGAAACGATTTCAGCAACCCTTTCCATCCGCAAGAAAATTTGCCGTAGTCTACCTTCCAATAAGCAGAGATCAACGCAACAGGAAATGTCACGTAAAAATCACCCTTTAGAATGCTTCGCTTGATTGTTTATCAACACAGTTGTATTTTATGACCGTACCATCTGCAGTTGCCTCAATCAACAAATCAGATGACACTTGTGACAAGCAATACCGTCAACAATGAAACCCTCATTGACTCTTGGAACCCTGACTTTAGGGGAGCGGTGCTATAGAGCGGAGACTTGCTAACCGTTTTGGGGCGTACCGAGTTCATTTTCATGTATCCGTTGGAAAAATTAGTTGGATGTGGCAATCCCGTCACTACTTTCTGTTAATCGCTATAGATTCAAGCATCTTTTTGCTGTGACACGTCCTTCAAACATCTCCCGTTTGATAGAGTACAAAGACCCAACGTTGCTTGGCCTGTTCATACGGTTTTTGTACTCTGGAAAGGTTGCGTCAGGGCACCGGTCAGAAACGTTCTTCTCTGAGATGGGTTTTGCTCATGAACTACCCTTCAACAATCTTGCGAAAAATAATAATCACTTTTATTTCGTAATATAATACCAAAGTGTAATGCAACACACATGTTCGTTCTGATTTATATTAGGGCTTCACGAAAACTTGGATTTCACAACGTTGCTTTCAAGACTCGAATTTACAACCCCTAAGGATAGGAAGACTCTTTTTGCCGTCATTGCATCATTTTGAACTTTGTCCATGTTATTTTGCTTCTCTCCCCCCATTCATGCTTGTAGTCCAACGGTCGCGTGCAGTTAATGTGGTCTTTTGACGGTCAAGGACAAAATAAAAAAGCCTCGGAAAAATCTCCCACCACTGAACTGACACGTGGCGCCACTCCTGCATCAAATCCGCAACAACGGTTGCAGTCGCCGACCTCTTCTCTGTTCTCCTTGGATGCTGATCCCACGGTATTTGTGCCAGATTTCTTCTTGGTTCTGGCTCGACCTCTGGTCAAGCCGAAGAGTGGCGGGAATTCTGGTGACTCGTTCAAATATGGAGCTTACTGGGCAACGCAAGTGAATGGATCTGACGTGAGGGTAAGTACACGCAAACATTAACACTGAACGACGGTTGCATTGTCGCATTTCGTGGGCATGGCAACACGTTCCGCTCGAATGTGTACAAAACGCTAAAGCTTGCCGACACACACACACACACTTTTATCCGGGGCTTTCCACTCAGTTGTATGGGGGTACCATCTCTTAATGTGTTCGTTACTGAGCGGAAAACTGCTTTCCGGTTGTCAGGACTCACTCACTGAAGCGATTCTGCACTAACTAGACTGGTCTTTCGTTGTCCTTATGTAGGTTGTTGAAATGACTTTGTTGCCAACTCATCCCTGGGACAGAGTCTAGAAATATGTCCCACGCCAGTCACTAGCGCGCACTGCTTGGCCATCCAAAGCAGGGGAGATACAAGCTAGTTACTGACTGAGTAGTTTAGCTCAACGGTCGAGCCGATTCATATCATGGTTTCCGTTAGTGATTCGAGTTCAGGGTCAGAATCGGATATGTCTTCTTCCGTCGGTCTCCATCTGATATCGGTGCTTGCCTATGTAGCTGAAGACAGAAAATGGACAGCCGATCTCGACAAACACGCTGATGATGACCAGATTCCTAGACTGTTGCCAGGGCGGTCATTTAGTTGAAATATGTCATAACGAGATATTCCGTTGAGTCTCGTTAACGCTAGCGTCATTTTCAGGTGAGTGTATTTCTCAAAAATATTCACTCTACGCACTTTTTAAAGGCTCCTTTTACATTCAAACCGCAACTTTTTCCTTGCAAAATTGTCGGAATATTTGACTGGTAAATATCTTCGTTCTGATGGTTACTTTCAGTTCACTTCAAACAGATATGCCGAAGGAAATCAGTCAGTTACGATGTTGTCCTACTTATGTATTCATCTTTACAGCAATAGAGAGCTTCACGGAAATAAAAGCGGATAGTTGAGCTGAACCGCGGTATGAAACCTGATTAACACTTTTCCGCGCCGCCATCTGTAACCCTTTGGGACGAACCAGAAGGCCTCTGGTGTCCTGAGTCATCAGCTACAGTGGGATAGATGAAAACTATTCAGAGGCATTCTGATAGCTTATGGTGTGTATCGATCGACGGTTTGTTTTCTCAGCTGGTTACTTCAATTGTAACTTAACCTACCGTTTGCCGCCTGGGTGATGAGAAGCTTGTGACCAAACTGTCCGACTCAGCGGACAAGCCTACCGCTAGGTGAAGGCTCTGTTTATATCGTACTACACTGTAGATGGGCAAAAAACGCCCACATTCAACTCATAACGGTGTATTAACACAAAGTACCTTCTCTTTCTTTAATGGAAGAAAGCGGTGAGGACAACTACTCTGGAAGCCACCTACTGTGTTTATTTTATGCGGAATTTTGAGATGAACTACTTCTCGTCACAGCTGTTCATGCCCTGTTGGCACAACGCACTGTTGGAAGGCGTACTTTGTACTCTGAAGCATTTTGAGCACTCCTTATCTCAGTTTCATTCCTGTTGGGTTTTACTGTAAATCGATCGCCCCATTTTCGTGATACTCGAGCCCGAAAGTCCGCTGATTTTCTTGACAGCATACAGTAACGTCATAACATACTGACCCCGTATCGCAATGCACTCTGTGTTTGACAAAGACGCTAGGTATATAACTTCATGAAATATGCTTGCCCTTCCGCACCATCACGACATCTGTTTGCTTCCCCTTTCAGGAAGGTATCTTAACCGGACTGAATAGAACATCAAGCTACCAAATCATCGTGTATGGCGTGCGAGGGACCGGGGACAAACGTCAAATCACTCGCTTTTCAAAAGCTGCTTACGTAAATTTGGCGGTGAGTTTTTGGCCGTGATTCACTCGATCGCTCGGTCTGCGTGAATTCTCAGACAGTCGTCTCCTGTGCGCGTGTGTAACTGCGCGTGAACAAATCAAACAAACAGTCGGAATACTGTTGCTGGGGCGTTTGCTTTTTTCAACGCCCATCCCAGATATTGAAGTGATAATTCAGCTCATTAGTCTGTTGGAGTGCGTGAGAACGCTTTACTGGTAGACTGAGTAAGGATAGTTCTGAAATCTCTGTGAGGCACAGCCACAATTATTCACAGGCAGATGCATTCAGTTGAGTTGGCTTAGTTTTTGATCTATCGGGATACCGTTCATTGTCTTACCACACACACACGTATACCCACCCGCACACATTAGGGTTTCACTGGACGGTTTGTATCTGATCTAACAGAACACCATTCCTGTTACTGTATATACTGACCGGAAGGTCCGTGGTTCGAACCCGGCCTCTGCATCTCGACTTCCCCTGTCTAGGCTTGGGCAACCTGACAGTATCCCAGCCCTCGTGCTTCCTTCGGGTGGCATGGCATTTAGGCACCAAAAGTGTGCTACAGCTGAACGATTTATTTTTTAAAATTTTACTATCCAACCATGAGATACAAACGAAATGTACAAAATAATACCGCAGTGATGCTTAAAGTTTGTCTTCATCGAACCGTTTTGGTCGAAATTTGTTGCTCTTTGGTTTCCTTTTCGAACTAAATGCGGACATCGCAGTTCACGGATTAAAGCGGTGACTCGCTCAAAGCTTCTTTAGACCAATCCTTACGAGATTATCTAACCCCTTGATCAAATTGATCTTCATGGAGGAAGTACTCTTGTCCCAGAGGCGTTTCGTGATTGATCGGTCACATCACTAAACTTCATGTTGCCGGAAATCCCGGTTGTTCGCTTGTCCGACTTGTTTGTCGTTACCGGCCTTCTCATTATCTACTATTTGCCCTTTTTTCTCTCCTTGTCTTGCTGCCCCTCCCCACAATTGTAGACAGCAACCGTACCTTGATTCACTCGCATAGTGCAAATTATCTGGTTTATTCACCCACTGTGGTGGTAATGCAGGTGATAGTACTAACACCGCTGTTAATTTGCGGCTCTCGCCAGACATTCTTGCTCCGTTTCGATGCGGTTAACCGTCGCTCACTGTCGGCCGACTGTTGACGTCGTTTGCGCTTGTTTGCGGTCGATATCACACGCCTCGCTGATTGTCCGTGACTCACCCTGTCATGTGGACAACCCAACAAGCACGCGCGCGTGCGGTTTTTCATAACTGGGCGCTTTCATGCAACCACACTACTCGCACCCAGCTGCCCCGAACAAGCAATCGATGTAAAACAAGCGGACAGTTTCCTGTCGGTGTGAAGACTGACGGTTGTTTGGAAGTGCGCGCTGGCATTTTCTACTATTGACTTCAGTTTGATGGGCTGCTGTGGCGGAGTTTCCGGTGGTGCGCATTCTTCCTTTTGGTTGTTGACTTCATACACACACTGTGCAAAACAGTTGTGCGCCCACCCGTGACAACATTCCGTAACTGGAATGGGAGAAATTACAAGCCAGTCATCATACTACGAGTACCTTTTACACTGGATGTTCAGAAACAGAGTAATTCAATAGAAGCATAGAAACATGAGCGGCCACCTGTTTCAAACTCCTGTCGGACACGGATGCAAAGGTTTGCGTACATTGTTGCACTTTTATGAGGGAACACACTCGTGAAGCAAGCCATCTACTGAGCTTTTCGGTGGATATTGCTGATTCCTGGGTTTATAGTTCAGTAGCTCGCAAAATGGCTCAGATGCGGATCCAATGCTGACAGTTAAGACCACGTCTACCAACTGTGACCAAGGTTTGAAGCTGTGATAGACGCAATTTTTATCGTTGCAGTGTTATTGTTGGCAGCGATGAAGAGTTCGAATAAAATTCTTTGTACTCTCTCGTTCACTCATCCATACACATCTCTACATAGAAGACTTCGTCCTTCGAACTCCGACGTCAATGCTGAACCCTGTGTGGCGTAGTGCATTTCTCTCTTAGCAGACACGCACGTGGGAGGGTGAAAATCTGGCTCAGTGAAGATCTAATAGGTCCATCAGTGCAACAATTCTGACAACTCTCGTTGATGAAAATACAACCATCTTGTGATAAGCCACTATCGATTCTTGCCAGAAATAAATGAAGTAGGGAGTTTTATCGACCAAACTACACGCAAAGTACAACACGGCCCCATTACTAATCCTTGCATTGACAGCTTTAGTCCTGATACTGGGTGGACACTTCCTGAATGACCTCAAAATTTCTAGCCTTCCTGTCTCGTAATCTTGAGTCAGACAATCAATGGGGTTGCTGAGTTTTTCGGGACCCCTGTGACTGAATTCCATGCATGTACGCTACTCGCCAGGATATGCCCGTAGATTGTTACTCGCCCTCTTGCGTGTGAAGGTGAGATGAAACTTAATGTAGGGGTGGGGCTGGCAACTATCTGGCTGTCTACTTCGCATATCCCATTCACCGGAAATTGACCACTGTTTTGTCGTACCAGGAAACATGTACTTTTAAACTGCAGGCCTTGTTGTGCGCAAACCCATGTCCAACATATGCCTTAGCTGACCGTTTTAACTCAGTGTCTCAGGTCCAAAATAGGTAGATTCTCGTGAGGGAGATTACACAGAAGACTCTTGAAAACTCAACAACCTCATGAGTAGTTTCCTTCAAGAAAATATACCGCGATATCTTGAGTATCGTACCAACTGAGGCGTGAGGCGGCCTTTGTGCAGCACATTCAGTTGAAGACTATCATGAACAAGATATTCAACCGGGATTCAGTTAAAACCAAATAGGTGAGCTGCCTCGTCGTGCTGTCGAACTTACTAGCTATTTCTGTCTGACAGCAAGAAATGAACACATTTTCACCATCATTATTGAGTATGACGGCCCTATTTCATAGTTTTACGACCAATCCGTGGGTAGCTCCACTCCTGAGCTTAGACGATGCGCTTTAAGTGTCGCATTTAGTATTTCTAAACTGTCTTTCCCAGGCCGTCTTTAGTGCTACATGTGTATTTAGACCCGTCTGCTCATCGCTTTTCTGCGCGTATTGTTGAATTTCAAATATGGAACATTCCTATATCAACTTCTTGTCGACAGCTTGTTAGTTTGGGTCGTCCGCGCCACGCCAGCCGTTAACAGCTGTTTACCTGTTGGACCGGACATTCCAACAGCTGGTTGCGCGGTTACGGTTGCTGTGGTGCTAGCATAGTGTATATCCAGGTGCGCCTGTTATCCTCTCGGAAAGCCAAGCAATACAGCAGCTGATAGCTCAGTTTCGCTTTCCAACTTATTGCTTTTCAGTCTGACGCGCTGGAAAAGTGTACCCGGGGTGAACGTTGAATGAGCACAACTGAATTGAAACATTCGACTGAAGCACAATTTGAACCGTACTATTCACCGAGGGCCGTAGCAGTTAAAACCGATCACGCTGTCTGGCGTGATAAGTTAGTAACATACCTTCAACGAAACGTTCACGCAAATCACAGCCAGATGGGAACGAAAACCATGAACACATGAGTGTCCAGTGCACATCCATCTGTTTTGCACTGGTTGACTGTCTTGTGAATTTTTGGCCAATCGTGCAGGATGGATTCGACTTTAGTGCCTTTTTTTATTCCGATTGTCGTTTACCACCTTAATTCTGTCCAGCCTTCGAAGTTCATCCGACTGTTCACGCTGTTACTACGAGTTCAGTTTAACTACCGTCATTAACCGAAACAATTTGTTTCATAAGATAAGATAAGCTTGTTTCAACTAAGAACTCTGTGATCAGTTCTGTTCTGATGGGCGAGATGGCTCGGTGATTAGAGCGCGAATTTACTGACCGGAAGGTCCGTGGTTCGAACCCGGCCTCTGCCTCTCGACTTCCGCTGCCTAGGCTTGGGCAACCTGACAGTATCCCAGCCCTCTTGCTTCCTTTGGGTGGCACGGCAGCTAAGCATCAGAAGGGCGCTACAGCTGAACGATTTCTATTTTTTTCGATTTCGATGATCAGTTCTGTTGTAGTCTGGATATGCTACCATCGCAACTTCACTTCGTGTACCATAATCCCATTCTGTGATGCAGACTTTAACCCGTCTTCCCCTTTTCGTCCGCGCTTTCATCCGGATTTTATGGTCATTATGGTTATTCTGTTACGGGTTTTAGATGACCCGACGCAACGAAGAAAAGTAGCCTTAGATCACAGCATCATGTTTGACAGTCTTGGCGAAATTTAACACTGTCTTCATTACATTTTCGAAACGTTTTAGTTAGCGATATGAACTTTTGATGTGTAGGGTTAGCGTGCTCAAACCCAACGTACTCAGAGTTAGTCAACTTGATGCAGCAACAGTGATTATCTTACCCACCGTTTCAATAGACTTGTCCACATCGGAAGTCTGTGATACACACAGTCCACATCTTCCTGTTCTGCTCCACTTCGGCTGTCCATCCGGAAACAGACAGCTCGGCTAAAATCACCCCTAAATCCGCTAGTTGGCTGTTAAATTTCATTCATACTCTCCCTCTCTCTTTCCTGTATGAGGTAGTTCATTTCAACCGTGCCCATGTTCATTGTCAGCAAGAACTGTCAGACCGTCCTCCCATCAACACGACGAAAATTATCCATTTTCTTGTTTATTGTCCACTTTTTACAAAATTATCTATGGTAAACTACGCAGAAGGAAACAGAGAACTAGCAACTTTGGTTTGTGTCCGGTTGAGTGATTCACTTGCCATACGTGCGCCTGTGTGGGCAGACTAGAAAATATCCGTTTTCCTGGTAAATATCTGTGCTGGACAAAATCTGGGGGATAGGTGATGACATCCTGACTAATGATCAGGAACTTGGTGAATCAGTCCCCGGGCGGCGTCGCCAATGTCGACTTGATGGATGGAACATTTTTTTACTGTCCTATTGTCCAACCGGGCCACACAGTCGAACAGGATTTTCTTTTAATGAACACAAAAATGCGTCTTTGATTGTAAACGGGGAAAAACATTTTAATGGCTAGTCATAAGGCTCTAATTAAGTACTTAAATGAGCACATCCGTGAAGTCTTTCCATCATAATTAGGGTCTTAAAATGTGTGAAAATATTGGTGTGATTTGCGAGGCGTGCTTTTTTCAAAGTCGAATTCACCGGTCGCTTGTGTCCTGTCGGCAGGCCCCTCGTCCCGAACTCAGCAGCTTGTAGTTGCCAGCCAAAGGTTAGTTGACCGATCCCACATAGGCTCACTTGATAAGACGGCGGATGTAATTGGGATCGGTCAGGTGGCTTTTTGACCAGGACTACGCGTCCGCCGAATCGGCTTGGGTGGTTACCACCGCTTTGGAAGCAAACGGACCCATGATTAGTCGGTGTTGGCCGCGGTGCCCATTCAAACGGAAGAAATCGTGCAAACGGATCGAGTTGTCAAACCGGTGTTCGATGTGGTCATTAGTGGTCGATAAGTATCATGATTGCTCATGTGCAGTCAATTTGTGGTTCATCGTCGAGATACTTCCCGGAGTCTAGTCGAAAATAGTGGGTTTTTCCTAATACGTTTTCTCCATATTACCAAAATATCTCAAAACAACACTGCACGTAGATCCTACGAAATTTCGTCGTAACTAGGGCGTTTCGGCGGGCCACACAATTACAGAACAGTGGGACAGTCATATATCGGTACCTGATTTTTTATTTCTCGCCACTTGTCACTTAATTCACATTTCTTTCGTAGGACACTTTGAGAGGGTCAACGTACACGTTAGTTTAAGCGCCTCCTGATCGCAGAGCCAGTTTACTCATAGACGATCTCAAGACAATTTTTGGATATGTGAGCAGTGGCTTCATGGTCACAAGTATTACACACAAGCTTGTCAATCAATTTAGATTGTACTTTCCCACAGCCCATTCATTTCTCTTCCCGTACACGGTGTTTTCAGTGTTCGCAAGACTGATTTTACAAACTAGCTTCGCTCACCGCCGCAACTGCCTTATCTCCCATGCACCCTTCTTTTCTTCTTACAGACCGCTGAACATTCAGGTACCTACAGCCTGTTGAAGGCCCTGGTCAGCAACCGCCTCATGTATCTCATCCTGGGTGGTATTGCAGCCCTCATGTTCTTCGTTGTCTTCATTTTCATCCTACTTTGCGTGTGTCGACAACAGCGTGATCGGCGTGTGGCTAGCCAGCGCAAAAAACAAAGTACGTTGAATTTTATTGATCCGTCTGAACTTTTGTCACCATCGCTGTGTCTGCTTGGTTGTACGCGTCCCACCAAGTCACTTTGATGGAACTATAGGCTTTTGCGATTGGTTATTTCCTAGCATACAACCTTGTCTCTGTTGCCCGGAAGGGCTTTTAAAACAATTAGGACATCACATGAGTAAAGTTCACATTTGGTCAGTTTAACGACTTCCCTCCTAGTAGTTTTACCATTCGTTCGCACCAAATCGGTGGGTGATCTTACCATGGGTGATGTTTTGGCGATTTTGTAACGCATCAACGGTTTCACCTGAAATCTTCCCTTGGTCTTAATGTAATAAGCTTTAGGGGTTATGTACGTACACCTGATTGCACAGGGGTCTTGTTTTATTCGAAACCTCTTACTAGTAATAACTATGCCGCGTACTTTGTGCACCGAGCAAATCAAACTGTAATCCAATCCGGCTCTTCAAAACCGCATTTTCTAGTCTACAATTAAATATCTCGCTCCGTCTGGAGCGAATGCTCCAGGTGTCTAATCTGTATCAATAGGTGAGAACTTCTTACCCAACATGGTGGTTCTGTGAAGTGGCCATCAGTCTCCGTAATCTAGACCGTCACACACACACACAAAGACTTATGTTTCACCAATCACAGTTGCTTTGGCATCACACTAATCAGTTTTCGCCTCCGCTTTGGTTAAATCTCAAGTTCCATCAGTGTCCCTTAAAACACTGTTCTTGGTGGATAGAGCATTGGGTGGTTTCAATACCAAACTCACTGTGAATCACCAACTCACAGCACCCAGTCTCTCCTCCACAATCATATTGGAAGCGAACTATGTTCTCTGGTACTATTGTCCAATTTCTCTATCATCTATCCAAACTAGGATGGGAATCATCGAATCTGGTGATTTTTAATGAAGATGTAATTTGGCGATTCAGCTATGAAGCTCAACTTCATAAGCGTCACACAGGAAGCAGACGTCCTCGGTAGAACAGTCCATAGACCACTCGTCCTGCAAGTAGGAGCTCAGTGGCTCGATCCCACCCCTCATGCGTGTCTTTTCTTTTATCCTGCTCGCTCTTGGATCTCTCATTTCGAGACAATACCTGCGTTGCTGCATCTCTTGTTCCGACTTGAATACGGACCACAGCTGCGCCATTTTTCCTACATCAAACCAGGTTAAATCTAATTAAAAAGAGCTCGGTAAAATAGTGAACCGGTAGGGGCCTTTACATTGTGATTTTTGCCCTTCTGAGTTAAAGCAACCACTTCGGAAATCCCAGAATTGATCCTCTTCGGTTCTGCACGGATGCACTGGAGAAATTCCCTGCTGCTAAAATCTCTTGTTGATGGAGGTGTCCCTGTGCGACAGGTAACCATTACTTGCCTCAATAAATGCCTGGGCAAAGTAACCTCCCGACGTTAATACAGCATGTAGACATTTCGCCCTAATCAGATATCGGAGTTGGGAAGTTCATCTTGTTTGTTCCGACTTTCTGCTATACTTTCGTACGAAGTTATATTTTTTTCAAGGCAGTATGTCTCTAATGAAGTTAGATCTCAAGCGGAAATGTTCAACCTGGTAGTACGCACCGTTTTCCCCTCATCGTATCCACAAATCGCAAGAGGTCACTAGGCAAGATTGAGTCTTCTGTGAAAACCGCATAGACTACACTACATTTTTTTCACGTTAACTTCCGGTCACATCAACTTATCTTAACTCTAACCTTACGCTTTCAGCTGCACATGGTATGGTTTTAGCAACGCTAGCAACCGTTTTTCTCCTTCATGATTCTCGGTTTTCCAGCACTTCTTTGGTGTGAGAACTTGATGGAATCAAGAGATGCACAATATTTGTGCCGCTCAGCGGCAACTTACACCAGCTTGGTGTAGGTAGGCGGATAAATCTGTATTATCGCCGATTCTTTTGCATGGCTGTCCCTATTTTTTTTTGTGCACTACCACATTCTGAGTCCCCGTTGTCCTCTCACCTTAGATGGTTTTGTTCAGAACTACAAGGACGCTAGCCAATATATCCCAGTTTCAACGAACGATGGTTCTCGCCCTGACCAACGCCATTCCTCCGCGAATACCCTGTCCAATCACGGCACAGGTGGTATGCTGATGACCAATCTGCAATGCAGCGCCTTTTCCGATCACTCAGTCTCCAATCAGGCCCAGGTACCCACAATGTTACAGCAGCAACAACAGGCAGAGTTGAAACATCAGATGTACCTGCAACAACAACAACAACAACAACAGCAACAAATTGATCAGTATGCCGCGATGTCTAAAGAAGCGGCTGCTATGATGCAACATCAGTCAGTGGTTGGCTCGCAAATGCACTTGCCTCAGCAGCAGCAACATATGTATCACCCAGCACACCACCAATCGCATCACTCACTTCTGCTTCCCCCTGGCGGCACACCTGTCCTCCAGGGTCAACCTGGGGTTACCCCCATGTATCAAAGTGGAACGCTTCCCGGTGGTCCACGTTACCTGCGACAGCAAAGCTTTCCAGCTCATTTTGGTAGTCAACAACCGCTGAGCCGTACCGCGACTCCAGCGAACCCGACAGATATGACGGATTTCTACCAGCAACAACAACAACAGCAGACTCACACTCAACAAATGGTGTACGCTCACCATCAACCACAGCTGCCACCGGTTCCAGTAAGTCTTTGGTTTTTTATCGGGTGCTTGTTTTCATCTCGTCTGAACACTTGTTCGGTTCACTAGAATATGTCTTGCGAGAGAAGTGTTCCATACACATCCTCGGTCCATGACTCGATACACTTTTACGTGTGGAGCGTGCCCTAGAGAGAAAGCAAAACTGGTCTGATTCTCGATACCTTTATTCAGATCAACTTTCCCTTGTCACACGTTGAATTCCATTTATCCCTTCTAGGTCTTGTGTGGATAATGGTAAGGAACACCCACCAATCGAAGGTCTTATTCTACCTCATCGCACCGTTGTTACTGGGTGGCGTTGATTACTTTTTAGCCCGTCAGTCAACAGTGAATGACATTCAGCCAAGTCAATTCAACGAAAGTGCTCACAATGATATCGTTTCAGGACAAAGTTTGATGCGCACGGAACAGGTCATTAGTGGGTAGTAAGACTTCAGCATTCCGTAGGCACCAGGAGGGAAACGAACTTAGAATTTAAAAGCGTAACCTTAACGATTGATTGATGGCGTATCTGTTCTGTGATTCCCAAGGCACTCACTACCTTGATTCGTTAGGCGATCCCGTCCCATCAACTCCTGCAAGTGTGGACAAGCGTATTGAATTACACATTAGCACTCTTGTTTTTCGGATGAAAACCCTTCGTTTGCATTACTTCCGAAAAGACAACGAAACCAATTATGGACTAAGTCGCACCAAACCCGGAGGGCTTCCACCAAGCAGGTAACTTCAACAACGTTGACTGGAACCCGCTGGGCAATCAAGATCAGCAGCATTAGCTGTAAAAACCACGTACTTGCCGTACAATAATAACAGCTGCCACAGTTTCGTTTGCGGATGATTTGGGGAGGTGGAGACTGTAGCTGATATAATTGATGACTAAATGCAGGGGTCTCAGTGGACTTTTCTTTGAGAAGATTGGGAGGGGAGCCATACATTGAAGGCAACACCTTGGATGCCTGAGCGCCTTTGAGGGCGTGATTGGGCCATGTGTGGCAATGTCTCTAACCAATGAAGTGTCCTGTCTCGTGGTCCCCATCCAAGGAGACGGCAATGACCAGTACAGCTGAGTTTGCTGGTAATGGCTTTCACACTTCGCTGCCAAGTCATTGTTGAGGTGGAGGCTTGAATTAATGGACTGGAATAACAGCAGTCGCTCTCCGAAAGCTTCAGGAAGATTTGAAGTAAGCTGGGACTTGTCTGGTCACCTGCGGTCACCCTCGAATTGCTCCTTTAAGACCTGCTACTCACGTAAGTGTTGCTAAATAGTTTTGTTGGTAGTCTACCTTCTTTGGGTTTGCGCCGTTATAATTAAATTGACAGTGTATCGGTTGTTGGCCCCGAGGGTAGCTGGTTATGCCTCGATTTCAGATGTCCACGAACGCTGCGCAGAGAAACCGGTTCCTTTACGGTTCATCGGCGACGGTCACATCGTTGCGACATCCGATTTGGCAATTTGCGGGTCATCGGCGGACAAAAGATACTTGGTACATGTCATGGAGAGCTAAACCCTATCCGGAGGTCATATTTAGGCCCGCTAATTCATTGGTTACTACTTTTACACTGAGCTCTGTATTATGAAAACTTTTCCCATTGGAGCTAAATCAGTATTGTGGATGGAATGTGCAGCAGTCACTGATGGAGTGTCCAATGACAGTGGTCGTTAACGGTTCATCAGTTAGTCATCTGGTGACGTGGAGCCGCTACCGTCACACCTTGATAATGCCGCTAATCGTAAGAGACCTAAGTTTAAAAGATGCACGGATTCTCGCAAGCAACTTCACCGTCCCCCTAATGTTGTTTTGAATCCAAACGGCTCAAGCTGATGGCACAGACCTCTGGTTAGGCACCGAAAGGGTGCTACGGCTGAACGATATGCATCGTTCGAGAGACCGTAACATTCTCCTATGGTACAATGTTGATAAATTGGCGCCCATTTAGTCTCTGCTTCTCTGAATGGCCATATCTCTAGTACATCTTCGTTATCTTCATCCACCACTTGCTTGCTGTCTTAGTGGTAGGTTCTCAGGATTTCATCTTGACCCAGAGCTATTCCGGAAAGCAATGATTCACTTTCAGAACGAATTCGCACCGTCTGATCGCTCGTTCCTATTGTTGCTGTAAAAATCCGAAGATTTTTTGTTCAATCCCATCCTCGGTTGTACGAGTACGCCTAGTAAAGGCAGAAGATTGATTTATCCTTCATTTTCATTAGAACTAGTTACGAGAACAAATCCAGTCTGACTGCTAAATAGTCCTCACTCAACTTCATCATCATTCCATTGTTCTCCAGTCTTATTCCATCGTCTACGATTCGAACTACTTGATGTCCAATTACTACTGAGACCTAGCTCTCTGCCTTGCCTCTGATCTCTTAAGTTTTTTCAGCATGTTGTTCGGTTAAACCACTTGGAAAGTTTGATTGTCCTCGGCTTCACATGTGTTGATTTATTCCTGTTGACATATTAGTCATTGATGATCGATTCTACTGACGTTTCGGGACTTCTTGAGGCTGCCTTCACAGCCTTGTTCCATTCTTTCTAGCCATTCGTTTTGTCCATTGTCTTACCGCGCTCTGCTCTTTCCGCAAGTTGATTGCTTGTTTTTTTTTTCCAGCATCCACAAACTTCCGAGCTACCCCCACCCTACGGAATGCCCAGCGGTGCGATCCAACGCCAAATGGTCTACTATCCTGGTTCGATCACTCCCAGTGGGGCGTCTCTTAAACGTGAACCACCTACTGGCGGTTCCCTACAGGATGGATCGGCATACGGTACGATTGTTTTGGTTTGTCATTGTGTTTATTTCCCTCCTCGGTGTGCGTGTGTTTTTGCACGACGTTTATCGTGTCTGGCTTGATTTTCCGGACACGGCACGATGAATCCGCACATCCACATGCAGTGTCGCTTATCAGTTGAACTTCCTCTCCTCCATTTTGGCAGCGGAAAACACTACACACCATTTGGGTTGTTTGTGTCCATTTTGAGACTATTTAATGTCGATCCCGTTTGTTAGTAGTCTGATAGTGAGCGAAACACTTTGTAGACAATTCTTTTCTTCATAATGTGGTAAAATTTCCACCTTATGGGAGGTTTATGGATCGCGGAGCTGATTATACCACATCCTGAAGCCATAGAGTGCTTTCCCTGCTGTAGTGGATGTAGAATCAACAGACAGTTCTGCTTGTTTTCATTCGTAACTGGGTAGGAAAACGATGACAACCGGAGATCAACTTTTGCTTAACATTTCTAGTATCGGGTTCCCAGAAAAGTCTTTCCAGATGGGGCCAATCGATGTTCAACGGACGTGTACTTATTTCTAAGCATCAGTAGCGCGCATCTCACCAATCTCTCAGGATGTTTGAACCCATAACCCTCCGGATGGGGACTGAAGCATTCAGACTCAAGTGCGATAAATTGGCACCTGGACGGGATATAGTACCATCATCCTTCAACCAAACAGCTCATCCCAAGTGATCCAGTGTTGTTTGGTTGCTCGAGGCCCGTGTAATTCTCATGATCCTTTCCGTCCTGAGCTACTCTTCCGTCTCAGGCTTTCGCTTGGCACTGAACCCCGTCGACCACCTAGACAGACGGTCCAAACCACTTCTATGCTGTTGTGGTAGTTAAACTGTTGCCGATACAGGGCATCAAGTGAGGTCCCCTCAGACCCTTTCTGCTACTTTGCAGACTGCAGGTACAAAGTGTTCATATTCGAACACATGTGTGGAACTTTTGGAAAAATTCAACTTGCTTTCGACTTGTCCTCCAGTCACACTGAGGGAGGGTAAATAGGAATTTTAAAATCCAATATAGCTAGAAGTATCCTGGATGCCATCGCGAACCATCACGGTCACTGATCCTAAGTACCGCAATACAAAACTGCAACGTGGTTTATCCCTTTCCAAGCGCGACTGGTTTCTCAATATACGAATTGTGGAGATTTTTCCGACTACGTTTGGTAGGTATCCGACTGCCAAAGTGGTGAAAGCAGTTTTCTAAACATAACTCAGTCACGTGAATGTTTTATACATTTGTATTTGTCGTTGTTAGGATTAGCGCAAAAACGCAGAACATATTTTAACGCCCATAGGACAGGTTTGTTTCAGTCTGGTATTTAGCCTTCAACTTGCTGAGATTCGCTGCACTAATAGGCGAGATGCAGCAAAGTTGTGTGGTAACACCAGAGAAGTTTGCCCTTGTATACCATAACAATTCACCTTCCCCTCAAGGGCAGCAACCCACCTTGAAGAATCCACGCATGTTACCCCTCAGCCATGCCTTAATGTGTGATTTCCTCAGGAGACGGGTCACCTCCCAGTGAAAGCTAAATATTCTCTTTCTCCGTATCTGTTTCTTTATCTCGGGCGCGGGTATTGAATAACTAATGTAAACAAGCGGTGATTAGTCATGCTGCATCGTACCTAGAGAATGGGTAATTATGACGAATGTGCTAAAAGGCTGACTGCTCATGCCAGTGTACAGCTTCTCACACAGGTAAGTCGTTGTTTTCCCCTGCGACTCTCAGTGTTATGTTCCTTCCGTTCAGGCACTTTGCTCCAACGAGGTCAGCTCACTGGTTCGATGATACACGATCCAGCTTCCGCAACGGCCGGTGCCATGTCCCCTGCAAACTATCCGAACTCAGCCTACTATCATGGAAGTCAGCAGGCGCTTCACATGATGTCTAACATGTGTCCTAACGGAATAGGCACCCCACAATCAGGGCATGCCACTCTCTACTCACCAGCACAACAACAAGCAGCCTTCTACGCGCAACAGCAGCAAGCACAATATCCGGGATACTATGGCCAACCGTTACAACAACCACCGGAAGCACTTGCACATGTGTAAGTAGACCTACTTTGTCAGGAACCGTAAGACCTTCACCATAGGTTTGTTTAGTACCACGGTTAGCAGTAGTTTTTGCCTGCAACCCACTTGTTTGATACAGCATAAGCAACTCACACAGTAATCTGCAACGTCACCTACCCCGACTAGTACGGCCGGTTTGATTTACTTGATGCAGTCTTTCACGTGGATTCAGATGAGCTCGAGTTGGCCCAGTAGTGGGGTGGGTGGGGGAGCAGTATTTTAACCTCGATGGTATCTCTGTGCACGGAAGAGATACCAAGCTAAACGCTTTGATTTGTTCTTCACAGATTCCGGCGCAATAAAGCGCTGTTTCTGAGACTGATATCTTGCTTTTTGGATCCGTTCATATGATTGATTCGTAATGAGCTAATCGAGAGCCTCGTTAGCTTTGTGCTAACCACTATTGGGTAATTTATCTAAATACTGCTTGCTTGGGTACTTTTATTGGTTGTTAACTGGCTGCTAATCTGCAGCCATTGTTTGTTAGTTAGTGAACTTCCCAGCTTCCAAAAGGTAAATCAGATCGTTCACCACTGCAAGCCCTGGTTTGAGTTGCCAGTTTATCTTTCTGTTCCACGTATGTAGAATGCCTCATATGATACGGCTGACGTTTGTGTCCCGGAAATTCTTTTGTATACTTTGCTGCTAAAAAGCGACTCCCCTCTAGTCTCACCTGCTACCCTCTAATCACTGGCTTCTGTGACATTTTTTGTCCGGTTGCTGAGGGTCAGCCACAGCCATATCGGACTGTCTTACGAAACTTCGAACATGGCGCGCCCACACATCACCTAATCAAGCGACACACATCGGTACATTAACCCACTACTTGTCTGGGTTGGATTCCCAGCTTACCAGATCCGGTGACCAAAGCGGGATTTTGTTACCCTTGGGCAACTGCACCGCAGCGTCAACTTTGTTGAAAATGTCTCATGTCAATTTGGTCTGTCTTACTCTAACACTAATTCGAGCAAGTCGCCTCATGATAGCGGTATCGTTCAAGTGGTTAAGCCTTAATGTCACTAGAGACCATAGTAGGGCCTCGTATTCGAGCTGATGAATCACGATGATGTTGATGGTTTAATCTTCGTAAAACCAGTGATGTTGTTAGACGCAATGTTGCGCCTGACACGGTATGTAGACTACCGTATTGCCCAATGAGATCGTCAGCGCAGCTCATCTGGATAAGTCTCTACGTTTTCTAGTTTTTGTTGTCAGTGTTAATCTGTTGAGTTATATGTAAATAAAAAAACCGAGCCCATCATCCATTCTTTCATCATTGTTTTTAAAAATTTCCACTGCCCTTACATGAAACAAAATTCAAAGCCGTATGGAATTATTCACTCTGGATAGCTTCGTGCGGCAGCACGTTTCACATATGTTCGCCAACCCAGCCCGTGAATTTTGATTGAAATTCTGGAATATCTAATGAATAGCGGCTTTGAGGAGTAAAGTGACTCCCGCAATGGTCGAGAATTTCCAAAATGCAACCAAATGGGCTTAGGAGCTCAAGCACTTAAGTTTCGTCAACAACTTCCCATGAATATCTGCCGTTAACGGCATTCGGGAATAATTTTTCCGTGGAAAATTGACCCAGAAACAAACCAGTACTTTTTTCAAGAAACAGACAACGAACTTATCTTCACCTATTTTATCCCAGGCTACAAGTATCACAGTTTCTTGCATCTGCATTCTGTAATGGCGATAACTTTGTAGCTGGTAGTAGGTTTATTAATTTTAGGGCTTACATAAGTTATCTGATCGTTTTTTTTTCTCCAAGAGATCAGACTGCAGGTAGATCGTTCGTATTGGAAGATGACTAAACCAACCGATAAATCGCACATTTGGCCTTCATAAGCCCTTCAATAAACTCGGTGATTTTGTCGATTTCGATAGGTTTTCCTTGTTTATGTTTGATTATACACAGTTACTTTTCCGTCAGAAGGAGTGTTCGTGAACTCCCTCACGGTCGTCATAAAATACAGCCCCTCCATTATACAATTTGTTCGACTTTTTCGTGGTCGTGCTGCATATTCAATTCGTCTTACCTGTTTTGTCAAACCATTTCGGATAAACTTTTCATATCGTATTGTCTTGTATTTATCTTTGGGTCATGTTCCCCTTTTATTTTCGTATTTCTCATCCTTGTTTTACCTTTGGTGTGTGTGTAATGCACTACATTACGTATTTTAGTTTGGTTTGTTGCATCCCACGTATATGTCTGCAGCTTCTAACACGGAACATTCTGAGGTGCTAAACCTAGAATAGTACCGACCACCGTTGTACAGATGAAACGGATTTTATGCCCCCCTAGGTTCGTCTTACGAGTTGCGTGGACCATCGGGTCACCCTATAGGCATTGTCAGTCTCAGTTGTTCAGTCGATCTTACATGAATTAACCACCGTGGACCGTCATTTGAGCATGTTGGCACTTCTAGAACTGCGTCCTTCTGTTCACCTTCTGACTTTATTCCCTTGAGTTCACGCCGGGCACTAGGTGCTCGGCATCTTGTACACTTTGCTTAACGCAAACCGCACGTGGCATTACCTGTTTTGCGCGCGATTTCATCAGCACAGTTTGATCTGGCACAGTAAATCTGGAAATGCGTGACCATACTTGACTAGAGGACAGATGCTCAAAGCTGCCAAACAAATACAGTGGTTGGCATCGATAATAACTGGAGAATATTTCATAGGTATACAGACCATGTGTTGAGTTATGTTTAGCTGTACGGCGTCGATCAACAGGTTTGACGTGATCTGCGAATAAAGCACTCGGCCAGAAACATGATTATCAGCCACTCACTGAACGAAACCGAGGTACAGTACGCTGTTATCACTTTCTGAGCTTGACAAAGACACAATGCTGGCATACAATAAGTCAAGGCGGAGTTGCCATAAGCTTACGACATGAAAATTATGCATAGCTTCTTCACCGACGAGTGCCTCAATGTTACAGAGATTTTCCGTGTTTTATGTCTATATAAGTTGCATACAGCATACAGTATCAGCCATGTCCTCAAATCCACTAAGGTTAGAAAAGGTTCTTGGATGACATGAGAACGAAAGTAGTAAATAAAGCTTGTTTGTGATTCTTCCTGTTGGCTAATATGTCACAAATTTATATGATCTCAGAGGTCACCTGAAAAGGTTATGTGAAAATCAGGGCTACATACATTTTAGTGAAAGAAAAATAGGGGGAAGGGGGCTTCAATGGGAAGTACATGGGTCAGTGTGTCACGAAGTCAGGTTAGTGACGTCAATGTTAGGCAGGCTTGTGGGACCGAATTTCTCGCTGACCAGCTCATGTCGCACAAGCTTCTTTTGGATGCAAAATTGTGGGTCAAACAGTTGGATTCCAATTGCCTCCGTGACCGGTGATAGTCTGGATCGTACCAACCGTGATCGTTTCAGAGATACCTGGTATGTGACGTCGAAGGCGTCGATGACGTGACTGGTTTCGGCCAGATGTGATGCAATTGCACTTGAGCCCGGTTTCCTCTGACCACCACTCAGAGACACGGGATTGTGTTCCCGCATGCTGTCTGACAAATGCCTTGTCGTACGACCAACGTATGATGCTCGACGCGAGCATACAAATGAGTACACAAAAGCTGGAGGTAGAACGCAGCCATTTGCCCTTCAAACCTGATAGTGGGGCTGGAACTGAAACTCAACCACAGATAAGAAGCCGTGTATGTTGTATCAACAGAGTTTCCAAGCCTTCTGGTAACTAGTTCAGTGACCGAGCCACCTTTGGATGGGAGCTTCAAGTAGATGGACTTCTTCCTACTCGAACATTGGCCTTTACAGATTGCGTAGTTTTGAGTACGAACCGTTCAGGATACCTGTTCTGTATGAATGTGCGTCCCAGGAACTTGAGTTCCTCTTGTAAACTGTCGGAGGGACATATCTTCATAGCTCTCTCAGTCAGGCATCTAATTAGGTTACGTTTCTGCTGCAACTGTGATCATAGTGAAGAAAGAATAAACTGGTCGTGAACCACATCGCCTGGAACGTTGAATGGAATGATGTGATCTTTATTGATGGGAGAAGGCCCACTTCAGACAATCGCGATGGAATAGTGTGCTCGAAAAGAAGACATAGACCTCCGTTGCGGAGTTCGCATTGGTTGTCCCGTGATTGTTTGAATGGAGGTTTCCACAGACGGGACAACTCAGCCGGCGATCCCTGAAAACCGTCCGGGACCCATGGTGTTCCATGACGATAGTCCGACAGTACTCACAACCTCAATACTGCACCAATTGGCGGCTGTTGTCTCGTGACAGCATGGTCACTCATTGGCCCTCTGGCAGTTCGGAATCATGTCGTATCGAGAACGTCCACAGTTTGTTAGCAAAGCAGGTTTATGCGGACAGTTGTTTGTTCCGTAGGATGAAGGAATGAGTGATTTGTGGAGTCGAACGAAATTCGATTAAAAGTGCATCCAGACAACATGTTTCACTTATAACTTATAAAGGCTGTTGTGCTTTTAGATCAGGAGAGTGTTTTCACTGGGTTTTTTTCCCGGTGTTCCTCACAGCGTTTTGCACCTTCCCGACGCATTATTCGCGATTAATTGATTTAATTAGGAAGTGCGTTCAATATTGTAAACGCTTCGGATCAAACAGTCCAGTTTGATCCTGAGCACTGGAAATTGCAGGGTAAACGGGTTGTTTCTAATCGCACCATGTATATGGGTCCATGGTGAAATTGCTTTTCATTTTACGGCTGCGGATTTATGCTGGAACAGTATCATAAACTAGTACTGTGGCTGTGGATGGCGTCTTGAGCGGTCACGCACCGTTAAGGAGCCAAGTTCTAGACGAGAGAGTACGCTTTTGGATAAAATGTCGGTCTTTTCTATTTCTGGTCCATGAAAAGGTGAATAGTATGATTCTCACAAGAAAAATGGTTATTTCCGGCCAGTCTGAAGCGTGGTTGCGTCCTCCAATTTTTCGGGAGTATTTAGCATATTTGTGTCTTTGGTTTATCTGGTTTCCGACGTAGTCTGAAGTTCCTAAAATCAACTTACAGACTTCTCACTTAAGACACAAAGTGGCCACATAATCCCCCTCCCCACAAACTCTCACTTGCGCGTTATTCTGGATGTTGGACTGCTGGACTCATGCCAGTTGTGAGAAAGCATACCTATTTCACTGGACATTACTCAGTATCGCGCGGCTCGCTACACAAAGTTTCGCCACCCACAAATCCCCCAGCTTCGTGGTTATTACCAGACGAGTGTCGGCGTAAAACGTCCGACCAGATAGACTTCCATAATTAATTATCTTGGTACCCGATGCAGCTGTAATTTCGTCTGCTGTTCATAGTCGTCGTCTGGTTACCAGCTTGTGTTGGGATTTTGCGCCCGCATTGCCAGCTTTTGCGCGCGCCCGCGCGTGGGCCTTGTCCTTCATGCATCAGTGCACATCTGCTCTGGTGTGTTGGTGTGCGACGGCGGTGTTTTCTCCCTTCTGCCACGTCACGGATGAATCACCATTGCAGCAGCGTCGCCCCATATCATGTACGTACGCACGCACGCACGTGCGCTCATCGCCATGCTTTATGGCGGCAGTTCAATCGATTCTGTTTGTTTGCGCGTTCTTCGGTCGGTCGTTCCATGCACCCGTGCTTGTTTCACGGATTGACTGACTCTTGTATGTTGCTTGCCTAGTACCCGTGACTTTCGTCAAAACTGGATTGGCCTAACAAATCTGAACTGTTCAAGGAGTCAGTTCGTTCAACGGATACCGCGGTATGGTCTGTTCTGGTCTGATGAAAAAAACACCACACGGTACTGGGACACGTAGGGCTTAAGTGAGCACATAGAGGTGATGTAATCCATTCAAGTAGACGGATGCTGCTATCCAGGTATTTATGTGAAAAATTGGGGATTGCCTCCATTGTATGTGTCCGGACAGTCACAGCAGTCGAGATGGAAGGGCGCATCGAAGTGATTGAATTGACCAGCTCATGAATCGACTCCAGTAGAGACCGTGAGTCGTAGAAGGTCGTTCATTTTTCGTAAGTAAGGAATAAAGAAACATTTTTTACCGCAGGAAATTTTGTTTTCACGTTATTTATCCCATCCAAAGATTTCCCTAATGGGGACACAATCGCCTTCCTCCTTTTTGACTGGCCCATCGACGCCTCGGTTTACAATCAACAGGACTGGAGGAGCTCGGGTCTGCTCTCTTTTTAGGGCGGTGACTCGCCTGATGTGGCCAAAAGCTCTGCCGACCGCGAGAGTTGCATAACTGCCAGTGGGAAGGAAATTTCATAGAAAATCGCGGATTTCAGAACTGCTGATCTGCAATATATATAGGGACACTGATATTCGCCGTCCTCCGAAGATTAGTGTGTACTATGCCCCAGTGCGTACCGTTTCATCATTTTAGGGTAGGGCCGCAGCAATGTGAATGAGTCTCCACAGAAGTAGAAACGGACGCCCTTGGTTCCAACTGTCCGAAGGTATTCAACACGGACGACTGGCCGAACTTCGAATAGGCACTGGTTCAGAGCTCCTGTCTCCAAGACGCATTGTCACATTGCGGCCTGACAGAACGGTAAAACAGTAGAACAAATACTCATAAGCTGCATTTCGATTTTCCAGTGAGAAGCAGGATCCCTTATCCGGAATGCGGGACCCAACATGTAATAGCGGCTGCTACTTGGGTGGGGATTTCACCCAAAATAAAGCCGATTTGTCGATTGTCTGTTTGACGATAAGCGGGTTATCAAACACTGGATAGACGTAACCCACTGAAAACTCTTCAACAGCTCACGGCAGGTTTCACCCTTCTTGGGGCTCAACAAGTAGGCGCTATCCCCAAGTTTAAATGGTAACAATCGTCCAGCTGTAACACCTTTTCGGTGCGTAGCGGCCATGCCACCCAAAAAAGCATGAGGACTGATATACTGCCAAGCTTATCGAGCAGTTAATCTTCTCGTTACAAGATGGATTTGAAAAGTGAATCTCGTCAACTTGACATGCTTGAAAACTGCAACATGTGTACTGTTGCACGTGTCTGGTGACAACAACGGATCAGCACTCACCCAATGAGTCAAAAACTGTACGGTCCTGAGAACCTCACCTTTCGTGTGTCATTGTTTCTGTACACCGATTTAGGTGGTTGTGACATGTCTCACGAATGTCTACCCAGGATCCATCGTGTCGTGCCTTATTCGAGCCTTCTCGGGAATGGCTGCAATAAAGAACGGTAGCTCCAAGATCTCTTGACAATACTAAGTTCTCTCTAGCGTGGCTGACTGTAAGGTGCACTCAACCAGATCCGCAACGAGTTCCAATAATGTGGACCGATATTTCGGCCTCCATTGTCACCTGATCACATGTAACTTAAGTACTGATCCATGGGTCATCGCAAGATACGGTTCCCCACACCTTTCACAATAGTTTTCCCCAACGTTAATTCCCGTCAAAATTCTAATCTTTTCCTCTCAGGCCCCATGGATTCGGACCTACGGATGGGGAATCCATCTACTCCTATTTCAGTCAGCAAGATATGATACAGCCCAATTCGCATCAACCGCTCAATCCGCTTCCCGAAGAGAATCAGGTATGTAGTCCGTTTTATTATCACCCACAGATCAACAGACCAACTCGCTTGAAGGAGTTTTGTTTATCACAGCTGCTCACTCATTATTTTTTTGCACTTTACGCCTACTGTTTTTCCTGCGTAAGGACAAGTCCGATCTCATGCATGCACTTTTCTTGGTGATTTACTTCGAGACCATTCTTCCATTGGAAGACTCTACTTCTGATTTGGACAGCGTCCCGTCTGTGTGTTTCGGTGACCTAATCCAGTAATTCGCGTGAAAAGGGAAATTCATGTACGATTTCTGCTGCGGTCCCGGTCTCCTTTAGATCGAAAAGCCCATACGAGCGAATGCTTGATCGTAGAACGTATTTTGCAAGTGATGTGTATCATGGATCGTTTTCAGCTAGGTTGGCGATCGAATCTGTGCACGATGTAAAGACGGACCAAATATATGCAATAGCTTCGTCATCAGGGGCAGCAATGTTAGTATTTGCTCTGATGCACCACTGTATTACCTTCAGGGTCTGTAAATGGCCACTAACTGAATGCTGTATATGAGCTTGTACAAAGCCACTGGCAAACAGTAAGTTGCACACAGAACTGTGCCATCCTGTTGAAGACTACCTGTGTAATGGTGTATACTACTGATGAAGCATACAAGTAGCCTATTACCCGGTGTCCAGAATCCGCCCCCGTGTCTGACGGAAGGTGAGGGTTACTATGGAGGTTAATGAACCGCTTTGCAGTGCCCGTTTATAATCGTTTAATATTCAAAGAACGCCCAGGAAAGTTCAAGAGGACGCTTGAGAATGTTCCCTTTTCAAAAGCTGTGTGCGTGTGAAATGTTTACTTTCGAGTCTAATAGATCGTAACCGCCTGGTTCGTGTTTGCTACTAAATAACTTCGCAGCGAAAAGTTTTCCTCCTTTCATCTTTAGTTATGCGAAGCCGGTAGGATATCACCATTTGAATATTCCATCTAGCTGAAAGGATTGCAGCTTCAAGACGTGGTCCCGTCTCGGTAAACTCGGTCCTCCCACGCATTTCGTGCTACCAGGTTATCCGATACTGAGAAGCAGGCAGTTTCCCAAAACTATCTAACGACAGTTTTGGTGCGCCTTGCTGTGTTACTCAACAAACACTGTCAAGCGGGCTTCAAGCCTCCGTGGTGCTACCTAACCGGAAAGTCCTGAGGGGCGAGTCAAACAATCGACACAAACAGGCCAGTTCCTGGGTAGTCGTTCGGGCCGTCCGGCTAACCAATCATATCGCTCAGGCGTGAACGAATCGACCTGTTCGGACATGATAACTCGGGTGCATCTAGCGCGCGCTCGTCAGATATGCGAATTTCAAAGCTTGGGCACAGCCAAGGATATACACTGCTGATGAACTCTAATAAGAACGCAACTCGAGTCCAGTGCTTCTCCCGTTTGGTGTGGATTCACCAGAGTAATTGCCCTCCAAAAGAGGTCTGTTCAAACGACGACCTGAATTATGCGTAACGTTTTGTTGGCAAGTAGACAGTGTGGCAGGAACAGAAGCGAGCAAACGTTCGGAACACTGCAAATGTTTTATTCAATTGATCAGTATGCCACCGTATGCTTGTAACTAAAAATTCATCTTTTCGGGTTGTCGATGGTGGTCATTGGTCTGGGGAAAGCAAAGCAAGATGCCATCGAAAATTATTTTTATCGACCCGGATTACAGCGTTGCAGCGATGTCACAAAGCGTGTGCATTTGTTCCCCACTCAAACTTGCCTAGCCAACCGGGTAGGGGATAAACAAGGTCGATGAAGTTCATGAGTGGTAAACAAACAAGCCCGAATTCAGTGATTGTAACCTAAGGGCTCCAAATTCGTTCGTGCTCAAGAGGATTGAAGCCCGTTCGGACCCCACGCAAGAGACTAATTTGCCGTGGGTCTATAGGTGTTCTCTCCAGAAAGAATTCATCGTTTGTTTGTTTGGTTATCGTGGAAATTCGATTTCCCGTGTATTTTTTCCATTGTGTCTAATAGGCTGCTCGTCTATCATACCTTCCGACCTGTGCTTGTAGTTCCACACGGATTGATCGGGTGTAATCGGGGTCGGTATGGTTGCCAAGGTAACAGTGTTGTGCCTGCACAGACAAACATAATTCGTCGAGGTTTCCACGATGCGTGTGATAGGGTGGCATTTTTACCGGACCTAGAAATAGTTTGTCGTTAATTCCGATAACTCCTATTCGACATTCAGTGCAAGCAAAATAGATAACCGATGAACTTGGGCCACTCAGCTACTTTTCGGTCAGGTGTAATCAATGAAAGCAACATACTGTCGTGAGGTTTCCATTAACTCGAACGATTGGTTTTGCAGACGCTATGTACTCTAGTCTTGCCAACTTGGTACACTTGCCTTGGCGAAAAACCAATGGACAGTGTGCTAGATTCACTCTGCAAAATTGTGTGGAACACATTCACTGAATCGTGTCAGTGAACGAGGTACATACTTATCTTGAACATGCGTCGGTATCGTTGCACACGCTGCTGACAGTCTGCAGCCATCGTAGCCTGGTGTAGACAGGAATGATGTGTTAGTACACATGTTTGGTGACCATCTGCGTTCAATCAACGCCATTTTCCAGTCTGTTTTGGTTATTTGTGGCGTGCTTCCGGTTTTCAATGCGTTCATCGTCCTGTCAGTCTCAATGAACGCCAGGTTTGATAGCATCGTTTGCGATACGTGGCATGTCACTGTCATTCTATTGCCGTAGAGGCCTTTGCTTAGGTCTGTCAGCTTTTTAGACGACAGTGCATACCAAAATGCCCTTGAGCGAAACGAAATTTGAGATCCAGATGTGGTCGTTGGTTTGTTCGCCGAGCTGGACAATCTTATTGCAAATGTTTCATCACCTATTGAGGTGACGTCATCAGTGCGTTGATAGGCAGCGTAGCAATAGGTCGGTAGTTGTGCGTTGATCAGTGTTGCGTGTGGGTTAATATACGTGCTGCTAGGTGGACTGACCTTCGATTACGATTGGTGGTTCGGTCGGGTGGTTCCATTGGTTGCTGTGTCATCCCTTATCCTGATTGATCGATGACCACTTGACCTTTGAGCTTGGCCTCCCCTGCTCTCGCACTGTGGTTGGTGCTGGAGTGACCTCTTTCCTTGATCTCTCTGGGTTCCAGTTTGTGACCTTTGTTGATCCGACTCCAAGGCGTTCCTTGTTTATTGGTTTGTCAAACCGATATTCGGCTCCTGTTGAGTATTCCGGTTGAGATATTGGTCCTTCGCAAGTAGCGATGCGTAAATTGGACCTAGTTCAGTCCGTTGGTTGATGGAATCCATCGTGGAGTACCATGCTTCGAGATCCAGATGTGCCATACTTCGGTGGTAGACTAACGTCACAAGGAATGTTTTACAAGTCTGTCGAAATGAAGAAGGTTTTTACGTATAGCTGTGTTACTTAGTTCCAGAGGATGATAGCTTTTGATGTCAATATTCTTTTTTCCGATTCCTAATGTGTTCTAAATGCGAAAATCATAAAAAATGTCCGCTTGCTGATTTCTCATTGGTTCAACGCTTCGTATTGTATACATTAGAACAGGATTACATCCCCTGAAGCATCGTCTGCGCAGTCTAATCGTAACATGCTACTCATAAGGCTGCTGAAGACCCCTTGACGGCCCACGACCAGTTTCGGCCTTTCTGGGGGTCATCAAGGTAGACGTAGCCCCCGAATTTTCGTCAACTTACGTTTTACTTGGACCCATCATAAACGAGGGGTTCAACTGGATTCAGTTGAGTCTCCTGTCAAAACCAAATTCGTGTGCAAGTGAGAGTATTTGTTCAGGTCGTCTACGTAGTTCTAGCTGCTCATACTTGTCTTCTGAACTTATTAGAGGACAAACAATTTGATTTGAACGAAGAAACCGGCAGTTTGGAATATTTTGTCCCTTCATATGTGTTTATTGTCAGCTTGTATTACTTGAGTTGTTTGGCCATCCCTGGGTAGCGCCCGTGTACTTGTATTCTCGTCTGTGATCAAATCACGTGATTTTTTCTTCCTGATTATGATAGAACAGAATACCGAAACAGTATGAGTTGAACCTGAGTCTCATTTGTCACTTGCATCAAGCAAGTTGTCTGGATAGTCAGAGTCAAAACGGATGTTTGTTTTATTCAGATGTGTGTATGCAACCCTACCCTCCCTCTCCCCGGCCCCAAAAGGCAGACATATAATCTGTCCTTCCTTGGCAGACAGTTGCGCGGCTAACTTTCAACTTAGCACACTGTTACCAGTACTATCCTTCTTACCGTCAAGGTTGTCAACCGTGAACGCTTGTTAGTGCATTGGATGGGGCTGGGGGGGGGTTGGTGAGTGGTAAGGTAACCAACGTTACTAATCAACCCGTATCTTATTTGCGCACTTTCAGCTGGAACTTTTCCCAACAAATTGATCTAACTAAGTTGAGTCTGGCAGCGTTTCTCTTCGGCATGAACTATCCTCTGAAGGTCACTTGTCGTAAGTTAGTTGGAGCCGGAAAAAACGAACATCACCTACTTGTGGATACGCCTTTTCTCACTCCCACCACCCTAAGTCTGTGTCATTCCATCGGCTTTATTCGGGTAATTCATGTCAATATTGGGCATATAGTTGCAACTCTTCCTAGTTTTTTTTTCATGTGGCTCTGGAATGGTCCATGTTGCTCCGTTAGAGCAAGTTTGGCGTTCGGCATGAAACAAATGTCCTCCTTATTTTCTGCAGTCCCTCCACTTCGCTTAACTCTTGCTTTGTCTGTGTACCTAATGTGTTATTTTCTAACTCAGATGAACGGCGCTGGAGGACCCGGTTATGTGGATTCTGGCATGCAAACTGCTGATGCGAACACCCAAGGTGCTGAAGGCAGTCCCGCTGGTGGTGGCAGTCACCGTCATCATCGCCGAAGACGTCGCAAACAGCCGCGCCATCCATCTGATTTACAAAATGGAACAAATGGAAACACAACGAACGATTCCGCGGAGGCCGCGGGCGAGGTGTCCCAGTTCGTGGAACAAGTCGGGACTACTCAACCGGACGACCGTCACCAGATGGTAAATTAGCTCTTCCACCGTATACTTTCTGCTAAGCCCACAATCATCATTCAACCAGTTGTCACAGGCCACACTGATAAAGTTTATTTGTGGCTGTTAGATCTAGTTTTGTCTTGTCCATGTGTATTGTATATGCGAAAACCCTCAACTGTCGTCCACCTGAAGCCGCTCAAAACGAGTCAAACCATTCACACTTACTGTCCGTGTATCTTGCAACTGTGGCTAGTGGAACCGGCGACGTAGAGTTGAAAGCTTTCCACTGGACTAGAGTCCAGTAAACCGTCGTTTTCTACTGCCAAATTGATTGGGGCAGTTAAGTCCGACGCAACTCAACTTGACTAGCCCTTTTTACTCGTCAAGCCCACTCACGTTCCGATAGACTCCGATCCTGAAGCGTAGAAATATGGTTGTTGTTCGTGTTGTTGTTACGATTGATTCGGTGAGCGAGAAGCTCGGACGTGGCTATTTTGGCGGCTAATGTAAACTCCCAAGTTAGTTATTGGAGTCCTAAACAAACACTTTAGTTATCGACTTGATGTCAGCGAGCACCTCGTTGGCAACTGGGAGGAAATCACTATTGAAATAGGAAATCACCATTGATAAATGGAAACCAATAGCTGTAAGGTGCTCGGACACAAAACTGAATCACGTGGCCATTAGTTACCGCGTGGCTACATACCTTGACCCCGACCACGATCCGAGCACAGAATTGCATGGGCCAATAAAGTGCTACTCTTTATGTCACTTACAGCACGTTTGTATAACTTTCTGATGGCGAGTTATGCTTGCTCGCAATGCGTTGGGAGCGAACCCACGCAATGGTGCGGAAGTCCGTTTTCACTGTGAAAGAGTCTTTGCTTTCAGCTTTACAGCTGTCTGCTCGAGCTTAGTAAAACAACACTGTCTAGAAAAAGCATGCTAGCTTAGGTGGACTCGTCAGACGCCGAGTATTACTGAATCGACAAAACAACAGAATTTTCTTTACATTATGCGATCTCAGGGATTGGTCCGACCGAACAATATACCATTAAATTTACCATCTGTCTTTAGTTTGAGCAAGAGCAACTATCCGGACAGAAACATCAATATTCGATGTCAAATGCAGGCACGTATTCCGATGCGGACCCAATGTCAGCACAGCCAAGTTTCACGTCCCAGTCTTATCATCAAGCTATGAATGCCTCCGACCCTAATCGGATCAACTGTATGCGTTATGGTGAGTTCCTTCGTTTTTTTGTTAGAACTAACGTAGTCCGGAATCACAGGTTCGCGGCTTATTTGGTACCATCATCATTTCATTTTTCCCTACCGTTCCAGTTCAAAGTTCTGATTGTTGTCAGCATCTGTGGTCCTATCTTGTTTCTTTTACACTCTTGCACTCTCTGGAGATTCCCAATTTCGACCACTTCACTGGGAATTACACATTAAAAACAGACGGTCGAAATGCGTCTAACTGAAGTACATCCATTCTTTCGAAACATCCGATTTTGCTGGTAGCTTCTGGTGCACCCATTATAATATTGCATTGATTAGACTGACTGAATGCTTGGTAGGTACCTTAAAACAGGTAGCAGGTCACAAGTCCACGACACTAATGAGCAATTTTTGTCCGGCCATTATATTCTGTATGATGTAATTGGCTTGCTGGGACCTCATTTTGGCCAGTGGACAGATAGCACAGCCGATAACTCGTTTGGTGAATATGAAACAATGTGTCTGATTTTCTAGTTTTGGTCTACCCTCATCCGTTGTATTGCGTGATGTAATAGGTTCTTTCTTGGCCGCAGCCACCAGTATGCAAACACCCTAGGGTGGGGGGCACCGAGTTCATGTGATGTCATTTTCTTCATTGGTTTGATTCATTACTGCCAGCCGTTCTATACTACTGAAAAGTCACCTTACCATCTGGGTAGTCTCTTCTCCCATGCACATTTTTAGGAACATTGTACAGGCATTCCATACAGTAGTTCCCTCTTGAGGGGGGAGCACCTCCTTACGCGGTTCCCTAAGGGTTGGCCTGTAACACTCATCAACTCCAAGCGAAGACCACTCCGCATTTCTTCCAAAGACGGATTCTCACCCCCCCCCCACGAACCAACAGAGTGTCGATTTCGTTCACTGACAAGCGCTACCCATTCGACTAACTGTGCAGCAGCCAAGTTTGTTCCCTAACTGATTGGAATCCTCAGAAGACATGCAAAGTTGTCCCTCCCTAGAGGGAGCGTAAAGGAAGGATTTATCAACAAAGTATTCAATGGACCAAAGCTGGCAGTCATTTTTGAAGAGTACTCCATCCGCAGATGTGCTCGTATTTTGATAGGCCACTAGACCCTCCCGTTAACAGATGCAATCACCAGTAATTTAATTAATACTACTTGGTACCATGTCCCACCCTGGCGAAAATTCTGTCGATTTTAAGTTTCAAAGGGATTGTTCTCAGGATTTCACAAATTAGTTGGCAACACGGTTTTCCTCAGTGAGGACCACTTTTAGTTGATCCCTTGAATTTAATTCCGACTTTTTAGTTTCTAAAGGAGCGGATATCAGTCGGAACGGATCACTTTCGATTAGTCTTTGTGGGGTGAGAACACGATATTCTAGTTCGCGTTTTCTTCTAGAGACGCAAATCTGTCAGACCAGTTTTTGTTGACTGACTGGACTTCATTTTATCTACAGAAGCTGGGAATCATGCCCCTTGGGAGATTGCCAAACAGAGCTAATTTTTGTGTATCTAAATACGACGTCAAGGTCTGCTGTGTTTGGAGGCCTGTGTGGTTCACTTCTCTAGTCCGAGGTACGGTTCTCTCTCCACTCCAGAAATACTCCAAAGTGGGAAATGGTTCTTTTGGTTCTTCATTCACACTCTAAGTAGAGCACTACTTCTTGGTAAGAAACATCGGACACTTTGTAGGTGATATTTTGCAAGTCAGCTGTTTTTGACAGTATTTTTCAGCAATCGACAGGGAAACACCTTACCTTTACAGAGTGCCGCACAGGCAGAAACAAAACAACCTAATCGCATGTGGGTGAGAGTTCCATTTTCGACCTTGACAGTTTGCACGCCGTACAACGTGAAAGAGATTATGTCCTGCACAGCCAAAACGCCACGAGACGCGATGATTGGTCACAACTCACATTTGTTAAGGTTGTGCCATGACTTCGGGCCGATGGTTAGTTCACATGAGTGTTTACCGCTCACCGGAAAGATCAAGACTGTGTCCTAGCAAAGTAGAACAGAACGTCTGAGCAACCGTCACGTTGGGTTCAGTCTAGTTCCAAACAAACCATCATTGGACAGACGATACGGGATTCATCCAAGGCGTTGACACCCTTTGGGACCATAGAAGATGACTTGAAGAAAACCTGACAATCTTGTGTGACTCAATATTTTCTCCACAGAATATTACTGATGCACTTGTTGAGTGACAATGTTTGTAGGCAGTGTACAACTTTAAACAATTTCGAAAGCACAGTATTCGCAGATTTAAAAGAACAGATACTGTAGTGTTATTTGCTCGAGGTAGGAACCATTTGGACAGAATGTAAAACTTATTCCACGGCACACCCAGATGCAACCTAGCTGCCAAGAAAAAATCGTTTCATCGGGCCAACAATCTCAAATTACAGAGGTGAAAACATGTCTTCCAAAAACGAAGTCTTTCGCTGACAACGGTAGAACTGCATTTGGTGCACACAAAGAATTCCCAGTTCGAAATACAATGGTTCGTAGAGTTTGTGGCAATGCATCAACCTATGCTACTACTGGTATACTGGTAAACACAGCCAAACATCCAATGACAGAACATCTCACCTACTCACTTCATCTTTTGCTTTACTGGGAACGCCGCAATGTGTATTCGCTGAACATTAACGCAATTGAAGTTTGTTGTTACCGACCGTTTGCCGAAGGCCTTGTGTAACCGGTCTTCCTATTGGTAAATGACAGCTGTTCAGCTAATCTTATATCAGGTCACGCCATGGTTTCCGACCGACCAGCAAACAGCCATCTGGAAAGATGCTTTCCGTATGTTAGATGAAAAGTGACGGCAGCGTTTTTTCGACCCTCCTGCGTAACACATCCAATCAACCTTGATCAATCAATCCAATTATCAGACCGACGTCATCCAGCCTTGCACCCAACAGACTGGTGAACCCTCAAGTTCACTCCGAGCTTGTGTCCATCGGCTTGACTGTATTTGTGCGCGAACAGTTTGGCGCGCAAGCTAGTGGATCATCAGGTAATTCCGTTTGTCGGAGGATGTTTATGACCGATGATATGCAGCGCTAACCACAAAGTATATCAAACAAAAGGAATGGTTTTTTTTTTGCGAATTAGATCTCTCACCTTGTGCGTTCACATCGTTTAGCTGCGATCGCTTGGTGTTCGATCACGTTCTCGTCTCTTCACTCTTGGGTTGTTCCATTTGTGTGTATGTGCGGGGGATACTACGTATATTCAACTGTCAAAAGTTATCCTCCTCACACGATCCGGAAACCATGGTGCCAACGAATTTTGATTTGTGCTTCACACTACCGAATCCCGGCGTTTCTCTGGATATTCATCTGGATTATCAGTCAAACAGTCCCTTTCAGCAAGGCACTAGCGAATGTTCTGCCTCGTGGGTGACGAACCCAGAAACATGCAGCGATCTATCAGGAGGAATTGAATTAAGCGGACCCCACTTCTACTGTAGCAACACCGTCCTGAACACAATAAGGTTTATACCAACTGCGAACCCAATGTCGATTATTCTGCAAGATCGTAAAACCACCAGGAGTTGTTCAATCATTGTTCGGTCGGTGTAAAGCAGAAAGACAACAGCTCCTGGGGGCCACAGTGAACTGTGTGGGTGTGCAGTGTGACAGACCCTTCACTGCTGGCTAAACACCTACCGGAGATTCAGTCACTACATGATTGACAGTTATGGGTTGCTCAATATGACAATGGCATATCAACTGAAGACTGATTCAAATTACGGATCGGCTCCTGGTCTTCGCCACTCTCACCCATGTAACGCACCATTTGATGAGAAGTGCTTTCCTCACAGTTCCTGCTACGCACTCGAAGCCTTGCTAACGTTGTTCATCCCGCTCAGTCAGTAAACAACTCGACTGAGTGAAACCGGAAAACCCAGTCACAATAATCTCTAAGTATTCGGTACTGGCGTAGCTGCAAATATATGTAAGCTATAAACATTTCAAAACTTCATCTATGCTCACGGTAAAGGCTGATTGGTTTCATTACTGAATGCAACTTGTTTGTCCTTCCGTGACATTGCATATACGGTCAGCTAATTAGGCTTATGGGATGGTCAGTTAGGTGTATGCGTCGCATCTAGTCAGATCTGTTAGTGTGAGATACATTTCAAAAGACGGTTGAACTTTTTCCTGCATTATTCCCTTCACTAATCATTGAAACGAACTGGTAAAAACCATCAAGCAGTAAGTGTGATAGATGTTGTACAGGAACACCATTCAGTCGTAGCTGGACTTAATAAACACCGGCGTGTCCGGTCCAGCAGTGCCCGATGCGTGGACTGACAGTTACCAACACAATTCCATGGACAATTCCATGCTTCGCTACCTCATATCGTTGTCTGAACTCCTTTTTGGGGGTGTTGAGGGGAACACGGCTGATACCATGTATTCTATGGTATATAACCTATGCTGGTTTCCCGTAATCACCTGTTCTGAGCCCCGGGTCTTTCTAGGCCACTGCAGTAGACTATACACCGTCGTGTATCAGTCTGCTGTGTGACTGGAAGAGAGCACCCGCTGAAAGGACACAGCGGTGCAACATGAGACTATCCAGCTCCACTTTCTTACAAAGAGCTTTTGTGGAGAAAGATATTATTGGTTTTTGTAGATGTCCCTCATACGAAACGTTTAGCGCTTAGTGGAACCCTTCGGGTTAGTGTTAATCCTTTTCTCGTTAGTTTTAGATCATCCGTCAACTGACCTGTTTGCGCAGGTTGGAAATTCATTTTGTTTCAATCCTTCTATGTAACACTATGTGGGAAACTCTGACATTGTTTCTTCTGCGTCCACGTCACACTGAGGATATTGTTCATGATGTTTTACAAAGCCCCCAACACTCAGCTTCCCAATGTCAGTACTTTAGCACCCCTCCCATTTGAAAGCGTGGAATTCTACAGTAATCTCTAATTGTCGCTCTCTAATTGGTTCGTTCGGTTCAACAATCCGTTCCCAATCTGTCACGTTTGTCAGCGAATCCTTCTAATTTTGGCTTCTGTTCACTGTACTCATTTTAGTTTTTCTTCTCTTTTGTTTGTTACAGACTCTCCGCAGCGTGAACAACTGATGTCAGGACACCAAATGCCCCCACCGAATCAACCACCACCACCACCACCAGCAGTTGCTTTGGGTCTCGGTTCACCCAGTGTGATGAACGGCCATTACCACCAAAATTCCCCTTCTTATCAAATCAACAGTCAGACACAATCACCAGGGGCTGGTGATTCCGTGTCTCGTCGAATGTACTCAGGCGCCCCCGGGGCTGCCGGACTACTTGTTGGTCCACCTCCTCGAATCCGAGACTATTCGGAGTATGGAATTCTCCGGGGTGTTGGACTTCCACCCACCCCTTCTGGGGGTCAACCACAGCCTCCACAACACAATGTTCTTATGGGAAATTCAGCCGTCACGAATGCTTCGGCCCATGTGAATGGGACAATGATGTATGAAGGACGATATCGTGAGGGCCAAGCTTGAATCCGTGGCACAGCAGGAGCGTCTGTATATCCCTACCTTTTTGTCTATTGACTTTTGGTCATATTCCGGCCAGTTTCAAGACCTTTCCTATTCTCAATTTCCTCTCGTGTTTATTTGCCACGTTGCATGCAAGGGCCAATGAATGAGCAGTCCTACCCCACTCCTAAATACCTGACAAACAGAAATGCTTCTATTGTTGCCATTATTCCGTACAGGCTTTCGAATAATCTACATGTATGCATCATATTCATGCCTATGGTCACAGTTTATCTTCGCATTTTTCAAACTTAGACAGTCGAACCACACAACACGTGTGTTACTTCGTTCCCCATGTTTTTGTCCCACTTTTTGGTTCGTGTCACCATTGTCACTCAGTTTTATCGTTATTTTATCGATCGCCTGTTCTTCATCAAAAGGTAGTCTCGTGATCAGAGAGACCTTTGTACAGCTGATTTACTATGGGTACGCGTTTTTCTTTGTTTGAATGATCTCTCCCACCACCAACTTCCTAATAGAGTTGATCCCGACGATGCTGCTAATCTCGGTACACTTTGTACACCCCTACTACCGTAAATCGTGTTTTTGCTACTCGTTCCCTGTCCACTCGCTGCATTTGATTTCTTTCTCTCTCTCTCTCTCTCTCTGGGTTTTATGCTAAGATTGCGCGCTTGCAGGGAGCGTAATCTCATCAGTTTGTGTTCATCCTGTATCCCTCCCTACACGCACCCACTTTGGGCTTCTAATGGTATATAGTGTTTGCCTTACCGGTTTTCGGATCTGACCTTATTGCTTGCTTGCGTACTGCTTGCGTGATTACTCGCTGACTTTCTATGGTAATACTATCACCACAACAATCCATTCAGTGCATGAAATATTACACAAGTATGGTTCTATTTCACTGGGTTCTCACTGAGAACATTCGATTATGGAAAAGGCACGCAAAGATTCAATTCATTTCAATTATCAACTATAAGCCATGTATCATGGGTACATTGGTTCCAGCTGCTACAGTTTCAATCATCGAACGGTGGGAGATGCAGCTAAGCATTGTGGGTGATGTCACGTTCAATTAGTTCGGGAACTGGGTAGCTGCGCATTGAAGGCGATAGCTTCGATGCACGAGCTGACTGCACGATTGGGCCATTTCGGACAGTGTCATAAACCATTGGTGAGTTGAGTCCCGGGGTCCCCATCCAAGGAGGCTGCAGCTGTCGAGTCAGTTTACTCGTTAGTGTTTTCGTGCTTCGTTGCCAGGTCATACACCGTCCATCTCTGGGTCGCTTCCACTCAGCACAGTGCTGGGCGAAAAGAACTCTGTGAGGAAGATAGTCTTCTGGCATGCGGAGTACATGTCCTCAGCAGTGTAACCTATGGAGCGTGAGTAATTCATCTATCGTGAGAGAGTTACTTCTTCCCAAGACCCTGTGGCGTACCTCAGCATTGCTAATCCGATGTTCCCACCAGACCCGACCAATGCTTCGGAGACACCGATGGTCAAACACTGACATCTTTCGTATGTCCGCCGTGCGTAGAGATCATGTTTCTAATCCATAAAGCAGTATGGATTGCAGTGCCGCAGTGTAAACTCTTCCCTTGACAGACAAACTGACGTCACGTCGGCGCCATCAGTGTCGGAGGTTGGCAAAAGCTGCCCTGGCCTTACCGATTCGAGCGGTAATCTCATCTCCAACCAGTCCACCAGAACATGTGAAACTACCCAAGTTAAGAAAATTTGTCTACCACGTCGATTGTCTGCAAGTATGAGGTTTGGGTTTGGTCCCACCCAGTCTTGTACGAGCACTTTACACTTTGCAGGTATGAAGCGCGTGCGACAGACACGCGAAGAACCACCACCCAAAGACAGTATAGTTGTTAGACACTTGTTTTGGGGTCCTCATCTTCTGTTGTACATTTGTCTGAAGGCAGTAAACATAGTATCGATTGCAAGCTGGCTGAAATCGGTACATTATTGATCCAGATGGAGAGCATTGATCAGCCAGTTGGGACGAAACGGTAGGTACCGTCCCGTTTAACTTTTGCCGCCTATGCTCCGCTGCTAAAATTGCTCGGTTAGGAACCGTATCTTGTATCGATTGATTGATCCTTCACAGGGTTGTATGCAATGTAGATTAGTCTACGCTCTGGTTGAGCATGAAGACGAGCTACTACGCGACTGGTTATTTGCATTTTCACGAATAAACTGATTGATCCCTAGCTATATAGTAGCTATTGTGTTGAAATCCACTGCTAATCTCTAATCACTCACTCATAGAGGTATGCAGTAAGAAATCCTCAACAAGGGACACCAGCCGGGAGATTTAGGTTCTAAAATCCGGGGTGTTCCTTCTTGGGGATCTTTTAGCCTGAGTCCAAACATGCAGTGGCGATCGATACATTTATCCTAGACCTACTGGACGCGAAAAACTTTCAAGTTTTCCCAGTAACCAGTCAGAGACGCTTGATTTTTAGTGATTTGGATGGTCGTCATCTAGTTGGTAGCACCAATACTGTTCACCCGGTAGTTCATCTTCACAGTTTGTTGTTAAGGTGCAGCATGGTAACTGCGTTAGCAGCCGGAACACAATCACCTACATGCTCACTATTCAGACTTGATGACGGAGATACTGAGTAGAAAGAGCTCGTGACTCGGCGACGCAGGTCCCTTTTGGGGGAAGTGTTGCGGTCTTACGGGACTGCGTACAGTGTCTACTACCCGGGGGAATGTGATGATATATCAACGGTGAGCACTAAAATGTCCTCCAAAGCGGTGTGGACCTTATTGAGGAAATTTACTGTGGTGCACTCAACGCTACTGTAGCTGCCCTCTCAACTTAACTTTGGAACGAGACCGTCCTATCTCTGAGTGGTTACTGAATATATGTTTACTGTTGAGGGCCAACGTACACACCTGTAGATATATGACAAAGCGTGTTGTGGAAGGAGAGAAACATCACAAGGATGTTTACAAATATGCACAGAATCGCCTTTTATGCCGAGAAAGTAGCGCATCCTCTGTTTCTCTGTTGAATGCATGGTTTTGGGAATAATTTTTTTTATAAGAATTGCAAGAATTGCCATTTGAGTTTCGTCATTACCCCGTGCTTTTCACATCAAATCTCATTATGCATGTACTCGTACCTCATCAAGGTGAGACGTCCACCAGATGTTCTAGGTTGGTTTTGTGTCCAGATCATTTGTCAACCAATCTAGTTAGTAAATGTGGCATGCTAACCGTGGTTTCTAGAGATACGTAGCGTTTGTGGACGTACTATCGCATCAAACGGCCTTATACTCACTGGATTTCCAAAAAACCGGAAATGTGTCGTCATTCGTTGGCGTGTTACGTATGAATTTACAACTGACTTTCAATCCAGGGTTGCCAGACAACTCTTCATCATTGTCAAATTTGCTCTGTTAGCCACCACGAAACCGCTGTGGCCAGTGCATTCATCCCAAAGTTTCTCTCCTGAGGTCATGCTAGCGGAATGCAAAACCATCTGGCCGTCCAGATTGGATTTTTTCACAGGACTGAATGTTACTTTTCCAAGTTTCCTGCCAACTCGATCTCTGTAGCATGTGGAGTGTTTTCAAACGAGGAGTGTTTTTTGTTCCTATGCATTTAAAATGAGTGGAAAATTTAAATTTAAATAGCGCGTTTCTTGTACTGCTTGCTGCAGCGTGCGAACACTATGGGCAGCTAAGCAGACCAGCTTCCGGCATTTGAAGACAGACTTCGAAGTGTGAGACGCGCAGAAGCTGTAACTAGGCGTGATGCACGGTGAATGAATGGGTCATTCTAGTACTTATGTCCTGTGGAGTGAGTATCCAGAAATGGGTATACGTAAACATGTAAGCAGGGAGGCGTCAGCAGTAGCATGTTCTCATTTATCCATCCTGCTGTACGTAGCAAGATTTTTCGAAAATTCAAACCCACGCGCTAAACTATTCCAAACCAATTGCATTCGGTTCACGTTTTGTCCCACCTATCTGGGCTTAAGCCTTATGCCACTCAGATTTATCAACGGTTCACAAAGACAACGCAAAAAAAACGTGTTTCGTGCAACTCACTACCACCTTATGGCTTCAGGATATTGGAATGTCCAGCTTATGGACTTGATCCCTAAACGATTAAAAACCAAGATGGCAGACTAGCATGTCCAATGTGCAGTTTGTAATATATAAAAAACTAACATCGTGGCTTCTCTAAAACGGTTCTGGTGAAACACCGCTGTAAATAAGGCAAGTGCCCAGAGCTTTCATTCCCATGTCTCCTAACCGGATGATAACGTGCTGTAATCTCATATTTCGTGACACTGACTGTTCACTTTACCAGCTGTTTTTGTCTACTTCGCTGAATAGTTACCCACCAATGCCGAGTGTGTCCCCTCACAGCACCGTCACCGGTCGATCGGAAGGTTTGTCCTGTATGGATTGGAGATTTCATGAGTGGCTGTGTAAATTCGTCGCGGGGCAACTACTTCCTAGTAGTATCCTTTCCAAAACAAACCACTCCCGGATATAGATGGCCTCGCCTCGATACTGTGGCATTTTGCAGTACAAAACCTCCCCTGCTGTTTCTAGCTGTGTTTCAGGATCCATCAATGCACTGCTTCAGTTGAAAGGCCCAAAATCAACGGCAACAGACTAACTACAATAACAGAATCAGAGGAAGAATAATTCCACTGGATGCGTGGAACTTCCTTAGGAGAAGTGGTCACTCTAGGAGCCAGTCAATAAGTGACCACGTGATGTGGTTTCCGCGACTGAAGGATGAGTAGTGCTATGTCCTGTTTAAGTGAGAGCTAATCACGCCTATTGATCAGCCACTTGTGGCCAAACGGTTAAGTCTTCAACCATTGGTTGGAAGGTCCCGGGTTCCAAACTCTCTGAGTTTCGTGAGATCCGAACTGCTGATGATTCCCAACAAGGATGAAACAGCTGTACAGTGGTAGTCGGCTTTTCAGAATAGACTGGCTTCACTGACAGGATAAAATCTCCATTGAAAATAACCGGCGCAAGGCTGTGTGAAGATGATCACTGAGCAGGTAGATTGCATTTGTTTTACCCAGGTCTGTTACGGTAGGTGTGATTTAAAACAAGGACATCAGTGTATTCACAAAAACGGTTGCGCACCATGATCTTTGAGCATCAATTCTATTGATAAAAAGGCATGTTTTGAAATGGTGTGCACTTCACAGGTTGTACTTATGCATGATCGCTACTTCTGAAAGTGTTAACAGGAACTTCAAACAGTGAATCCCAACCCTGTTGGAGAAGTCAAGTCCTAAGCATTCCATAAATAATTCTTGGGATTTACGACCTAGAACTGCACTCATTTTGATGTTAGGAAGACGACGTTTGTTGTTATTTGTTCCTCAAAAGTAATCGTCAGTAATTCTTAGTTGAAGGTATAGTTAATCCGTCAAAGAAACAACACGTGTCCCGAGTGCTCACAGCAGTCAGCTGGTGGCTGCTTTTGACAATTCCTGGGTTGTCTTCGGTTTCCCTTGTTTCTGCGGCCAATGATATACTGACTTCATTTGTCTCTACACTTCTTCGATTTCAGTAAGACTGTCTTCAAATCCACCATACTTGCATTGATCGGCTTAGCCATTCCCAGCATTTGATGCCTGCGAAATTGTCCAAAAAAACACCAGTTGCACGTAATGTACGCACAACTCGGAGAAACGGACCGCGAAAAACTTGACAGGCCTTTGGGAAACCTTTGCATTCACCGATTGCTCGATTTAGTTCACACCCACGCTCATTCCGTCCGCTCCAGTTCCCTAATTGTTCGCCTGACTAGCAATGCCAATCTTCTTTAACTGGCTTGTTTATAATCATGGCATACAACGGAGATTGCGTACCCGCATTGTGCCTTGGCAACAACATGGACCCTCTCATCGATCTAACGTGCAGCCCGCATTCATCCAGTCTTCAACATCCCGTAACTCTGTGTCATTAACCACCCTGCTCGTTGAACAAACATCTGCTGCTCTCACTGCTGGACAATTGAACTATGCGACTGTAAACAGTTTAGGTTATCTCCTTATCGATTGCTTTTATGTTGCCGCAAATTGCAAATGGCAACTTTGGTAGAGACAGCTGATGGGGCCAGAATTAACCCTCTGGACCACTACTGTCTTTTTTTAAATGGAGAAATCAACGTACACGGCATAGCCAAAGGACGTAGCTCAGGATGGGCGCGAACTGCTGACGTTTCGCTTATCGAATGGGTCGAATTAAGGGTCGATATCTATCCAGGTCGTTGGTGAGCCCTTCGCTGAAATCACGCAATGACCAGACTTTGACATCATCCAGGTACCCAGTTGGATTTGGTACAAACTGTTTGAAATTAGAAGGGAACTCGATAAAATCTGAGCAACTATGGAGATCGTGCAAAGTAATTTCGAAAAAGACTGCGCTTATCTTCCGACGCTGTTATTAGCCTAAAAATCGTTATGGGAAATTAATACTCACATGTTTGTCCTCAAAGTTGTCCTCAACCGAGTAGCCGGAATGGATAAACCAGACCAATACAGCCTTTCGTAAACATGTCGACCTACGGAAAACCCAACGCTCAATTGGTAGGATTTTCTACTGAACCATTGTGGTTTTGTACGATGTATTCATTTTATTATTGTTCAGTTTAACAATCAACGTACTGATGTCATGTTTAACGGAGTTGTTCTCTTCCATCATTTCGGTACACCAACCTCTTTGAACAGAGGTCATTCTAGGAAACGGACCTTTTGGTCTCTTCGGGGGTAATTTATATAATCCAACATCAGCATCATAGGTCGTGGGAAGTTGTGCGAATTTGTCTATACGCTACATGGAAGTTCCGGCTGTTACTTCAAAGAAAACCATGTGATTCACTCGATGGCTTAAATAGCGTGGGCTAAAGCCATATGCGGGTTCCTATCATTTTGATCTGGGTTTTTGAGACACGCCAGTCGGAATCTATGCTATATCCGAATTCATCTCAGTATGAGCGACATCATGGTCTAAGATCGATTCCGACTAGGAAAAAAGCTCACGATTCCTTGCGCATCTACACAAAAATCACTCTGAAAGAGGGCTTCCCCAAATGAGGCTACTTCCTAGAGTCTCCGTTCAGGAAAAGTCACCCCCAAGCTGGCCCATTTCACTAAAATCCCACGTGTTTTGGCTTAAAATTGACACTTATTTAGAAGATATCCCCTCATGACCCAAGAAAGAGCAAATGAAAAACTCGTGTTCTGCGTTTTTTTACATTAGGGCACATGAACAGTCGGAGTGCACAATTCCGTTCCCAAGGTGGGAGATGTAATCAAACGTGGTTTTCAGCTAAAATAAGCCTCAGCAGTCCCTTAAAATAAGATCAAACAGAAATATGATCACCGTCTTACAGACAACACAGCTATCTGCGATTACGAAGGTAGACCAAATTCAATTTCACTGGTCCATTGGGATATGGGATATGGGATATGGGATATGGGGACCTGATAACGTACATAAAAACGAAACTGGAATCTGGCAAAGGGGAATGCAGTTAAGTTTGAGCACCACATTGGTTTAATTCATAGGGGAATTTGACGACTTTTTATGTAGGCGATTGCTTCACCTCAACCACTAGCGAACAATCAACTCTTCACATTATACATATGGTATGTGGACGAAAGAAACAAGATTCGAAAAAATTATCGAACATAGAAATGCAAACTGTTACACAGCAACGCCAGAAAAAACGATCCTTCCGTAAAGGGACCACTTCCTTGGAAAGGACGTGGAATCAGTTTCACAACGGACACGATTAGATCACCATCTGGCATAGCTGAAAGTGGTACCAAAGGACTTCGTCAGCTACTGGTGACATTAAGAGTTTTAACACAAATTAAACACGCTGGGAGCGCGGTTGAGGCACTTGCTGAGTAAGCAGTGTTTTGGTACCAGCAGAGGTGCAATAGCAACGAACATTCGCTACAAACACTTGGGACCAACAGATCCACTGCAGCAGTCGAAGATGCACACCAACAGTGTCTTGCGGTATTTTGATAATCAAAACTAGCTGTCAACTGACCAAAAATATTCAACCTAGTAAACAGGAAGTAGTCTCTCCAGGAGTGTCTTCCAAGAATTAAGACCTTCTCACACCTGTTCCGTGAGATTGGCCCTGCAATCGGCATCTACCTCCCCATCTCATAAAAAGGTGGTTTTCAGTGTCTTCGTGGTGCGAAATAAGATCCCAAAAAAACAACTGACCACGAATTCGTATACTTGGCTTCCACGTATTTTTATACCGCTTATATGTCTCAACGGTTGCATAAAGGTGGCGTTTCAACAAAATGCGATTGGGGATCATGATATGACGCTCAACTGTGGGACACAAATCTGACAAGTCTGTCTCTCTGCACAGAACACCCCTTAAATGACAGCAATCGTGGTTGGCCCATTCAGAGGTTTTAAATGGTAAAGTTCCCCTAGAGGAGGCCAAGTATTAAAATAGATCAACTTCCGCGGGCTAATTCAGGTGGCCTTTGGAGTGAAAAAATTACCACACCATTTTACTCTGGAAAATCCACTGAAAAACAGCGGCCAGAGGCACAGTCTGATCGCGTAAACGCTTACCTCTTCAAAACGATTGCACCAGTTTGTCATCTCGTGAGAGATCAGTCAAGTTGATCAAATAAAACCGGCTCGCCTGCTTGCATGGAGTTCACCAGTTAAACATGCTTCAGAGACAGAGAGATTGGACTATCCAGAGGTCGGGATCCTCTGAGAATGGTGTCTCAAGAGATGGACGATTCGAAATACACAGAAATGGATTAAGCCACTGGAGGTTGCCAAAACAAGTCAAACTGTGATACATCTACAAAATGTAAAACTATGCATATCACTCCCATCAACTGTCAGTTACCAGATATAATTTAGTGTTGTAGAAGACTACCCGTCCATAAAAAAAACCATTAACCCCCAACCCCAATTATCCCTTTGATGATGCGGGCGTAGAGGACAACACATAGGTTCTGGATTATTTTCAGGCAAGACTGATTCCTTCATATTTCAAACCAAAAGATGAAGTGGCTCTTCTGTTGACTACACAAGTGAAGGAGCTGTGAAGCAGTCCCGGAAACTCTAGACCAAATGCAGTAAACAAAACAGGTATTTCACTACATCGATGGGGACAGGTGCCACTCGTAAAACGTAGACCATTTTGCCAAACTGCTCTTTTGTTCACTTTAGATGGAAGGAATCGTAAGATAATTGAAAAACAGACGTTGTGCTCAACGCCGTTTTCTCCAAGACCTGCAACATCGAGTGCCGCAAATCAGACCAATCACGATTTGTCGTCTAAGGCAGTCTTGCTACAGCACCGCTATTTCTGCACACTAGCAGAAGGGTAATCTAATTCAATTCAGATCAACTAGCTCCACGGAAACCCTTCCCAACCAGACCGTATATGCAGCGTAAACCTTAAAAATTACTCACTTTTCGAAAGTAACATCGTGAAAGGAGATGCCTCCACAGCACGGTCATCAGATGGAAAAAAAGAATTGATGTTATGTGGCAGCAAACTAAATTATGATTTTCATAAATACGCCCATCTGATTACCAAATTGATTTTCACAAGAGAGTCAGATGAATATCTCGTTTATGATATTCTTCAACTCAATGTGCTGCACAAAGTCCGCCTCATGTTTCAGTTGGTACGAGATTCAAGATATCGCAGTGTATTTTCCTGAAGAAAATACAAATTTGCTGAAAAATCTTCGATAGCCCACGAAGGATTCCGTCCGTATATGGGGGTCCTAGGTAGGCGCGGTCTCCGAGATTTCGTCTTAGGGGGAAACAGGTCGAGTGAAGCTTACAATCACAGAACAGTTACATTACTCGGCTAACCCACACATACGAATGTGCAAGCAAACTGAAAAACACAGCATACACCAGAAGGCAATGATCTAGAATAACACAGCATGCGATCACGCTCAATTACCATCTGGAAATTTGCCCCACAGAAATCGCATCTGTGGGGGATATCGATTCACATGTCTCAACTGTCATCCGTATCAGGTTGATCGGGGTCTCCAGGTCACAATAAGTACATCCGTAACCGGATAAACAAAACTCAGCATTATGACCACATCAAGATAGGCGAACATACTGTTATTTACAGACACCAAAACGCAACGACTTCTTCAAAGCATATGACAAACACCGTTCGCGGAATTGTCACGGGGTTCAGCGACGCATCTTCAGGTGTAGGGCAAGAAAACCCTGAAAAAACACATCCCTGTTTTCTACAACACTACAGGTAGACAATAAACCTTTTAAACGCGAACAAATCGCAATCCCATGAATAATTGCACGATTGACAGGCGTTGGCTATCCTGCTGAAATGTGCTAGATAACCTACCAGCAAAATGTACATCCAAAACCGAGCATTCAACGTAATCCTTCGCGTGACATTTCCATTCATCGGGAAGTTCACCGACGTCTGTCTGTCTGTCCATCTGTCTGTCCAAAAACAATCCAACTGTGCTTCACCAGTGCTTGGGTTTCTAGGCCTAGAAAGGTCATCATTCAAATATTTATGGATGTCCAACATGTATGGTCACAAGAACCCACTTTCGGCTACTGGTTAACAGCTAGTAGCGAGTTGTCACAATTGTGGTTGCTGTCACAGCTGCATCAGACCGACTCAGGCGCACCCCAACCCCACATCATCACTCAAGAAACCGTCTGGCATACCGTAAAGGAGAGCTGGTATCAACCGAATGAACCTGGCTGAAGCCTCACACTAACCGTTCTCACTGAGCAAGAATCCATAACGGTAATAACTACACGTTCACTTGGTTCCTGACATACAGCACATACCACAAATGGGCTGCTATTCGGAATCACGTGCACTTCTTCAGGCCTTCACACCAACCGAAGTTAGTCAAGTTCGACAGGAGGACTGGACGTTTGCAGAATTGGACCAAATGCGTTTATCACTTGTCCAGGTCAGGTGAATTTCTCATCACAGACACAGCACTTCGCTTCAGTGCCAGTGGCATCCCTTTTAGCTGAACCTCTAAAAGCCGTACAACTATTCTTGCCCGTTCGCCTTCTATAGCTCCGTCGAGAAAACACGACTAAAAAAAATGCATTCCGAAGTCAGATGATTTATATGATGAAATTCGGAAACGATTAAAATAAGTGTGTCCGGATGCCGGATCAAACTGACTCGATGGGCTCTAGCCCACGTGTGCGAAAACCCACACGATTACCACGCGCAGTTCTCGAGTCTCAACGGCTAACTATTCTTACACAAAATTGCTGCGTGCAAATTTCACACTCATCGCTCACGACAGGCGACCACACTGGCCAATCTAAACCTCTGCCCCTCTGTACGCGCAGCTCGTTGCCTAATTACTTGGGTCAAATCATCAACGTCATTGTCGTTGACAGCATTACATCAGTGTTCAAAACTGATAATTCGATGCCTTACAACCATAATTTATCTGAAAAGTGATTGTGAAGAAAAGAATGAAGGTGAATGGGAAAGTTCTTAGTGTCAGCCTATCACAATCATTCTGAGGTGTTCACACCTCCAAACACTCATTCAAGCTGTCTGAAGAGAAACTGAGACCAAGAACAACATTGACTTAGACTAGCAGCCGTGTCTTGCAGCGTCTCCAACCAGATGCAGTGGGGATTACGTGGTCTCCATTCTAGAAGGTGAGTCACACCGACAGCACGCAGATGTTTCGTAATCTCTTTCATGCTCATCTGCCAAGTCAAAGGTTGACCACCACTCGGCTTGTGCCACTCTGAATCGGATACGGAAAACTGCGTTCTATTCGGCAAACCACCACATCTTCTGGTGCTGGACACATTCTTTGGTTGAAGTCCACGTTGCACATCCGAACACTCGTTTTCCAACTGCCTCGTTGCGGATTCGCTGACACCAGCCCACACAAACAATGATTCCGAGACAACGGCTGTCGAAGACCTGAAAACGCATCAGTTCCACTGCTCACAGAGGCCATGTTTCGCAGCTGCAGAACAAAACAGCCCGTACTGTGGCCTGATCACACGTACCTTGATATTCAGGGATATGCCGCTTGGCCGTCATGACTGTCTCAAATTAAAAAACGCAGCCCAAACCTTGTAGATTAAGTGCATCGACCTCATCTGTTGCACTACAATCTGAACTGACAGGACTTCCAAAATGAGCAAAACACTTCATAACTTCGAGTGCCTCTCTTCGGATTGTGAGTGGCGTGTTCAGTGACTGCATGTCCTTACACTTTGTGGGTGCAAAGCCCATACCAGAGGACGGGATGACTTTGGTCAGTTCATCTAAAAATACTTGTGCCTGTTTGTCCTCTTCAAAGAGAAGAACGATGTTGTCTGCGTACTCCATATCAATAAGATTTTCGTCAGCAGCTATTTGAACACAAGCATTTCGAGGATCTTCCACGGCTCCTCTCATCATCTGGTCGACCACAAAATCGAATAGGAATGGAGTGAGTAGGTATTCCTCTCTGACACCACTTTGTGTACGGAGGCCTTTGGAGAGCTCTCCGTATCCTCCCAAACAGCCGAACTATGAGAATACAAAAGTCCATAATATTCAAAAACTTCCGGGGCGATGAATGACGAGTGACGTCGAGAGTCTCGTTACGGCTAGAGTCACACTGATTTCACTGTGATTGCCGCACTCACTACGGGCCCCCTTTTTTTGAAAATGCGTGCTATCGTTAATTTCCATCAGTTGTCTGTCTCAGTCTCATTTTCCCGGGGGCACCTTGGCAGCACAAAGATGTTAGCTGCAAAACCTTTGCGAGTGGGCCCGTCGTAGCTTTCGAAAATTCAATTCCATTGTGCGAATACTGAGCGCCCCTTTTTCCAAGTGCAGGCAAGTAAATCAAGCAGGCGCTGACTGATTACTTCACCCGTATCTATGCCCAATGCGAGTGGATGGCCGTCCGGACCAGGAGCCCGGTGGTCATAAACTTCCGAGGACGTTGGATGTGATAATATTTTAGCCTTTCTGGCTCTCTGGGCTTGTTCCATTTTTGTGACTTAGTCAGGCCTCTATAGGCAGATCACACCCACCCTGGCAAATGAACTAGTTCCCACGCACCACGGTCGAGGGCTATTTTCCACTGGCAATGGTACTTAGGCAGGCAGCTGTAGCTGCTATTTTCCCATTTGTTACAGACTCAAATTGAAGGCTTCTGCGGCAAATACATATCGGAATGCTTTAGTTGCTTCGCCAGTCGTCACATGTCTGGCAGCCAATCTTTCGTACTTGGTGTGAAATTCCACATTATGGGGATAGTGACATCGGGCGCAAATGGTACACTATATATGGTATCAGTGGGATTTGGGTCCATTGTGGATGCAGTGAGTAAATTCGCTATAATGTATACGCCAATTTGTGTGTCATAGTTACATGTTTTCCACTTTATTTGTCACCCGTCACGTCAGTTACATGGTCACGTCTAGTGGGAGATATCCAACCATCCAAACATGCATGAGAGCATTGGACAGCTCGAAGAAACGTAACACTCATTGTCTACACTCGCCTATATGTAGAGTGTCATCCATAGCACAAATGTGTCAAAATGGTTGCCATTATTGTGAATGCTGAAGTGACGCGTGCCTATCTTCAATCCGTTCTGTCCCGTTTCTTTACTGTTACACTTAATTTAGACCAGGAAACAGACAAAAACCTACCCTCGGTCGTCCAACCGTACATGTGAAATATGTTCTCATCCATTGTACTACAAAAGTGCGTCTACACTTCTAAATTTCGGAAATGTCAAATATACTTCGTCAAAACCACTGACATGCAACGACTGTACATAAAATGTTCTAAATACGAGGAGCCATTATTCTTCCCCATGCAAGAGCACTTTTTTGGTGGCAAACCCGTCGTGAAATTATCTATTTTTTGCTTCAAAGATTTCCGTACTTGTAGTATTGCTTTCTAGACAGGGAAGCTTACAGATATGCATTGGGCGAAAACTTAGACTTGTGGTCACGTGGTGCCTTATCTGGTGTCGTTTTTCACGTGAATTTACTGGGTTATTTCTGCAAAGCGGATTATGGAACAATCCAAATATGTTCTAGGGAGATGACTGTGGTGGAAATCGCTTGGGTTATACCCATGCTCCTGGTGGGACAGAACAAACAGCGCACGCAAAATGGACAAATTCAAATCGAACGATAGTAGTTCGCCTACTGGCTTGCTAAGCGAGGTGCTATGTGCGACAGATCCCTTTACAGTTCTGTTGACGCTGTGTGCTGACACCCTGACTACTGTGGGTTGTCTTCTGTGAAAAACCAGACAACTGACTGGGACTGTCCGCTCTGTCCCACGGCCCGACTCGCTATCCGTGCCACATATTACCAAACTGTAGCAGGGTCTAACACTTCGGCAACTGTCCTCGCCTGCCTACCGAGATTGAACCACTTGTCTGGTCCAAGTGGGCGGACAAATAGTTCAGCAACTGAGAGACTGGCAGATCCCGAGGTTAGACAAATTTACCAGAGTCGTTATCCGGACTCTCCTTTAACTATTCCACCGTCGAATTTCAGGTCATGATGGAACGAGATCGCCAAATCTTTACACAGTAATGGTAGTTTTACCTGTGGCAGAGAGCTACCAGGTCTAATCAGGCACTGAATATCAGACAGAATAGTGGCACGGCTTGGAACTCTGAGAAGCGTTCCCTCCAGCCCCGATTATCATTCAGCCCGACAAATTATCAGTCGTAACGAGACTCTCGACGTCACTCGTCATTCATCGCCCCGGAAGTTTTTGAATATTATGCACTTTTGTATTCTCACAGTTCGGCTGTTTGGGAGGATACGGAGAGCTCTCCAAAGGCTTCCGTACACAAAGTGGTGTTAGAGAGGAATACCTACTCACTCCATTCCTATTCGATTTTGTGGTCGACCAGATGATGAGAAGAGCCGTGGAAGATCCTCGAAATGCTGGTTTTCAAATAGCTGCTGACGAAAACCTTGTTGATCTGGAGTACGTAGACAACATCGTTCTTCTCTTTGAAGAGGACAAACAGGCACAAGTATTTTTAGATGAACTGACCAAAGTCATCCCGTCCTCTGGTATGGGCTTTGCACCCACAAAGTGTAAGGACATGCAGTCACTGAACACGCCACTCACAATCCGAAGAGAGGCACTCGAAGTTATGAAGTGTTCTGCTCATTTTGGAAGTCCTGTCAGTTCAGATTGTAGTGCAACAGATGAGGTCGATGCACTTAATCTACAAGGTTTGGGCTGCGTTTTTTAATTTGAGACAGTCATGACGGCCAAGCGGCATATCCCTGAATATCAAGGGACGTGTGATCAGGCCACAGTACGGGCTGTTTTGTTCTGCAGCTGCGAAACATGGCCTCTGTGAGCAGTGGAACTGATGCGTTTTCAGGTCTTCGACAGCCGTTGTCTCGGAATCATTGTTTGTGTGGGCTGGTGTCAGCGAATCCGCAACGAGGCAGTTGGAAAACGAGTGTTCGGATGTGCAACGTGGACTTCAACCAAAGAATGTGTCCAGCACCAGAAGATGTGGTGGTTTGCCGAATAGAACGCAGTTTTCCGTATCCGATTCAGAGTGGCACAAGCCGAGTGGTGGTCAACCTTTGACTTGGCAGATGGGCATGAAAGAGATTACGAAACATCTGCGTGCTGTCGGTGTGACTCACCTTCTAGAATGGAGACCACGTAATCCCCACTGCATCTGGTTGGAGACGCTGCAAGACACGGCTGCTAGTCTAAGTCAATGTTGTTCTTGGTCTCAGTTTCTCTTCAGACAGCTTGAATGAGTGTTTGGAGGTGTGAACACCTCAGAATGATTGTGATAGGCTGACACTAAGAACTTTCCCATTCACCTTCATTCTTTTCTTCACAATCACTTTTCAGATAAATTATGGTTGTAAGGCATCGAATTATCAGTTTTGAACACTGATGTAATGCTGTCGACGACAATGACGTTGATGATTTGACCCAAGTAATTAGGCAACGAGCTGCGCGTACAGAGGGGCAGAGGTTTAGATTGGCCAGTGTGGTCGCCTGTCGTGAGCGATGAGTGTGAAATTTGCACGCAGCAATTTAGTGTAAGAATAGTTAGCCGTTGAGACTCGAGAACTGCGCGTGGTAATCGTGTGGGTTTTCGCACACGTGGGCTAGAGCCCATCGAGTCAGTTTGATCCGGCATCCGGACACACTTATTTTAATCGTTTCCGAATTTCATCATATAAATCATCTGACTTCGGAATGCATTTTTTTAGTCGTGTTTTCTCGACGGAGCTATAGAAGGCGAACGGGCAAGAATAGTTGTACGGCTTTTAGAGGTTCAGCTAAAAGGGATGCCACTGGCACTGAAGCGAAGTGCTGTGTCTGTGATGAGAAATTCACCTGACCTGGACAAGTGATAAACGCATTTGGTCCAATTCTACAAACATCCAGTCCTCTTGTCGAACTTGACTAACTTCGGTTGGTGTGAAGGCCTGAAGAAGTGCACGTAATTCCGAATAGCAGCCCATTTGTGGTATGTGCTGTATGTCAGGAACTAAGTGAACGTCTAGTTATTACCGTTATGGATTCTTGTTCAGTGAGAACGGTTAGTGTGAAGCTCCAGCCAGGTTCATTCGGTTGATAGCAGCTCTCCTTTACGGTATGCCAGACGGTTTCTTGAGTGATGATGTGGGGTTGGGGTGCGCCTGAGTCGGTCTGATGCAGCTGTGACAGCAACCACAATTGTGACAACTCGCTACTAGCTGTTAACCAGTAGCCGAAAGTGGGTTCTTGTGACCATACACGTTGGACATCCATAAATATTTGAATGATGACCTTTCTAGGCCTAGAAACCCAAGCACTGGTGAAGCACAGTTGGATTGTTTTTGGACAGACTGATAGACAGACAGACAGACGTCGGTGAACTTCCCGATGAATGGAAATGTCACGCGAAGGATTACGTTGAATGCTCGGTTTTGGATGTACATTTTGCTGGTAGGTTATCTAGCACATTTCAGCGGGAAAGCCAACGCCTGTCAATCGTGCAATTATTCATTGGATTGCGATTTGTTCGCGTTTAAAAGGTTTATTGTCTACCTGTAGTGTTGTAGAAAACAGGGATGTGTTTTTCAGGGTTTTCTTGCCCTACACCTGAAGATGCGTCTCTGAACCCCGTGACGATTCCGCGAACGGTGTTTGTCATATGCTTTGAAGAAGTCGTTGCGTCTTGGTGTCTGTAAATAACAGTATGTTCGCCTATCGTGATGTGGTCACTATGCTGAGTCTTGTTTATCCGGTTACGGATGTATTTATTGTGACCTGGAGACCCCGATCAACCTGATGCGGATGACAGTTGAGACATGTGAAGCGATATCCCCCACAGATGCGATTTCTGTGGGGCAAATTTCCAGATGGTAATTGAGCGTGATCGCATGCTGTGTTATTCTAGATCATTGCCTTCTGGTGTATGCTGTGTTTTTCAGTTTGCTTGCACATTCCTATGTGTGGGTTAGCCGAGTAATGTAACTGTCCTGTGCTTGAAAGCTTCGCTCGACCTGTTTCCCCCTAAGACGAAATCTCGGAGACCGCGCCTACCTAGGACCCCCATATACGGACGGAATCCTTCGTGGGCTATCGAAGTTTTTTCAGCAAATTTGTATTTTCTTCAGGAAAATACACTGCGATATCTTGAATCTCGTACCAACTGAAACATGAGGCGGACTTTGTGCAGCACATTGAGTTGAAGAATATCATAAACGAGATATTCATCTGACTCGCCTGTGAAAATCAATTTGGTAATCAGATTGGCGTATTTATGAAAATCATAATTTAGTTTGCTGCCACATAACATCAATTCTTTTTTTCCATCTGATGACCGTGCTGTGGAGGCATCTCCTTTCACGATGTTACTTTCGAAAAGTGAGTAATTTTTAAGGTTTACACTGCATATACGGTCTGGTTGGGAAGGGTTCCCGTTGAGCTAGTTGATCTGAATTGAATTAGATTACATTACCCTTCTGCTAGTGTGCAGAAATAGCGGTGCTGTAGCAAGACTGCCTTAGACGACAGTTCGTGATTGGTCTGATTTGCGGCACTCGATGTTGCAGGTCTTGGAGAAAACGGCGTTGAGCACAACGTCTGTTTTTCAATTATCTTACGATTCCTTCCATCTAAAGTGAACAAAAGAGCAGTTTGGCAAAATGGTCTACGTTTTACGAGTGGCACCTGTCCCCATCGATGTAGTGAAATACCTGTTTTGTTTACTGCATTTGGTCTAGAGTTTCCGGGACTGCTTCACAGCTCCTTCACTTGTGTAGTCAACAGAAGAGCCACTTCATCTTTTGGTTTGAAATATGAAGGAATCAGTCTTGCCTGAAAGTAATCCAGAACCTATGCGCAGTCCTCTACGGTCTTCTCCGCATCATCAAGGGGATAAATGCTGTTGAGGATGATGTGGTGAAATTTTATGGACGGGTGGTTTTCTACAATGCTAAATTTGTTATCGTGAGTCTTTGCGATCGAAATTCTCATTCGGATAGTCACGCGAGCACAATTCATAGTACGGTCATTTATTTATCACGAAAGACCGTGTCCACTTGTATTGTAACAAACAGACCTGTTTATAGATTACGCTCATTTTCCAGGAAATCGGTCAACATGTTAAAGTTTGTTCTTTTTAAAGGTGTCGCCACTTCACAATTACCAACTGGAGTGGATCCGGAGTCTCTTTTGGATTCTTTCTCATTATGTGTTGGCATTTTGTTCCGTGTGGTGCAACTCCAATTTTGAGACTGTTTAAACTGTATTGTATTGTATTGTATTGTATTGTATTTAATGTTTGACATCTGATGGCATTATCGGGAAATATTCTAGTTTGATTTTTTTCTTGTGGTGATCTCCAGTGGCTTAATCCACTTCTGTGTATTTCTAACTGTCCATCTCTTGTGACACCTTCCTCAGAGGAAACCAACATTTGGGATAGACCGATGTCTTTGTCTCTGAAGCAGATTTCACCGGTATACTCTTTTCAGGATAGAATCGAATCACGGATTAGCCCTTTTGATTTGGTCACCCGAAGGGTCCCACACGGGAGGACAACAGAAGCGGTCGTGTTAAGGATGTAAACGTTTGCATGATCGGTCTTCAGTTCGAATAGCTGGCTTCTGATGGCCTTCGTAGATAAATTGTTTCCCGCCCAGAGGCCGCATGGACGATTTCACGAAATTTGATTTCTTTCGCTAGTTGGTCTTTTCTAGAAGGTACCTAACAATTCGGATAACTCTGGAGGGGCCAATTACAAGTGCTATCATTTGAGGGGTGGTATCTGAAGAGGAAGACACTTGTCGGATTTGTGTCACGCAAACGCGGTTTAGGTTACGAACCTCAGTCGATTACGGAACAGCACTGCCTTCACGGAATCGTTTAGAAAGTCAGTTGGTGAAAAATCACGGGAAAACTAAGTGCACGCATTTCTGATCAGTTATTTTCGAGGTGTTATTTTGTGTCCCGGAAAGATTGCTACTGGCCTTTGCTAGGAGGTAGTGAGGTGGCTTCCTATCTTTGAAGAAACCGTTTCAAGGCAATTCTCATGCAGCCACTATGAAGTTGTCTTAATTCCAGGAGCATTCTCCCGGCAATGAGACTACGCAATGTTTAGTAGGTTGGATATTTTTGGTCAGTTGATCACTAGGTTAGTTTATCGAAATGCGGCTTTGAGTTGTGCTCCACACGGAAGATTCCGTTGGTTTGCATCTTCCATGGTTCCAATGAATCCAATGGTCGTAGTTCTAAAGCGTTCCATGCTGATGTACTTCTGCTGTTATGAGGGCACACTCATTTGTCAGCATGCGACTTTATGTGTATAGCCAAACACTGAGCAATAAACCAGTCCAGAGGATTGCTGAACTGCGTCCTGATGATTAGAACCATCTGGACGTTCAACTACTCATCTCAGAATCGCCAAAATGGTGTCAGAAAGTGAAAGTGGTCAACGGAGTGTAGAATATTCCAGCTTTGAATTATTATCCCTTCTGGATATTGAGTATAATCCAATGCGTGCGAGGGGCATGACACTATTTTATAAGGATGTGATCACACTTTCGATTAGAGGTTTTCTTCAGAGGTACCGCACAATTTCTCGTACGTTTTGGACGGAAGACTTTAGGCAATGTTCATGGGAGTGATCCCTGTCTCCAAAGGCTTCTTTTTGGAATATGTAGACACCGTAAATTCAAAATGTTTCAGTTGCTTCTACTTTGAGCTCCATTCCACGATGTATTTAGTTAGAAAGCTCCTGAAGAATAGTGAGTTGTATTCACATGATAGAAATGTTCTGGAATACAGTGTCCCGGATACACTATTTGAAGTGCATCGTTTCACTTGTCCTGTGTTGTCTTTGTCCGTCGTTCAAACCAAACTCCTCAGACTATTCTCTTTCGAGTACCGTCGTTGCTGCAACTGCGGGTCGTAACCTGAATGTTGCGCAATGAGCCCAACAGGTGGTATCTTCCCTATTTTGTCAAACACCGAGCAAGGAGTTTTTTTAGCAAGAATCCAGGACATTTTTGTACTTGTTGCTAAAACATATTCACAAAAGGGAACAATGAGATTTTTGCGTATCTCCACAACCGGCAACCGGCAAAACCGGCTTACAAAGTTACAAAGCCAGAGAAGCGAAAACGTTGCTAGCAAACCGATAACAAAAGCTGTTCAGTTTAAACAAAGTACCCATGTACAGGCAGACAGAGGTGTTCCAGTGTCGTTCCATTTAGGCGGTGTGATTGACTGTTAACAGCAATGCACGCGGTAGGTGGAATTATAAAAAATCTGGTGAAAACAAATGGGACATAACTTATGCATTGTGAAATAAATAAGAGGTTGTCACTCAGCGTAAAAAGGTGATGCGCCATAATAAGTGATGAGCCATAGGATAAGACTTGGAGTAAACTAGGGGACACAGTCGGACCTCAGACAATGAGCCTGAAAACGCATGATTACATAGCTATAATCTTACACTGTTAGCCACTGCATTTGGCAAACCAAGTCACTCAACGGCCCTCTAGGCTGTCTCACAGCATCCAACTAGATGCGACGTGGAGGTATAGACAACCAATCGTTCGTATCTCCACGTTTTACATTTCACTAACCGATCTTCGCTGCGCATTCCATTTTTCGCTCCTATTTTAACCATTAGACATGTACTGACCTGATGACGAGATCCCGAAAACCTCAATGTTTGTCACTGTGTTCTTGTTCAAACCATGGGGATATTTAAGCTGTCTTATTGTTGTTTAGCTTATTGTAATTAATTGTGTTTTCACGGAGTGCAAAACTGCACACACAAAAACCTGCTCTTCGTCGTACTTTTGCTGAGGTTGCCATCCCTGTCATATCGACACCAATACATTTGCCATATAGTTCTTCATAATTCAACCGTCCTACTAAATCTATTTTCGCTCTAAGCATAGGACTTGGGTCTATTATGCGAGCCATTTCAATGAGCCAACAAAACCCCTATTCTGGAAAAATCCAAGAAAAACACCTGGGGTTATACTTCACAGTAAACAGTTAAAAGAGACCAACCCAATTGCTCACACCTTTCAGACCTGTTAGTTAATGCGCAATCGTAAGATAACTCAGTGATATGTTAAGAAACCACTCATTGTTTCACGGAGTGGAGTGAATACAATCCAGTGGTATGATATGAAAACTTCATAGACTACAGACTCTGTTTGGTCAATGTTAGTTTTGCGTGGATCTGGCAAGAAATTCAGGTCAAGGCCGAGTAAAAAGTGATGGTTGGTCACTTGTTGTTGTGCTTTGGGTATATCGCTTATTTGGTAGGTTTTCATGAGAGTCCCAACAGTTAAAATGTATGCTCATGACCTGAGAGGGGAGAATTCCCCATTATTTTGATGGTCTGAATATTTTGGCCCTCAAATAACTATACGACTTTTTATCTCAGTAAAATCATTCATCATGTGATTCCTGAAAATGTCTGTTGACCCAATCGGTGAACTCACTGAGTAGGCCGAATGCATCTTAATTGATTTTGTCTGATTAATTGATTTTGTTTGTTGCTGAAAATAAGCTACCCATAAAAAAAGCAATTTCCGGTGCCTGTGGCGGTAAAGACTGACCAGCAATTTACACTGAATATCGTTAGGTTTGCTCGTTCATTTTCTTCGCACGAGTCCCAAAGTTCTTAGCTTAATGGAGCGTTTCGAACAAAGCAAAAGGAACCCTTCACGAATTATTCCGTATTTCATATCTAACCCATTTCTTGGGGTGATCCGGTTTAGTTAGGTTTGTTAGGAAATCGTCCGTTTAGGATACAAAGGTATAAATGTGTGAAAATTTAGAGGGAAGTTATTTCTCTAAAGGTCATCCATGCTCTTCAGGAAGATTTTACACGTGGATATATCTCACCTTTGCAGCCTTTGCGCCAACAGTAATCTTCCACCTACTCTCTGGGAGATCAGCTTTTGCACAGTGTTTCCCAAGAATTCGATCTTTTATTTCACCCATGAAAATCCCAGCTGTATGGTGGGCTGGAATCTGTTTCTGGATTGGTCTGTCACATTGAACGAAGCCGTTGGCCAGCCGTGCACAATGGGTAAGGCCACATAGAGTTTATACGGAGCTGCACATCCACCCACCTGAACGACATATACCCGGTGTAAACCCAAGGAAATGTGACCTGAAAGTGAGCAAGAGGGGTCAGTTCTATAAAACTTAGCACGCCAAACTTGTGACCCATTATTGACAAGGCAAATGGGCACAACCGAATAGTTGAGTCCCACAGCGAATACAAAGAATGGCCCGCGTCACTCAGAAGACGCATCCAACGCGCACACAAATGACTAGGCTTGTGCTATTCATAATTCACTCAGGTTTGTGCCAACGATGGTCACGTAGAGTCACCTGTAGCACGGTCGTAGACTTAAAATTTCGCAGTGTTAGTGCGGATCTCTCGCAGTTGGCTACATGAAGTAAATGTAAACAGATTACAATAGTGTGGAACAATCCAATGAGACCAGCACAAAAAGCGACCACAGTCGCAGCAGCTCGAGCTTGTTCCGTCTCCAGGTTCAGGAGCTCCAAAGGTACCTTTGCCTGTTGTATGTCCCAGCTTTCTCGCTCGAAGCTGACTGTCACCACATGGACCAACCACAGTTTCATCGTTTCCCCCATGCCGTCCACTTTCCCTTTCCCGCTTCCCACTTTACAAGATTCGCGTCAGTAGTCCTTACACCGAGTTGTCTAGGCGTCTAAGACTGTTTGCCAGGGTCCTGTATTTTCATTCTTAACTGACCACACAGAGGGTGCTTCGGTATCCTGTTTCTGTCCATATGGCAAACATGTTTCAGTTATCTTAGCATCAGAACGCCCCGCTGGAGTACTTCCGTGTCCACCACTATTTCAGTACAGTGGAAACCAGATATCCGCCTTAGGAGAGGCCTGCACCAGTATCGGAGATTTGGCCGTACGAGATCAGTGTTTCAGAGCCCTACAAGAGGACGGATAAAGCCATTGTTCTGTGGGCATGCAACGTGGTCTCCAATCCTAGGTTTTAGTTGCCCCACCCCTTTCTCGAGTTTACCAAAAGTCTCACTAGCCTTGGCAGCACAGAATCTCAGCTCCTGATCGGCGGTAAAGTAACTAGACAAAGTACTCTGCAGGTACGAGAAATTTTCGCAGTAATCCAAAAACTGCCTTCCAGTCTCGACGCTAGGGGAAGTGTTGAGGCGCATGTGGGTGCAGAACAAAGATCTTCCTCGCATTGATCCTCAGGCCACACTGTATAGTAGCAGTCACGAAATTCGCAACTAAACCCTTCAGTCTATTTGCGTATGTGCGGAAAATATATAGTCACCCGCAAATATAGGAATGCGGAAATTGGTCTGGCAGATCACATTTCTCGCCCCAAAACATTCACTATTGAACAGACGTCCAGGCAGCCAGTATTCGAACTGTGCGCTTGCATCGTCTTCCAAGAAAGCCGCATCCATCCATGATGGTCTTTGGATGGATACTACAGAGAGTGGCGCACGGAAGCACTCCTGTTTTACCTCAGTGAGAATCTCGAAATCGCCATAATTCGAGCCATTCGTTTGCATCCTCGTTCCCATTTCGTCACGTTGGATTCGGACCGGGTGGATGAGTTTTGGCGCGCAGTCGTCCACAATAATTCTCGGCTGACAAAATCTACCAGGGGGGGGGATTGCAGCGGCTGGAGATATGTGCGGGATTTTTCTTGAAGCCGCCGTACAGCAACTCTCAGGCCACTCGTGCTGCTACCGGCAGAAAATTCACATTGTTCTTCGGGGATTTGTGTTTAATCATTTCGGCTATGAGAGGGTTCAGAGTAGATGGTCCGTGCAGCTCATCGCCATAGTTGCCAGCTGAAGCATTGTTTTCTCTACCTTTGTACAGTGACACAATTTGAGTGAATTCTGGTGAAACTTTCGTTCCTGTCAGATCATGCTGATCAGTTAAAGAAGTGTTTTCTCTAGAGTCGGACCGGCATAACTGAAGAGTTCTGTTGCATACAGCTCCTTTTCAGGTTCTTTGCTAATGCGCGATTTCACGTTCACCTGCTGTAAGTCCCCGGTAGTCAGAATGAGGTCCATGGGCATTTTCAACTCTCACTGAGGCAGTCTATTCACTGTAGTCCAATCGATGCTCCTTGGTTTATCCAGCAGTTTGTTGAAGTGCCCGCTCCATATATGAAACATTTTTACAGGTGACGCCTGCTGCACTGCCGTGTCAGCATTCTGAGGGGCATGGTTTGCTTCTCGGTCCACAAGTGGTTTTCAGACAGTCGTAAAATTCTTTGTGTTGCTGCGCAGCAGCGAATTCCTCACAGTTCGTTGTTCATTTGGTTGAGTGGCCAGGTTAGGACATTCCGAGCTGCTTTTAGCTGCTGTTTCTTGACCTTGACGTTGGGATGGGTAGGAGATTGGTTTTTCAAGCTATCAGCTGTTTTATGTACTTGTTGTTGTCGTCAAACCAGTCAGGACGTCCCGAGAGCAGTTGCCCGTTCTGGCCGACTGTTGCCGTCATAATCTAGTGCTTCAAACTCTGCCACGCTTCCGGTAACAGGTTAAATGGATTGAAAGCCGTCAGTGTTGAGGTCGTCGGTGCCGCTACGTCAACCTGATTCTATGACATTTGAGGCACTTTACGTCAACCTGTACTCACTCACTGGGGCAACTTTCGTAGTGTGGCCTATGAGGCTGTATTTGAAGCTTGTTTTGGTTCAGCTAGGGATCTTCCCCACAGTTTCGTCCCTCATTTGACGCACACCTCTCGAACTTCTTGTCGGCGAATGATATGGTAATCAAGTGGGTGAGATTGCCCACTGCGTGGATGTGTCTATTTGAATCAAACTCTCACGTTAGCAAGAGCAAGTTTATGGATAGCGCAAAGCCCGATAAATCGGTCACCGTTGGCGTTTACAGTCCCCATACAGCGCTGTGCGGAAGTGTGGTGTGTTCGTCTGTTGAGCATAGCATTGGAACGTATGCAATAGTCACAGTCACATAGTTTCGACCTGTCAATCGCAGACACAGTGAAGCAAAACGTGGAGTAATTCCACGGGGGTACTGAGTCCAGTGTTTTCTTGATGCGGTTGGACAGGGCAAAATCGACACACAATCCCTTCTTTTCTCTTGGTGAGCAGCTGATCAAGCAGAAGTTGAATCCGCAGCCAACCTCTCGGAGACTTCAGTGGTAAACCAGCCGTTTTGCTTAGGGTCACGAAATTGATTCCATATTGCAGCCAAAGCTGTGGGCCTTTAGCAGAGTCGATCCAACAGTGTACGGACATCTCCTTTGGAAATTCAATTGCTTCCCATTTACCTGCAAGATAGAGGAATTTGTATGGGCTTTTATAGCACCCCCTAAATGCCTATTCTTGAGGATAGAGTGTTACTACCTGGCTTCAAGAGGCCGTGTTTTGGAGCGGCCACACAATCTTGAAGTTTTCATCAATAGTATTAGCACCGGTAGGTTTTTGACCGTAGTTGATTCACCAGACCTCGGTCACGGTCAGCCACTCACCGGGGTCGGATAAAACTTTAGGACTAAATTTTTATGAGTTCCATCCGTGTGGAGCGGAAGGACAGTGGTGAGTACTTACTGAGTAGTAGATAGGGTTTGACGGAACACACTACTCGTAAGGTGGCTGAAAACTCTTGGACAGCCCACGATCGATTTCGCTCATTCTTCATGCTCAGAGGAGACACAATCCCCGAGTTTCCGCCAACTTTATGTTCCGTCTGAACGCAATATCATACACACTTGGTAAAATACACTTATTTACAAGTTATGTTGGTGTTAACGGAAGGCTCAACTGAATCCTACATGTACATCATAAATGAGAGATTCAGTAGGGATGCAGTTGAGTGGCACAGGACTAGACGTGGCTGCTTCATCTGAGAGTTGCGTCAGAACTGCCGTCGATTCCTAGGGGTCTGGAGAACGATGACTGTTTCAGCATCTACCCGAAAAACACAGTATGCAAGGTAATTAAGTCAGCGCACAAATGGCGACGGTGGTTATGATCGGATGATGGCAAACAATCGACTACCACGGGGTTGCTGAAAAGAAATAAACTATCAGCCTGAAGGTGAATGTCATCGGATTTTCTGATGAGATATCAAATGTATACCTTACCTAAGGTGTTCAAGCTCGGCTTATCTCGTTACCACAAATGGAGTGGTAGGCCATCAGCAACCGACTTTGGAAATGGCCAGGTGTCGAGTTTGAGTGGAACGCTCTGCAGAGAGCGAGTGTACGGCACATCACAGATCTGAGACATCCTAGCGGAGCTCACTTTCCTGGAGTCACTCCTGAAGTGTACTGACCGGGGAATCTGCACCTTTCAAGCTCGAAAGCGCTCCATATAATTTACATAGCCCATCATGCAGAGCAGGGTGCCTGATATAAACAGCTAGCTGGGGCGAGAGGGATAAATAGAGTAAAACCTCAGGCCAGCAACTTCCAGTGAACCACGTAGGGTTTCCATAAACTTGAGAATACTTCTAATAATGACGTCAGCAAACAAGAGAGCTTGCCAAATAACAGTACAGTTTGACATAATGCATGCAAAACTATGTTTGATGTTGCAGTGAAAACAAACGGAAAACTGGGCAACCTAAGCAAGTTGCTTTCATTGGTTAACTAAACAAAGCTGTTACATGCTTGAAGTGTAGTGGTTATCCATGGTATGGAATCTCAGCATTTCGTTTTTTTTCAGCCAGCCCTAAGATGACCCGAGAGAGCAACTTTCCGGATCCTCTAACCACATACATTCTTCCCCATAATGAGCATGCGAACTAAATTTGTTAACTGCGAGATAACCTCAAAGGGCGACAATACCTCGCTGGATCAGCCGAAAAGATAAGTGACCCAGCTGGTAATAGGTATTGGACTTTGACACTAAAAACGGAGGCTGAAAACCTCTCTGGATAATATTGGCTACTCCCGGCAACCTGAGTGTCATTTACGAGATACCGTGTCAGTATAACCACATACTGCGCCATATTCTAAAACTTTTGCACTTCGCTAGTTTCAGCAGGCACCACCTGAATCTAGTCCACCAGATTGCAAGATTTGACCTCCGAAACAGTTCTAGCTTCAACTTTGTCAACTTTATGTTGCTCTGTATGTTCAGCTCCATCGTGTGTTCATTTCAAGGACAAATTTTCACACATTTTGAATAATTAAACCAATATACAGTATAAATCTTAAAGTTTCTAAAGCCTATACTTTTGTGAATCAATCTATGTGCTTTCTTTTGTATTTTTATGACAATTCCGCGAGGACGTTGTAACACATGTTCCGGCTTTTGATTTTGGAAACTAAAGCTTAAGTTGAGGGTTGTTAGCCTGGAATCTGACAGCCATTGGCTAGAGACCAGAATACTCACTTAACTTTTTACCTATTTTTCTTCTATTCTTACCACGTAAATCGGGAGGTGTGGAATCCCCTGCCTGCGCTTTTGGGCTTGAATGAGTTCCATCCACTAATGTTGAACTACTTCAAAGTTGAAGTAGTATGAAATTAATAATATTTTGTCACTCGTCACTTCACAGAAAGCACAATTTTGTCTCGGGGCTATCAGTTGTGAGGCTTGAATCACGACGTGCAAAAACTGGTGGATGACATCAAGCAGTCCTCACCTAGGCAGGCAGCCAGTTAGCCAGCCAAGGTTGGAAGGCAGAAGGGAATGTCCTTCCTCGATATCCCAGTTTGTTTTCTACAAATATCTTGGGTTGACAGTCGAAAGCAGCAACACTCACTCGCGGTTGTTCCGAACCACTCTATATCCAGTTTGTACGGTAACTTCTAAATTTATAACAATCCATTGATGTATAGCTGCATCTGGAATGTGCTTCATGACCAGCTAACCAGAAACGATACTAAATACACTAAACCCTTGCCGCTCTAAGATTTATGTCTCCATTCGTAGCTTTGCCCATTCTACTGGTAATGCTGTTTGAGTTCTGGTTCTCATTTTCCATCAGTTTTTATGCGAAACACGTTTATATGCGCCCGAATGTACAGTACGCCTAACAGCATCCCTTTAAGGCTTTGCCCACTCAGCTAGACTCATATCCCCTCGAAATACCCATTCAAGCAGCCTTGTGGTAAATAAGTTACTCTCCACGATGGATCTGTCAAGCAGTGAAGAAAATAGAAGATGAAAGTTCACAAACTTTGAATGAGAGATTTTCTCAAAGACTTGTGCGTTCAAACGGAAATCCACATCCGGGATCAAAAGAGTATGCTTTGTGTCCTGGAATGATATCAACCTTGTTTGGGAGAGAAAACCCAACAAACTGTGCCATTCTTTCTGTTTTGCACATCCTAGCCGATAAAACTAGGTCACATACAGATGTCTCATCTCAAATCAATTAAGGAATTTATATAATAATAATACTGAGCCCTTGACGAAACACATGACCACGTGATGTGCATTCCGCAGTTGAAGGATATGTGGCGTTCTGTCCTGCTACGCGCGAGTTATTCATCCCGTCAATTAGCTGCTCATAGCCGAACGGTTTAGTCTTCAACTGCTATCCAGGATATCGCGGATTCATGTTGCCATGGGGACTCGTGAGATGCGTACTTCTGATGTTTTTCGTAGAGATAAAACAGCTCTACACTTCCTCTTGACTTTTCGGCATAGTCTGACATCACTTGCGGAATAAAATCTCAGATTTCCTGATCTGCTCATGCTATCAACTAACTACTCATAAGGTCGATGAAAACTCATTGATAGTTGACTAAAGTTCTCCTCATTCTTGCGTTGCATCAGGCTGTTGCATCCATCGATTTTCTAACAATCTTATTATCTACTTCACCATCAACTTTTACGCAAGTGGAAACAAACACCCAGCTTAGTATTGACAAGAGACTCAACTGAGACTATGCATAGCGCTTGATACTTTGCAACTAAACGTGTCGCACAAAGACCATCTTATGTTTCAGCTGGGACAGTATTTGAGGTAGTGAAGTATTTTTCTCGGCACCAAATGAGACGACGATCTTAGTGTATCACATTCAGTTGAAAACTTACGACATAGAGATTCAGCTGATATTCACTTGAGTCGCGCTTACATCAAGGACCAACGTAAACGCTTCCATAAGCTATTAGGTCTCTGTGTACAGTCTCTGTGTAGTGTTTTGGAATGTAAGTCCCTAATGTGCGTGTTCATTCTTGCCCGGACAACAGCGCAGTCCCCGAGTTTCCGTCAACCTGATGAGCCCCAAGAAGGGCGAAACCGGTCGTGGGCTGTCGAAGAGTTTTCAGCAACCTTGTGAGTAGTTTCCTTCATGAAAATATACTGCGATATCTTGAATATCGTACCAACTGAAACATGAGGCGGCCTGTGTGCAGCACATTCAGTTGAAGAACATCATAAACGAGAGACTCACTTGAGTCTCCCGTGAAAACCAAAGCGCTTACTCCTCTTTTGTTGTGACCGAATTCCGCACGCACTTCAGTTCTCCGTAGTCACATGAAGTCTTCCAATCAAAATACTCTAAAAACTTCATAGATGGTTCAGTGCATAGGTGATGGTCTAAACAAAGCACTCTGGTAGAAGACCGATTCCGCCAAAACGCTCTCCAAACGACCGTAACATGATGTGTTTTCACATACGACGGCGTCATTCCATCCAGTTCGTTACAGATTTCTGCCAGGAATTTCCAGCGCCCCACGGTCTAGGCTACGAAATCACGTGTGACCTTGGCACCATTGATGTGTAGAGTTGGTCTATGGGGAAAGCACCGTCTTGAATGGGTATCGTCCGGCTGCAGAAGGAGTTGTAACTTGTTTCCTCGACCCGAAAGATATTCTTTAATTCAGTTTCATACTGAAGTCATTTAAGCACCCAGTTAAGAAGCCTTTGTGCATTACATCACAAGTTGATCATCTCCAAAGTATATTGTGGTTGGCAGTCCAAATGTCCTCTCAGATTTGGAATACTGACCTTCTTGGTCTGCACACAACCACAATCAAGATAAGGTTCTCACAGTGTATTCAGCCAATTTAGGCCATTTTCCTGAATTTTCGTAGTCAGTTAAACATAGAAAGCTAAAAAATGTCTTCCACAGGACGACTAAAATTATCACTGTGAAGAAAGGTGCCTACAAAAGAAGGTGAAGCATGCTGAACCTAATAAAAAGCATAAGATAGTGCTTCAGGTTGGAACAAGCGACAAATGTGTCTATCAGGTGAATGTAAAAAAAGGTTTTGAATTTGGATCCAATGCACTGAAGTTGATATCTTTTAACCAGAATAAGTATATAACACAGTATCCCTTGAATAGTATGGGTATATTAGCTTTTCACATATAAACTTGAGAAATCGATATAAAAAAGGACGTTCACTTCTGAGGAACGGGAATGATTTCTCTGGTGGAAATTCCCCCAATGGAAAGCGTTCATTAAGCCCCACAGGATGGACGTATCACGGTACCTTTCTGATATTTGGTTATATTTTACGAGTACTTGCAATATCCACGATCTCTGAAATTTTCACGACAGTTGAGCATTCTTCTGGTGGTTAAATGTGTTTGCATCGATTGCTGTTTCTGCCACGTGAAAAAGAAACATCTGGCCTGGGGATTATATGCAGAATGTGCGGCCATTGAATATTAGGAATAACCATCATCCAGTGACCCGTATATATATACGAACCACGAATGTCACGCAGACTGTCTATCAAGTGTATCCCTAATTCTTATGAGTGTGTGAATGGATTAACATCGGCCACAGTAAATCTTCTCGTTTTTTTAACCAAGCCCTCATTGATTTGTATCTAACACAAGTCATCGTGTTTTGACAGACAAACACAGAAAAGCGTCTTTCATGCAAAATATAATGGACCAATTCCTCTGAAGTTGCCACTGACACATCAAATACCAATTAAACAATAATTTTGTCGTACACCGTCCATTCTCTCCGTTGATCTGAATGATGGTATCTGAACTGTTGTAACGCGCAGACGGCCACCGCGAATCTAACTCAGGCAGATTTAGCTGAGGGTATGATTTTCTCAGACTGGGGAACCTAATGAGCATTTTGTGAACTCCACTAGTTTCAGTGAGTTCCTTCCACATACCTCCACTCTCAGCACCTTTGTGTCAGTGAAGCTTGTCTCTTCCTGAAGTTCAGTTGTTGCTGCAAATAGTCAAGCACGGATTATTTTTTCGCACCCGGCTGCCCTTAGAAGGTTTAGGTGCTTGAGATATGGACTGGGCCGTGTTGCTATTCAAAGCCGTACATGATACGTACATAAATGAATGGCGCACTACTCCCCTGTCGTTGGGCTTGATCTCTGAGTCATTTTACTGCAAGATGGTTTCCATCTGTCTGCTGTTTACGCTAACTTGTACCCGCTTTGAACCAGGATCGAACTTTAGTTGTTCGTTTATTTATGCGTCCAAAGAAAACACTAAAATTTCTAGATGGGTATTCCGATAGTCTAAGAAGGCAACATAACACAATGGATGTTGAATTGCATTTTCGGTCGTGATGGTTGACTCTCACTCCAATTCGCACGACTTCCATTGTCAACCAGGAGTGAATTTTTCTCATCTTCATAGTTTGTTTGCTGCAAAATGTTACTATTTCGAACTCTAACGGCTACGTGAACGCAGATTGCACGAAAGTGTCTGAAGATGGCTATAGATTTCCGTCTGATCATACTCGTATGAATGCATTCAGCTACACGGATTTCGATGGTCACCCATACGTCTGACTCTGCATCTTAAATAGCCCTTTACTTATCATGACGTTTGGGGATGAGTGAAAGGGTTTTTCTGATGTAAAATCCATTCCATTGTCGATGGAATGCAGTCGTGGTGACCATAGCAACCATCGTGTTAAATTGACTCTCGCGCTACCACTTCACTTCCCGATGCACACAGATGTTCTTTTTTTTCGATAACCACTCATTTGCAAATTACGTTGGTTTTGACAGGACGTTTAGCTGAAATCCACCAGAGTCTCTAGTTTACGCTGTTCTCCAACTGAACATGACGCACAAAGACCGCCTCGTTCCCAAACGAAACATGAGATGAGCTTTGTGCATCATATTCATTTGAGGGATATCTTGAACAAGAGACTCAGGTGGGTTTCAGATGAGCCTCAACTCAACACCAACTTCAGTTGTAAGCAAGTGTTCATCACAAAGTACGTACAATTTGGTGTTCAAGGGCTGCCTGATAAGCCCCAAGTATTGGGAAGCCGCTATTGGGCTGCCCAAAGTTTTCATCAATCTTACGAGTAGTAATGAATGTTTCTTTTAGGTATTTCAAATACGGTCGAATAGCCTTTCTGGTAACACCCATCCATATGCATCTTGCCTGTCCCCATTAAAAAACTGTCTATTCTAACAATTTTGTTTTGTTACATACGCAGATGGTTGCTTTTCACCGCAAGCCTCATGGCATCGTAGGCTTTGCTTTGAAAAGCTTGTGTAACTTGATCAGTTAAGTAAGCTGGCTTTCATCTTACGTCCCACAAGCGTGGGTCTTGTGTCGTTTTAATCTTACCTCAGTGTAGTTTCGTGGTGCACACTCAACAACTGTCTACCATTTCGTCTAGATAACGCTGTGTACCAAGGCACCGTGCTTCCAGTCATGAGCTATTTTATATACCGTATTTGTTGGTTTTATGATTCACTGTTGTTGTGTTTGCAGACGGTTCCGCTGACAGGAATGGTATGGAACCAATCGATTAGACAAGAATCAATATGGCGAATTCTCGAATCTTGGAATAACTCAAATTGTTTGATTCCGTGCCTGTGGTTAAGTTGTATAGAAATTCCACGTCTCACAGTTCGAAACGTTCTCTAATCTCCATCCACGTGGACTTTGTCGTATTACAAAGTCGATGTTCTCAAACGACCTTTTAGCTGAACAACCTGGAGGGGCTGCCCAACCTTTTGTAGCATACGACTTATCAACAACTAACAACAAACGTATGTACTGTAAGTGTGGAACTGGAAGTAAATAGTTGGAATTGAGCAGATGTCGCTCACCGATGATGATGTATATTTAAGTCGAACAGGAAATTCGCGGACAGTTAAAGTCTCCCTGAACCGTGTAGTTAGGGTAGACATGACAGTCTGGTACAGCTGGTGATATGTGTGTCTGAGACAACAACAGAAAAGACTGTAGGCAGCGTTGTAGAACTTCGGCTCCGTTATCACAAGCCAGACAGTCGGCTAAGATAGGGGTGTGTAGCTGTGAATGCAACACCTTCTGAGTGCCGAACCAACAATACTAAGGCATAAAAATGTACAGGAATACCAATGAGCGCTTGATTAAAGTTAATTAGAAATTAGAATGATAGCCAGTCCAACTCCGGTCGTGGGCTGTCGAAGAATTTTCAGCAACCTTAGGAGTAGTGCATTACGCATATACATGTATCGCGATATCTCGAAAATCGTAGCAACTGAATCATGAGGCGGCCTGGTGCAGCACATTCAGTCGCCTGGAGACATCAAAAACGAGAGATTCAGCTGGGTTCCAGGTGAGTCTCTCGCAAAACCAAAAACCAAATTTGTTTGCAAATGAGTGTTTCGCTAAAAAAATGCCACCAAAATATTTTCCGCCAATCACATCGGAGTTGAAGCCTACAGGCCCCAGACTTACGCGTCAGATTGCTCGCATGATGCTCGTGAGTGGGTGTGGATCAGGGTGAGTCACCGGAATCGCATGTCTGGCGCACTCAGCCAAGAACCTGGGTAACCTACATGGTGGACTCAAAATTGCGTGCGAATACAAGGAGAGTCGAGCTAAGACAACCTCGGTTAAACTGACGATCACATGTACTTTTGAGCTCACAGTGTGGGTCACGCTAACATCAGTTTTGCATGTTTCAAACATGTGATTCGGGTGACTCATATCAATGATGAACTCCCACGCAGGAGGACAATCCGATGGTGGTGCATTCCAAGGTAATTCTGAATGATGACCGAGCCAAAGAAAGGAAGGTTCTCAGCATGGTGAAATAGGCAGCGCAATCACCCACTAAAAATTATGTTAGTAGGCATCCGTACCACAACACAACCACCAACCCATCGGTACACACCAATACGCACCACTACGCACCCTAACAACGCACAGATGATGTCACCTCGATTGGTGATGAAACGCTTGCAATCAAATTGCCCAGCCCAGCGAACAAACCAATGACCTTCTACGCTACCTGAGCTACCAACATTTTCCTCCATAGAAAACAGTATTTATAAAATAGCATCAAATATAGCAATAGCTTCAGGAATTTATGTCATCTGGTCCGTTCAAACAGAAACTTTGTGGCTTTCTATGTCCGTGAACTTGGAGGACTGTTTGAAAACCACAATGTCCTTTCTTACCTGCAATGTCGAAAATAAACTTGTCATTGGAGAAGCCCGGCGGACCCCACTGCACAAAGCTACTCTCACCTTCAATTAGTGGACTGACCACCCCTGTGTCGAAACGCTCAAGTAAGCGAGTAAAATGGATAAAAGTTAGTTAATCCAAATGGGCAGAAAAAGGTTAGGAAGAGTCAAGCAAAACAAACGCTGTGCAACATTTCTGCTTTCTTTAGGCTGAAATCAACTCCATGGTCATTGGCAACAAGCGCTGTTTGGAGCCAGTTTGTTTGGGAGCTTCGATCACTTAATTTTATCCTTTCAGTCAAATTCGTGCCGCTGATCAATTCAACTGAAGCAGACAACTATTTTCCCATACAGTTCAGTTTCAAAAACCTCAGCAACAGTTCAGAGACACGTGCAGAATGCCAGTTACGCCACCCTCTTGGCGCAATCAGTAGGCCACCGTATGGTCACCGGACGACAGGAACTGAGGTCTGCCTGAGCACGACTTTCGACTCTCCTGAGTAGTCTTCTGAGTACCAGAGTTTTTTTACCCTTGTTAGGGCTGAATTCTCAAGGAAGGGGCACGGTGTTGCTCAGTAGACTTAGGTTACGCACACCACCACCTCCCCAGAGGTATTGAGGTATTGTTATAGCAGTTTTGGGGGATGTTCCCTGTGGCACCAAACATGCAGGCGTTTAGCTGAGTGCCGGCTTGTTTCAGATGCTGATGACGATGTTGCATTTTAATCGACCATCTCGAACTTCACGTATACCACTTTTCGTCTTCAGCCACACGCCGTTTGGTCACGAATACCTAGATAGTTCAGCTTGACTTTGTTCGTAGCTAGTTCAGTTTGTACGGCTGCATATTAAAAGTCCCTGTTTCGTCTAGAAGTCTTTTCGTACTTGTGTACGTTTCATGCAGTTCGGCAATAAGCTGCCGGATTTTCGGGACGTACTTTTCGTGTTACGCGCAGCACTAATTTTCTACTTCGCTGTATAGACTAGAATGAAGCCACTATTCAACAAGCGTAAGGTTACTTCACTTTACAACCAACACAGAATCATACAGGAGTTTCGAAAGCAGCCACGATGATTAAGTGATTACCAAGATTCCGCAAACTGTAACGAGTTGTGTGGGATTGTTTATTATTTTCTCTAACTTGAAAAAAACTACTGATGGATATTTTCCTCTAGCTCCGGGACTCACAGTCCTTATATGAAACATTTACCGGAGATATCACCCTCCCTTCTTTGCTGTGAACTACATACCACCGTCGGCGATTGCAACCTTGCGGTTGCTCTATCCCGTTTCGCTAAGGTACACAAATCTGATCTTGCCGACAGAAGACAGTCAGCCTTGTGAAGCAGCATTCGTCACTCTCGTGGCTCTACGGCACCTCAAGATGCTTCGTTTCGTTTATACAAATTGTGCTTAGAAGTGATCCAGTTTCACTAACTGTCTCATGCACCATTTTAATACCAGTGGGCTATCTGGACGTTATAAACGTCTGGTCCGCTGCAGAGTCAACGCATGGAATCCACTGATCGGGTGGATAGACCACCTGTCAAACAAGCGTGTAATGGCGCAGCAAATCACTTGCAAACTTTAAGCTCGGAGGCATAACCTGAAACAAGCGCTGTCGGCGGTCCAGTCGGTAGAACTTCCTTCCTTTAGAAGGGAGATGGTTGTTTCACCCTTGGACGTGCCTCTGCGTTCATATTGCGAGTGCCTGAAAGCGCATTTTCAGACTGCCTAATTACTGTATTTTCCACAAGTGGCATGAGCGCGGACGCTACCACGAAATCCGACTTGGCAAAGTTGACGATAATGGCTAGGATACATCAAATGGTGCTGTATGCAAAAGAAGACTGATACCTTTCTGCAACATTATGCGCGAGGGTCATTTTTTCCTATTCCACATTAGGTACACTTTTGAATGGCATCGCACCACACGCTATGTCAAGTAAAGCAAACTATTTACATTTTTCCTTCCACGGTAAAATATGTTTTGTCCCCTTTTTACTCCTTCGTATACAATACCCCGTGTCTAATGTGATTCTTCTTGGAGAGAATCAGCTTCCAATGTGCTCCCGAAATGTTTCCCTGCTCTTTGTTGTCAAATCTATCATCCATATTCGGCATGCGACAGGCTTTATACTGTCTTGTAAATCATGTACTGTCCGATCAGTGAAGGTCGACCAACGTCCATTCAACAGTCGAATCAATTTGTACGGTCAAGCAACAAACGTAAAGTACAGATAAGCACGGTGGGCTGGCATCCATTTCTGGGTGGTCCAGTCTCATTGAACCACACATATGAACACCAGCACACAGCGGGTAAGTCCACTTGCGGTCTGCTCTGGGACGCATGCTTAACGCCCTATACTCTGTGCAAACCCAAGAGGGCAAGATAGAATGAGGATGAACAGGGGAGGAAAAGTGCAAAGTCAGAAGTATGCCCAGCTGGAGGCCCACATCTGTCAAACCACTTGGGGGGGAGGGGAGTGGAGAGTTGAGACTCTCAATGGACTCGAAGGATGGCTTGTTGGCCCGTACCGTTCATTAGAGTCACCAAAGATACACAAATGACTGGCTAGTTCTAGTCATCATTCAGCTAGGACGATGGGCAAAGGGATTCATTCCTAGTACCGTCGTAAGTGTGGGAGTCTGCAATGTGCAGTGCTAGCTAGGGTCATTTTCAACCGAAAAAAATGAGGTACACAGAAGAAAATACAATAAATTAAAAATCAAAGCTTGATTGCAGGCAAAATAAGCCGCAGATGACACGGGAAAATAATTGATATCTGGCAACCTGTTGCATCTTGGGACCGCCTAGTGGTTAAGCCTGAATTGGGTCCGCCAGACTACGCGATAAGGAGAAGACAGAAGACTAGGAACACGGCTGTACTGTCAGGTCAGGTCAGGTCAGGTCAGGTCAGGTCAGGTCAGGTCAGGTCCGGTCAGGTGAAACATACAGAGCTAGTGCGTGAATATATAGGATGTCTGAATGGCCAGACATGATCACCCGCTTTGCTCGTTCTTGTCTAGCCAATGGTGATGTTCCGTTGGCCGCATTCTGCTAAGCCATGTTTGGTAAGCCGCGCCACGCACCTACAATCCGGAACGTATAGTGATGGATGGTGACCTTAGGGACTCGTCGTTCTCAGCACATGTGCTTTTCATATCTGGTCGCGTCCTGACATACCCACACCGGAGCTATCTTTGGAGTGTCATTTATGCCCACAGTAGATTTAGCGTTGACGCTATCCTATGGGACAGTCAGAAAAAAATGTCTGCAGTTGAACAAAGTTAGAAGGAACAAAAACACTAGATACATTTGGGGAAAATGGCCTGATGGCTAGCTAATAAAAGATGGATGAGTGGACGACGGCCTACCTACTGGGTGAGGAATAGTTTTACAGACACGAGAAAAACTCGCCATCGTCATGGGCTACTCGACTAAACAGAGAAGGCAGTAATCATTCCTCATACGCTTGGGTTTCTTACTTTCTGTCTATCAAATTGATGGGAGAACATTAAGCGTTCGCAACAGGGAGGCAAAGGACTAGGTTACTGAAAAAAATGTTTCTGACTAGAGTAAAAGATTACCGTTGTTCTGTGATTGATGCAAATGAGAGAACATTATCAATACTGACGAACAGGGTTTTAATGCTGTGACAAAAAAGAGACGGAGTAACTGGCACTAAATTTGCTAGAGATAGTGTCACAGTTCCAGTTGGGTGTAGCATGACCAGAGGGGATTTGTTACTCCTGGTGATTGGAATCAGCCTGGAGCCAAAACGTTTTCGAAGAATCGATATAGAAAGAAATACTGGTTTTGAACATACGATAGGAATGCTGGGATAACGTGAAAGATGAGCGGCTTCTCTGATTTACTAACAAATTCGGAGTTCAGCGCATGAAGCCGTTGCTGTAAAGAACGGTCCAGATTCAAGCTGGTTTGCTTTCCTCTAAACATCACTTCAAGGCTATGCTTTTGTAGTGCCTGTATCAGTGTTTCGGCCTTGTTTGACCTTTACAATCTACCGTGAGCCAGGATGCAGGTACTGAACTTTTAGGTGCCAGCGTTTCCCTACGCTCTAGGTAGGACCGTATGATCAAGTAAGGCCTGGCAAATTTGAGTAAAACGGGAGGCAATTTGGTAAAAGTTTCAAAGACTTCTACACTGCTCCTAGTGAGTTTGTCGCTGAAATTTAGGGACGGGTCTCAGACTCTAGTGAATAACGTCTAGGTCAAGTTGTTTCTACAATCAAGTATTTGATGATAAAATAGTGATAAGGTGTCGATCAGTTGCGCATAGTGACCAAATCTCCTAGTATGGCGACGAAACGTTCGTGAGTTGATAACCAGGCAGCTTCCCGATCATCAACCGATTAACGCAACTGAGCTATCAGTATTCTGACACTGATAAAATTATGATGAGGTTATAAAGTTGTTCTCTTGAGCTAATTCGTAATTAAACTTTTTTCGAGGTATTTAAGCTCTTGCTAAGCTCTGCCACTCGTTTTGATGGTGATTTTGATGTCTGCTCGATTGTTGACAAGAAGCTTGCAAGCTAACTGTCAAACTTCGCGAACGAATCAACAGCCATGTGATCAACTGCCGGTGTCTATTTTTTTATTGGGCTAACCCTAATATCCGAAAGTGTGTTATATGAGAAAACAAAAGCTCATATTCACACATGGATTACGGATCACACTAGCTGTCCTTTTCCGAACTCATCACCGGAAATAATCGATATCATGAAAAGGGCACACAGAATGCTGATGTCCGAGAAGTCCGGACAGGTGGGCCAACCAAGACAGATATTGGGACGTCGTTGGAGCGGTGGAACTGGCCAGCCACATGACCCAACGGTGAACAAATTAGCCTATTCAAATGTTGGTTTAGCGTGGACTGAGGAGTAGTTAGGGCCTTGCGCTTCTTCTTCGGTAAACAAACCAGAATCATTGCGCGAATATAGCAGGAGGACTATCCGAGGAGAGTAACGTTAATAAAGAATCCTAGTCAGTCGTAGTTCAGTCCTAGCCAGCTATCTTATGTGTAACGCGATAAGGTGCCATTAGCCCAGACTTTACTGCTTTCGAATCCTAGCAAAACTGCTAGAATTAAGATTAGCTCATTTCCCTGCCTTACGGGAATCATGTGTGCCCCAGCTGCGTTCATCTATGCTGTTCGATACTTTCTTTCAGCCCTTCGTTGACTTATCTTAATATGGACTGGTGAACCCTTCCACCGCCCTACCTAGTTCGTCCTTCGGTTGACTTCCTTGTTAATTTGCTTTTTGTTTACCCCTGAGAGATACATACACGGATCGGTCTTTGCTTCAAGAGCCTGACTACTGCACTTCTCTTTTCCCAGGCTTGAGGAGAAGAGTTGCCTGTCAGCCCTGCAAAATGAATAACGATGACGTTTTACATAATGGTAACAGTTCTTAGCGAAATGCACTCATTTGCAGGCCAATTTGGTTTTGCGGTAGACTCACCTGGAACCCAGCTGAAAACCCAGCTTAAACTCAGCTTAAAAACATCATAAACGAGAGATTCCGCTGGGTACCAGGTGAGCCTCCAGTCAAAACAAAATTTGTATGCAAATAAGTATTTCTCTAATTTCGTGCAACTTGGGCTGATGGAAACTCGGGGACTGCGCCTACCTGATGAGCCCCAAGAAGGACAAAACCGGTTGTGGGCTATCGAAGAATCTCCAGCAACATTATGAGTAGTGCATTATGGTAACAGTTCTCATCTGTAGACCGCTGAGGATGAGACGACGCACATGACCTTGTCGAAAATTGATCTCTGATTACCTCTGTGCTTCACACCACCGCTGAGCGTCCTTGATGAAATGGACGGGAACAGGTACGACTCCAGATAGGTAGCAATAGATTTGATTCTGAAACGAAAACTTTTAGGAGTTTGTCACAAAGCGTTGATATAAATGGCATAAAGTAACCTCGGCGAATTACGTTTGTATGACTCCACCCAGCTTCCGGTATTGGCTGTCAATCGTGTCTGACTCTGGCAGTTCCACATCTGACCTTTATTGCAGCACACGTTGCGAAAAACTTACTGGTCCATGATTAAAGCCCATGAGAATTGAGTCGGACAGATCAAAGGTTTTTTTGTGACTCAGGTGTAATGCTGTTTCGGTCACATGCGCATGCCACCAGCCTCGGATGCCGACAATAGAGTGAGAATGTTACGAGAAAATGCAGGTCAGATAGAACAGTGATCGATCGTTGAACATTGCTGAATGCACCGGTAAACTAAACTAGGGAACCTAGTAGGTTTTAGTGACAAAATCTCATCCTAGACGTTTTGAATATTATGAAATGGAATATCAGTTACAAAAGAATGGACTGATGGATAATGAATGCCCACCATTAAAATATCTCCCACTCATCGGTTGAACAGCTTGGTATTCATGAGGCTGCACTCCAAAAGCTCATTTATTTACCTAGGTTTTTTAGACAGATGGAGATATTAGCTAAGTAAACCTAGGTACTATATGTTAGTGATTCATTAGGGCCTCCCGGATAACAGATGTTTCCAACTACCGGTGAAAGCATAAACGGATCGAAAAGAGTTGCCTAGTGGGAGCACCTACATAGCCAACATAGGCGCTCAAACTATTGCAACTAAATTCTTGGTCGCTCAGGTTTCAGTGGAGACCAGTTTGTCAGGAAGGTCAGATTCCTGAAGCTTATCCCAGAATACCCGAAACCTACTGAGACCATCAAACTCCACTAAACGCCAATCAGACAGCCTTGTATCAAGGTCAAACAGTGCCCTTAAAAATACAACGCGAGGCCGTTGTACTTGCACGCATTCGCTTGTTTGCAATAAGGCTGTTGTGTTCCTTGTCGGTGAGTTCTTTTCTGGCACTAGGCACTGGAGCGGCGTCAGCAGAAGATATAACAGATTGGCGACGTCCGAACCCACGGAATCATGACAATAACTGCTGAAGCGTTGAAAGAAATTCTGCTGCAACAACAAAATCAGTTTGAAGCAGCGCAATTACGTTTGGTGGAAACTATGACGCAGCAACTCAAAATTCAACCACCAAATTCCGCTCCAGATGCAAATTCAGTCGACTCGATAGCCAACAGCATCACGGAGTTCCATTATGACCCTGATGCTGGTCTAACCTTCTATTCGTGCTGCAGGCATTACGGAGATATTTTCACAGTCGAACTGAAGCACAAAGATGATGCCTAGAGAGTGTTTATTGCACAGAAAGCCTAGAACAACGGAACACACACGGTATTCCAACTTCATCCTACCAAAGAACACGGGAGATTGTGAAGCAACTCTCAACAATTTCGGGCGAGCGTTCGTCTTTGTTTAATATTTGCTACCAACGTATGAAACTAGCGAAAAAGGAATCTGAAGACTATGTCGCATATGCCGGTAGAAACAATCTTGAATATGAACAATTCAAATTATCTACCATGACGGAAGACCCTCAAACTCCACTAAACACCGATCAGACAACCTTGGATCAAGGTCAAACAGTGCCCTTAAAAATACATCGCGAGGCCGTTGTGCTTGCACGCATTCGCTTGTTTGCAATAAAGCTGTTGTGTTCCTTGTCGGCGAGTGTTTTTCCGGCACTAGGCACTGGAGAGGAGACAGAAGATAGATAAAGCACAGTTATACGAAGAAAATCAGTGTGGATATAGTGGATATAGGTGTGTGTGACCCCCTTGTGAATTTTTTGACAATATGACCTTTCATATATATATATATATATATATATATATATATATATCGCATGAAAGTGGAATGATGCGTTTCCACCTGTCGATTATAACAGTTATCTGCAAATCGGTTCGAGGTAAAAGTTGCGGAGAAAGCAGAAGACGGTCGAATTTTATTCATCCTATCAGCCGACAGACTGTGGCCATGTTTTTGCTCGGACGACTGAAGTGACTATTTTGAAAACTTCTGCTAGCGCTTTATTTAAACGGACCACTAGAAATGGGATTAAAACCGTCTTTTGAATATTACGAACCAACCATCGGGCGTCGTCCAGGTATACCGCTTTGACTGAATCATCTGATTTAGTATAAAATTCAGGTTGTTAATGGATGCAAGCGATTCTGGATGCAGCCGCTACAGCTTGGGTAAAGTGAGATTATACTTAACCTAACTTATCTAACTACTTAGCAAAGATCGAAGGGTCATAAGGTGTTTCAACTGGTTTTCTTTTAAGCTATGGTTGTCTATGGGGTAACGTTTGTCCTATCCTATCAGGAAGGTCAGATTCCTGAAAGCAACCACTGAATGCCCGAAATCTAGTGAAACCATCAACTCCACTAGATTGCTGATGTCAGACAACGCCCACTCAACATGCAGCGCGTCACAGACTCGTACCAAGGCCAGACAGCGTGCCTCAGCATCGGATCAAGTTCAGACAGTGTCCCCCCAATAAATAGCTTGAAGCCGTTGTACTTCTTGCACTCACACTCGCTTGTTCGGAATAAAGTTGTTGTGTTCCCTTCTGTGAGTCTTTTTCCGGCACTAGACACTGGAGCGGGGTCAGCAGCAGATATAACATATCCTCTTCACCGCTGAATACTGTCAACATATTGCCACATCTAATCGCACTGTATCTTTCTGAAGGGTTCCAAAATGCTGTGTGTGTGTGCCCTACTCCCACTCTCCGAAGAACAAACACTCTTCGCAGCCCGAACATGTACGCTGCTCCGTGGAAACTGCCGAAGACTGCTGAACAACTCGCGTGAAAGCCACTTTTGGTTTCGCAGGAATCCGGTGCACAAACATACCTCATACGATTCTTCAGCCCTTGCTCGTCTTCTTCCACTACGACCGTCCTCAGCATTTACCAGTAGATCAACCTTTCGGACCAGGTCTCCCCCACAGGCCGACTCAAACTTTGGCCATTCTTTTAAGTGCTAACTGGATTGCCCGAGACAAATTTATAGGATCACTCAGCACTCACTGGTGTGCAAGGTTTCGATGACACTGGCCGTTACAATGGAGAGAATAGAGCGCTGCATCCAACCAGACAATCTCGAGAAAAGCAGACTACTATGCAATGCAAATCGCGAATAGGGTCAATCAAAACGAGGGAAGAAACTACTAAAAACGGAAAGCATTGGGATAACGAATCGGCTCAAAGGAACGCAGACCAAAACGCAATAGAGATTACAAACAGACCAATAAATTTACGAAAAGCGCTGTCACTCAACTAGCCAATCACCTTGAGGGATAACAGAAAATCTTCAAGTGCTATATAAACGCACGTAGGCAAAGAGGAAGTAGTCACGCAACTGCACACTGATGATGCCTCCTCGTATGGTGTAGAGACGTTTGCAAGTCAATTGTAAAGCTCGGAGAACAGACCAACAGCCACCTGGTCAACAACCAGTTTCGATTACTATTTCCACACGCGTGCAGTACTCGTCCGCTCCTCACTGCCACGAGTAGACGGACGGGGAGTTTTTCAAAAAGACAAAGCGGTATTTTCAAACCTTACAATTCCTCAAGAACCCGCTTCTGTTTCGTCACGCAGAGGTATCGTAGTAGTCAAACGGATGTCTTGATCTGAAGCCGATTCAAAATCAGTGAGAAATGTGATGTATGTGGAACATGGTTGACAATAATCTTACACGACTCCCACTGTTCGTGATCACATGATTAATTCAGCAATAGAGCAGCGAATGGTATTTTGTTAGTCCAAATCGATGATGAGTGGGACTTTGAAGGTTTTTTGCGTACACAGTAGCCAGCACAGTTTGCCATCGGATGTTCGGTTCACAGACAGGCATCTTCGCAGCATGCCTCTGTACTAAGTGCAATTACACACGCCAAAATGTAAAAAAAAAGATGAGTCGATGAGCACACATCTTAATCGAGGACTTTGTGCTTGCTCGTGGATGAGCAGTCCAGCTGACAATAAGTGGAGTCTAATCATAAAACGGGACGGGTAGATAATTTTGAATGCCAGAGAAGAAGTGTCGCCTGACCTTTCCTCACTGGATGACATCAACCAACCTGATCAAAATATCGGAACTCTTGTTCATTTTGCTCTTTTGACCGGGTGTCACGCAGCCTCAAATTGAACGACCACTGCTTTCTAGCAACGGAACAATATAAAAATTCGGAAGATGGTCATAGCAGAAATAAAGTTTTCCGCAAAATTTTAGTTCCCAATGGAGGAAAAAAACCGAAGCGTAGCGACAACAAGTCCTAGTGTTCAACCTAATTTGTTACCTCGGATTAGTGATCGATAGAACGACTGCTAATTTTCGTGTAGGGATCACTAAAATCAGCTACAACTTTCTCATGTTAAAAAGTACTGGCATTTCTCGTAAGATGCTTGGATAGAATTTCTGAACTGACTTAATAAAAATCCTTAGGTGTCTCGACAAAAACCTAAAGGTGAATCCCAATGAAGTCACACACATGAAGTCAAACCTCTGGAAGGAAACTCGAGAAGTTGCTCACCTTCCAGGAAATTTCAGTGTAACATCAAATTATCTTCCGACTTTTATCGTCACTAAATTATTCCTGTGGGGTCATGTGAGAAATTTTATCGACCACGACGTCTTGTCACAAAAAAGTTGAAGTGAACAGAGACAAAGAAAATCAGACAGTCGTCTTCGGAAGGTGTTTTCGCGATCCACTGCCCTATTAAGTTTTGTACCTATGCCTGCTACCTTGCTATTTTTAAGGAGTCTCAATTCTTGTTGTTAGAAGATAAATGAAAACCACCGGCATTACGACCGTATTGTTGGCACTCCATGCGACATTAATCTGAACTATACTCGCGTTCGCTAAACGATTTGACCGAAATGGCACATTTATGTTTGCACATCACTTAGACAGTGTTTTAGATGCTCAAGAGTTTCTGAGCCCGGACAGCAATGCACATTTCCAGCTCTCATATTTCCGGCGGAACACCACACAGAAATTGCAGATCTCCTGGGCGCTGTGACACTATCCATATAATACCCACAAAATGCAAGACTGTGACACCAGTGAGGCAGACGATCATGATACCAGCGCGACGTTAGTCCGGACGGTTCTGGAAGCTGCCTGTTTGGTCGAGCTTGACCAACAGTCATCCGAATCTTTTTATACATGGCGAGGAGCCAATAAAGTCATCCGTTTTTCTGGCTTTCAAACTTTCAATGCCTGTAGCCAAAAACAGCTATTTTACTGGATCTTTGATTTGATATACGTAGAACTCTCAAATGATTTTGTTTCTGCTTACGGTGCAAAAACCTATCAGGCTATCTATTTTGATGCATACAACAATTGCCCCTGCATTATACCCGGTATTTGCCAAAACGATATGAAGTGAAGCTGTTCCCGAATTGTTCGCTCACAGTGGGTATGGGGTCATATCCTTTGGTAATGTCCTCCAGGTGTGCTTGCCAACTTATATCCTGACTGATCTTGCTGCACAGACGAAATGCGCTCCACACATGTCAAGTGGTAAGTAATCCTTCCTGGAACAGCCCTTCATACTTGTGGAATGACCAATCAACGTTTTGGAAAAAAATCATTCATCTGGATAGTTGTACAAGTCCTGGTGGAATGGATGAAGGCAAAATTATTTAGCGATCCCGGAATGTTAGCGCAACTTTGACAACTTTCAACAACTATGACGGTGTGACGTCAGTCTGTCCGTCAATGGTGAGGCTTCCATTTAGTACTCTGGTCCATACCATGTGATGGGTTGGAGACGTCAGATCTGCACGTAGAAAAAATACGAGTTCTCATCGTGTTTGACAATCAGCGTCTCCGCAGTGCGGTGGACACATCGGAGCGGTAAACCAGACTGTGTTCGTAAGAGGCGATTCGTCTACGATAGACGACCTGGGCATATTCTATGGGCTACGCTAGTTATATGAGGCAATTCGCATACCTGAATGTCGTCTACCACACAGCCCTTTCTTCCAGCCGTCTGGAGAGTGGGAGCGACCCAAGTTTTATCAGTCTGACTCGACAACGAAGTACAGAAGCCTTGAATTGCTATCGACGGGAATGTTGATAACTCAGGTTATATAGATGGTCGTCGTCTTGTTCTCTAAGCTGGACAGTTTGGTTGTAGATGTTTCGTCACCAACCGAGGTGACATAATCGGTGCGTAATGAGTTTGTGATTTATCATAGTTGCTGTATGGGCGTTGGGCAATGCTGTACTTGAGCTTTTATATTTCTTGTTGACGAGGAGGTAGCCTTTGATTAGGACTTACTGTTTGGATCATCGAAGCAGTCTGTTGGATTGTTGGCTATCTCCCTGATTGATCGGCGTCCGGAGGACGTTTAAGTCTGACCTCTCTAACTCATTCCATCAAAGCATTCGTAACAGTAAATGCCACAAATGGAAGCAACGTTGTTTACCGAATCAACTGCATGGACTGTCACAAATACTAGGCCATATAATCAGCACGTAAACCATCTACATGAATGAAGGAACACACTACTACAATAGTCAGAAGGCATGATCCAGTTCCACAACACGAATATGAAGAAAGATACAAGTTCAATTTGGAAGACGTCAAGGACTTGGTACGTAGAAACAAGACACACAAGGCAGTCCCTGGAAGCATGGCGTTACGCCACGAACTCAGTCAACCCCAATCTAAGTACCACTACAAACGAAGGATCACAAACATAATCGCACAACTCAAAGGGGACAGACGACTCAGGTGACAAGAATGGTAACTGTGGGATCAAAAATCAGTTGGAACGAGTCGGAGAGGTCAGACTCAAAGGCCATCCGTACGCTGATTAATCAAGGAGCTAGCTAACCATCCAAACGATCGATCATAGTCGGAGGTCACCTCCCGCGCCAAGACTCATATGAGGACAAGCATAGCATTGCTCAACGTCTATAGACTGATGCACTGCCAACTAACTCACCACTGATGTCGCCTCGGTTGGTGACGCGACCAAATTGCCGTCAACTCAGCGGACAGAACAACGACCAGAAGCCCTGATTCACAAACGCCACTGCGTCAGGAAATGTTGCCTCCCCGAAAACGATACAACAATGGCTAGCAGCATCAAAAGACGCAACAGATAACGCCTTTAGTGCTCAACTGTTCCGACCAGAAAATGATGGCTATGCGAGCTCTTCGCTCTGGCTGTCCTATCTTGACTTTGCCTACTATGGGTGGCAGGTGGAATCAACGTGCCAACCTTTGGTACGCGGTTTGTGGCAGAATTACAGACTGACTGGCCGACATGGGAAAAGCCTCTTCAAACATGTGGGGCATGATAACAAGACGTGAAAGTCTGGTCGGTGTCGTCGACAGAGGAGTCATGGGTATATGGTCGGATATTAGGATAAAGCTTCTGCATTATTTAATGTGAGGAATGCAAAAATGATGGACTTCAGTGGGGACTATTAAATCTCATCACTTGGAATGTGCTGTTTTTTAATACTTAGTTCGGACTGGTCTTATAAGAGTTTCGCAGGTAGAACAATGCTCAGGAGGTACTCAATCAAAATTCATTATGATTTCAATGAACGGATGTTTTGGTACGCGTTGAAAATCTGAACGCTCCGAGTTAAACGGCATGGAAGTGTTTCCAGAGAAAAAGGCTGGTCCCAACACATTTGCGTTGAAGGGTGCTTGTTCCACAGGAAGCTATCATTGGACCAAAGGAGAAAATAAAATACCGACCTCACAGAACAAACTTATTAGTCCTGGGGATCGTCAGTAGGGTTAACTGCCCCGGAGGAGTTCTAGGGGACACGAGGGACTTCTGCAACTAAAATGACAGTGTCGAACACGCTGCCAACAAACCAAGCAGCGTGCAATTACAACCAATATCGCGAACGTTTCCGAAACTGTAATAGTCTTTCATTTTTTTGCTGATCCCCAAGCTGTCAAAACAACATGAATGTCAAATACACTCATTTGCAAATCAATTTGGTTTTCACGTGAGACTCAAGTGAATCTCTCGTTTATGATGTTCTTCAACTGAATGTGCTGCACAAAGGCCGCCTCATGTGTCAGTTGGTACGATATTCCAGATATTGCAGTATATTTTCATAAAGGAAACTGCTCACAAGGTCGAAGAGTTTTCAGCAACCTTGTGAGTAGTTTCCTTTATGAAAACATGAATGTCATTTACCGGTATTGCCCCTCTGAGCAGAGTATCTAGCAGCCGGTCTACGAAAATCACTCTCCACTCCACTTCACTGCTCAACTGCATGAGACCTATGATTACTGAAATAATACTTTCAAACAGCTTTAGATGCTTGTGCAAAAGCTAGGTTAATGGATAATGATGCCGAACAGCTGAATCGCAACGATTCGCCACAAATGACGTGTGGGGGCAGCACAAGGCCCACTCCTCTGGTTTATTGGTTGTTGATCAGGTGGCTGTTGATCTGTTCGCCGAGCTTGGCAATTGGCTTGCAAGCCAATTGCCAAGGTCGGCGAACAGATCAACAGCCACCTGATCAACAACCAATAAACTCACCCGAGCTACCAATATTTCAACACATTACCAACTCCTCTGGTTTGTCGGTCAGTGGCATTCAAAGATTCAGAAAAAACCGTGCAGGCAGCCATTCGAACACAACCTGCACACTACTCATTTGGCGATCTCAAACTGTGCATACTAGCTGCATTTTGAAGGAAAAAAATTGAGTGTACCACAGATGAACACAAATAAAGAACCGTTTGGGTAAGTTACTGGTGGCCGATTGAAACAAAATTCCTCATCCTACCAAAGTTCGGCGCGAATCCATAGGCACCCATCGAATGGTGTTCTATCAAGCTGATGGACAGGCTGAGTACACTTCAGAATGTAACTTACTAATAAGTTCGAGTTCACCCCACGCCAGTCAAGCTGCCAAACAGTCAGAATGACTCGAAAACCTGAGAATCGAATCTTGTTCAGGTCCATTCAGAAGGCGTTCTAAGAGCTGGAATCACCATGAGTCCAAAGCAAGCTGAGCTTGTTGAACAGAAGAAAATAAAAAAATTCGCTCCAGAGCTTTTGCCTACTCCAATCCCTGAAACCCAATTCAAATCAATTCAACTGGTACTTCGGGTTATATTGGAATCAAATAGAGGAAGCAACGTGTAAAAATATGGTGTATGTAAAAGGAATGTTGTGACGAGCGGGTGCGTACAGCACGGAGGAATTTGAGCTGGGAGTTGGCATCGTCCGCGCGTGCGTAATCCGTACGATAGATGAAGAGGGTGGGTAATCTTCATAACTAACAGCACATCACAGGTACAAACAAAAAGGAGAAGCAACCATGATGATGCTGGTGGTGGCGAACAAATAGGAAGCTCAAATGTGAATGATAAGGGAGGGTCGAGTTAGCGCATCTCTCAGAAGTTCATACGAAGCAGGGAATGTATTGTCCACATTCGGAGGAAAGGAAAACGCAAAAATCGAATGAATGAAATGCTAACGGCACGTACGATAGAAAAAAGCAGTAAATCTTGGTACACAAGCGGAAAAAACGTGACATGTGAAGAGTTGCAGGAAGTACCTTTCTCCGTCACAAAACTAGGCAACTTCCACGGGCGTTTAGACGAATAATCCTAAGTAGGTGAACCAGATTTGTATGGATATACAAAGAGTGAAGCAATATTGCTAGGCTGGAATGACTCCGTCAATGCTCGAATCTGAAAGCAATTGTCGAGTAGCGAAAAAACGACGCTTTAAATGTAACCACGCCTTTGGTGAGAGTCAAACAAGACTGAGGCAAATCGGTGGCAGATTCGAGAGCGAATAGGCCGAAGCGATGCGATTAATTTGATGTGGGTTTGTGTAGGGGGTCATGACTAGTTAGACAGCAGTGTCATTGTGACCAGACTGGAGAATGGAAACATCGGGTGGTGATGAGGGGTTCCGAGGGAATCGTGCTAGAGCAGGATCAGTTGAGTAACCATGGATAAAGGATCCTTCTTCATTGAAGTTATCTGCAAAGTAGATTAGGAGAAATTTTGAAAGAATGTGTGTTGGTTCAGTACAATTCTGAAAGCAACATATGAAGCGGCGGATTGCGGCGGGTTCCGAGCGAAACTAGACACGTGCGACAATTATTCAGTGCTGGTTTCGACTGTACGAGATCTTACAAGGGAAAAATAATGCAAATATCAAACAGCCTACAAAAGATACCAACTTGGGTTCTAAAATGATGTGGATCGGTTTCTTGTGTAAACAAAATCCGACTGTTACCTGGCTGACCCTTCATCAGACAACAACGAACTAGGAAAGGAACGGCACGTACTCAAACCTTTACAGTCTAACTCACAACAGCAGTAGATCAGTGAGACAACCTGGTGAAAGAGAACAAAACATACGACTGCACCCCTACGGCGTCGCAATTTCTCGTCAGACCTACTCTTCGTTTTAAGACACCTGGATTACAGAGGGTCGAGCATTCCAGTGAGCCGCAGGATTCGTAAACCGAGGTGTATGCACGACTGCACAACATTCATGATCGCTGTGAAACCGAACCACCAAGCCAAATGCGGGTGTTGTTTGCTCACCGTGTGCTGAGCGCCCGACTGGCGCTACGCACGCACACATACAGTGGTCAATTGAGAACGCGAACACAATGACGCGCTAGTTAAGGCTGCGTTGTACAGAGGACCGTGTTTTACCATTTTTTTTCAGACGATGAACAACTCTGAAACAAAACACCGACCCGGTTCGATCTGGAGGTGGAATAGCATAGAAAAAGGCAGTCAATCGCGCCCAAGGCCGGCCGTTTTATTCAATTAGATTGGCACGGTTTTACGACAGTTACGCGCCGATGTTTCTAATCTGTTGTTGATTTCACTGATGATGAGGTCATCATCAAGGAAACCATAGTAGGCATCAAATGAATGACATGTGGGGTTTACGCATCCAGAGTAATTTATGAGCACCTGTCAAAGGGACAAAACTTGTTGAGACCCATCAAGCAGTGGCACCACCACTGCACCCGTTGGCGCCCGAACGCAAAAGTTTCTCCGAGAAACGCTCATGTAAAAAATGTGAACGGTCCCAGTGTAGTGGTTGCCCCCGGATATTGGTGACCGAGACAACCTGGTGGACCAGTACAAAGATTATCAGCCCTTACAATCTGGGACACCGAGTACGAACAGTTTTCGTGCCGCATAATTATAATGAAATAAGCACCACAAAACCAGGCAGTTAACTAGAAAAATGTAATCTAATGTAGCACTGAGACATCGCAATTTCTGGTCTCTCGATAAACACAGAATTATGGAGCGTTGGTTATCCGACTTGGTACCTCCGATCTGCGACTTGATTCAACGAGTATCCCAGGGGAAACCATCACCCTATCGAAACCAAGAAGTGCCCGGTTACATGGCGATATGAATTCTTATGACATCAGTTGTCTAAAAAGGGTTAGCAGCCTCAATTACTCAACCGCCCCTCCAGCCTACACAAAAAATCCAGTTCTTCATCAGAATTAGCGAATTTGGAAAGATGGATAGTGTGAGACAGTGACACAGTGACAACGACAGTGGTCGCCAATAGCCATCGGCAGCCAAGAAGCAACTGCTCCAGTCACTTCGCAGGTCTTGTATTGATGTAAGGACGTGTCCCTTACGGCAACAGTAAGATAAATGGGACAAATTCTGCAAATTCTCGTATTCGAATTCACCCCTCCGGCAAACGAACAATACCACCAGTGTGACCAGTAAATCTGGGTAGAGGGCATACAGCGTTCAGTGTGATGTTTCCTCCCCGGTTCTGAAGAGGGACGACTCCTTGAGGAAGCTAGCCTCCAAGATTATGCTTCAGCGAATATAAGTAGTGTGGCACAGGCGTTCCTCCCATTTATGATAGAACTTTTCCGTCAGCACCAGTCGATGCAGCAAAAGCAGAACAAGTGTTATGCTCCATCTGAGTGTGGGTAGCACTGCTGAGGGTTTGATCAGGATGTCCTCCAATTTTGCAGACCAACCGAGAGAAAAAAGCATTTATATGTATAAGCGTACCCACTAAACATGTGATTAAAGCCGGACACGTGACGGTAGTCACGCGGCGGGAAGTCTATTGAAAGTATGGTGATTCATTTGGGCTCACAGACATGTGCCCCAAGGTCCTTTGGAAGCGAAAGAAAATCGGTTTCCCCGGAGGTGAGCGACTGCTTGCAATGTTGCGGAATATAGGTAGCTCGGGTGCCCCGCTTGGTTGTTGCTCTGTTCGTCGAGCTTGACAGCTGGATTGCAAACGTTTCATCACCATCATCAGTGACTCAACTCCGTACTGACGATGTCACCTCGATTGGTGATGAAACGTTCGCAATCCAACTGCCAAACTCGGCGAACAGATCAGCAGCCACGAAGAACAGCTGTGATAGCATTTCCATAGCCATTATCAAAAGACAGAGGGCGTTTGCTAATCCTGTTCAAGTTTTGTCCAATGATTCAAGAACAAGGATAGCTTGAATGCAGGTGACCAAACAGAGTAAGATGGTGAACAGAGGCCTAGACACTACGCACAAAATACTTGGAATGCAATTTATTGTGCACATGAGACGGAAATCATTGGGGGCGGGAAGGTAGCTAAATTGTGGTACTAGCTTGAATCAGGTATGTATGTGGAGGTGTTCACTCACTTATGAATACCTATGTGAAATAGAAAAATCGTGCTCGGTCAGTCTCACGTGTCCGGCGTTAATCTATGCAAATGTATCGGCCTGGTGTCGCGCAACGCCAAAACAATGGTGCGACAAGAAGAGGAAGTGACCAAGCCACGAGACAACAGCCACTCAGTCCAGTTATGTGGCACAACGCGTAGCATTCGAAACACAAATGGCGGACACACTGTGAGCACGCGTTTCACGACTGAAAAAGGAGGAGTCGTACAGCCCAGCTTCAGAGGTCATTGGTGAACATGTGAAACCTACGGACTTCGCGCCTGCATGTACCGGAACATGAGTTGCCATGACAGTATCGATGTTGAACAACCCTAAACATCAGTTTTGTGCGTGAGTAAGTACGCTGTTTGCGGGCTGTCTGTATGTGCTAATTCGAGTCGAACAGATGGTCAGCTGGAATCAATGTGAAATGCGCTTAAACTGAGCCGTGAAGCAGAGTGGTATATGCAGAAAAGCAGGGACACGATTTTAGGGAGGCCGGCAGCAAATCCTACAAGTACTAGAGTGTCAACGAAAAACTGGCTGACCCATATGTTTACACTGTTCTGGCGGTGAAGCATCTAGCGCTCTGTTGCCGGGATTATTACACATCTCGACAACAAGGAATTAGCATCAGGACACAATCGTATCGTGTGTGGATTCAGCACGAAACTTAGAAAGTTGAACGAGGGGGGAGATTTCCACCTTGGGGCAGCCTCCATCATTAAGCCATAGTACGCCGAGGTGAGTATCGTCAGAGCCGTTGGTCGAGCGCCATTGTGCGTCTGGAAGCTGTTTGGGCAACCGCAGAGGTAGCAACATTGTTTTGCCTCGTGACCGAAAACCAAGCATTCGGGATTGATTATCGGATAAAAAAGTGGTGGTGGCGTGTAAATGAAACGAAGGTTGATAAGAACGGCTCCATGAGTGTGGCACTGGCTCCAGTTTGTCTTTCTGGTGTCAGGTAGAGACGAATGGAGGGAACGACTATAGCAACATAGGGTGTCATGGGTAGCCAGTGAGTCAAGGGTGGAGATATCAAAGTACAAAAAGATTGGCGAGGTCAACGGAACAAACACTTTCGACGCTCGCCGCAGGTATCGATTGGCCAAGACAAACAAACATTGAAAGGTGTGCTTGGCTAGTTGGTGCTGGTAGCGACAAACTGGGTCAGAGTTAGATCTGATTGAAAATAGCTACGTTCTGGTAAAAAAAACATAAGTAGATATACATACTGCACTGAATCGGATGCCTCACAGAATGGCGGCATCGTCATTGATACTTCGGTAATCGGTAGAATCCTTCAAATTCAACCAATAGGCGAGAAAACAACCTGCTCAGTTTCGGCAGTCTACAAAGATGACCGTCGCAATGAGATTACCAAGCCAGACGGTCCATGACAAGAACAATCAGGAAGTCAAAGATTATACTCGAACCGCAAAACTTTCTGATCAAAATACCGTGTTTCAAGCCCCCACACCAGTTCAAGGATAGAAGATGCAGCAAAAGCAGCAGCGCACCAACAGTTGAGCTTCAACGCATTGGTCCGACTACTTATGTGAGCACAGTGTGCTCAGAATCAACGCATGGAGGATAGAAATCGCTAGATCCCCGAATGGGCTACCTTACTGATGAAAACCATGGGACATCGATCAGTCTGAGCGGGCCATGTGTAAATTAAGGTTAAGCACCACAAGTCTATATATATATATATCGATACATAATTGACCTCAACGACACCAGTATCCACAAGTCTTGCCAGGCTTCAAAAGTTCCACCGTCGTCAGCACCATGTTCTGTCCACTAGCGCGATATACCTGTTGGAATAAGTTTTCTCCGCCTTCATCAATAGACGTGCGTCAAATTAATAATGTACGCGCAAGCACAACGTACAACAACAAGTGAAGCGGAATCCACTTGCCAAGTTTAGTCAACCGAGACGTCACGTGTTACCCCACTGATGATATGCAAGCGAGTTCTGATATCGATCAGTGAAGCCTCTATTTAACAGAGGTAGGGATTTTCCCTGTTGAAATTTATAGACCGCTCAGACAGCTTTTCGGAGACTATGACAAAACACAGAGGCACACGGAAATCGCGAACTATCAGTGGCGTCGAATTCCAGATCCGCTATTTGCACATGGATATGCTTATACTAATGGACAATTAGATGAAATTCCAGCCAAAAAGGTCATGACTAATCTTAACTTTCAGTATTTCCTTAGAAAGTGACAACGCAGTATCTGATTCTGAGGTCTGAAATTACTGAGAGAATAAATAATAACCATGAAGGATGACGAGATTAATTATAGGTAGATAATACAAAGGGACAGGGTTGAGGAACACGAATGGTCGGTATCAGGAAGGTCAGATTCCTGAAAGCAACCACTGAATGCCCGAAATCTAGTGAAACCCTCAACTCCACTAGATTGCTGACGTCAGACAATGCCCACTCAATATGCAGCGCGTCACAGCCTCGTACCAAAGCTAGACAGCGTGCGTCAGCATTGGATCGACGTCAGACAACGCCCACTCAATATGCAGCGCGTCACAGCCTCGTACCAAGGCCAGACAGCGTGCGTCAGCATTGGACCAAGTTCAGACAGTGTCCCCCCAATAAATAGCTTGAAGCCGTTGTACTTCTTGCACTTGCACTCGCACTCGCTTGTTCGGAATAGAGCTGTTGTGTTCCCTTCTGTGAGTCTTTTTCCGGCACTGGGCACTGGAGCGGGGTCAGCAGCAGATATAACAGTCGGTGTTCAGGAAAACCAATAAATCTTAGATGATAGATTTTTGTCGATTAAGTCGAAGTGAAAAGTGGAAAAAACATTTGTAGACTATAACAAACGACATTTCATCGCATGGGCTAAGGTGCGGGCGTTCAACTGGGAGGATTTGACCTGAGTGTTGCAACTGGGCTGACCTCGGAGACTTGGAGGTACCCCAGTCACCGTGGCCTCAATGGGTTTCGTAGAACACCACTGGCAAGCAGACGAAAAGGGCTATTCGGAAATCTTCAGGGAATTTCAGAACTGCCAAGTTTCAGTCGGCAGCAGAGATAATGATGCTTATTTTTCAAATACACGGTGAATCAAAAAGGCACTCGCCATCGCAGGCACGTCCAGTCGAAGCATTCTCCGAATAAACTGCCGTTGATGATGCCACGGAATATTGATAGCTCGGGTGGGTTCGCCTCTTATTGGCTTGTAAACAAGCTGTGAAGCTGGGCGAACAGCGTTCGGAACTGACGCACGGGCGAATTGTATATTAGAACATGGAGTCAGAAAAGAGCGAACTAACCAAACTGTGGGACAACCATGCATGTGAAGCCATATACGATAAGAGATGCCTGGTACGTTGTAGGGGTACATCGAAATCAAGGAGACCACGGACTATCTAGACAGAGCTGCAAACTCAAATGGATCTATATATTTGGCTTAAAAGCACATTTACAAGTAGCCGTTTATCACATGAAAAGGACTGTGGTACAGCCCTGCCTACAACGCATCCTTAGACATGGACACAAAAGTCATGGTTCGTTGGTGGTGAATAAAATGAGATGAGTTACCTTTCAACACCGTTACCATTCAGATGCCAACAAGTCGCCTGAGTGTCTCTTATATATGAACACCGAGTCCGTCCACACCGTTTCGATTCAACAGAGAAAAATGCCGGTCATCATAACATCTAAAGCTAGAGCGAATGACTAATGGTTGGCGTGCTCTAGTTTTTCATTCAAGACTGTGTGCACATCAGTTAAGAAACGCAGTGTTATTTTACGTATTGACCGGTGGATATACTGGCTTTTAAATGGAGTTTATCAGTTCGAGATGGATACGAAAACAACACACCTATCAAGCAGTAATAACACTCGAGTTTTTGGATGAGTCCACTGTTCAAACTGAGTGCCACACGAGATTCAAAATGACTCAACTGTCAAATTAAAAGCTGAAAACGAATGATAGACTGACTAGCCATCGAGTCGTAGAAGACGTTTGATGCGTCGTGATTCGATTTAATTTAGGCGAAATTAGAACAGAATGGATCACATCAGGTCAAGTAGTTTAGTCATGAAAACGAGCGTCAAACCGTCTGCGTTCGCCAACATGCACTCCGGACCCAACTCAAAGGATAGTTCAGTCAGCGCACGACCGGGCAATGATGGGTTTTTACCAGTTGTCCAACGGATGCAATTTCACAACAAGTGGTGTCCGAGCGCCACGCGATCACTCACCGCCTGGACTAAGTATGCGCCGTATACTCACTCTAATGGTAATGGACGGACAAAATATATTGCCACCGTCCATTTCGAGACGACTCCAATCAGTTGTTGCGTAATCCGCACTCAAATGAATAGCTGCACAATATTCTAACTTCACCAATTAGAACGGAATGACATCGAAACGTGAAATGTTAAGACCCAGGGTGACTTAGGGTGAACTGTCTGAATATGTGACGCAGGCTACACAAAAACAGAGCCCAATTCTGAGATTCCCTTAAACAAACAAGCACCATGGACGACTGGGTTATATCAAGCTCTGATGAGGAAGCTGGAATGTTCTTCGATCCAACTGAAAGTTAACATGGTTTGGTCGGCGATCAACTTGTAGCGACTTCGATACGTACGCAGAGGACAGATTAGCATCTGCTCCCTCAAACTAGTCTATTGCAAAGAATGAAGCTGCAGTGCTATCACACACTATAGGTAAAACCAGGGGTGACTGTTGTCAGACAGAAAACGAAGCCAACTGAAAATAAAGGAACAAAAAGAAGGCACAGTTGAAGCAGAAACGGAATTCCCAACTGATGGACTGCACTGTCTAACCAAAGATCTCCTTATATAAAGTGGCATGATCGGTGATCATGTGGTACCGTCTCCGTGATGATCAATCAGTTCTGGTACCCGAAAATTTTAAGAGGCCAGATTTTCCACAGAACTTTTTGCGACATCCCGAGTTCGTTCCTATCACGAGTTGTACACACAGAGGAACCGCTGAATTTAGGCTAGTAGGTTACGGTACTGGCACTGTGCACAGGGTCAGTAAAGCAATCCTGAACATAATTTGGGCATATTCTCTGTAATAGGTGCCTCTTCACAATTCCAAAAGCTGCCAACATGAATGAAGCTTGGCCGGGAAGACTGATACAATACACCTCCTATGTTACGACACCGAAAAAGCCAAACGAAATCGGCCGTATCAGAGGGGCGAGAGTAGTACAGAGGGAAGGAAGTTTAAGACACATAGTAGCCATTGAGTGCTATTCATAACACCGAGACCAATTCTACAGAATTTCAAAAGATTTTCTTCATCATGTATGGCGGAATGAACAGGAGTCTGTTGTTTTCTGCATTTTCGTGAATGCCGGAATATTACACCATTTTTGACTTCCTAAAGGACTTTTCACTCCCAGTGCATTATTAACCAAAAGTTGAAACATCAGATGTGATTGAGTCACGCTGACGCTTAGCATTACCCATAGGCTACATTTACGCTGATATGCCACCTTCAGCGATTGCGCAGTGCATTCTGTGCAAAAAGTGCACAGTCTTTCCCGCATGAAGTGAAAGCTTAAACGTGCACAAACGAACATGCTAGATCGACACAACTTACGAAAAAGCAGGTGAGAATATGTAGAAAGCAAAGTTATGGGCTGATAATGAGCGCACACTACGATATTTCCATTGAACCGACCCCCACCGTACGATAGAATGATTATGGATGAGTTGATGCACTTCGCTCCAAAACTTAAGCAAGTTGGTGCAACCTCAAATCTAACTGGCATCAGCTGTGGGTTCACAAAATCGTATTGGGAAGACAAAACTTTGTCACCGGGCAATAGCACAATCTCTGAGTTGCGGCCATATAGCGGTGAAAGCCAGCCCGGGAAGTGCTATGGACCTTAATTTGACCGCATCACTCAGAGAACAAAACTACCTTTATACCGGAACGGCCAAGTTGCGTTGGAGTGGAAGTCAGTTGCAAGGCAAAGTAGAGGAATTTAGAACCCGAACTTCCACAGCAAAAGACATTTAGAACCAAGATTTCAAGCTGTTTTCAGAAAAATTCCCGTAAATTTGTTGTAGGTTCCGAGAGTTTGCTCCGAAGAGATTGGCTAAGGCATCGTAACCGCCGTTACCATCAAGCGCTTACTTAAATGCAAGGATATGACTACACCGTACCAACGCACACAACATAAACACGTTCAAATTCATTTTGCGTTTGTTAAAGTGTTAGATTCAGCAGCAAGCAGGCGTTTGACGCAGTTGTGAATAAACACCAATGACACAAAATCGGTTAGCTGAGAAAAAAAAACAAGGTAAACGTATTGCTGCCCTAAAGTTAGTGAGCGGCAGAATCAGTATTCACGACCGACTGACTCTCTTTGCAGACTTTCACTCAGGCCACCAGTGTATGGATCGATGAATCACACCACCATTCGGTGAGTTTGATTACTATTCACCCCTGGAACTTATTGATTTCTTTCTACAATCAAGTTAGTTAGAAGCAATGTGGATGCTGAAAACCCGGTTGATGGAAGAAATCGTGAATAAAAATGTCAAAAATGGATCTACCTAAATCCATTTACGACAACGAAGAGTATGGTAGAAACGGTAAATGTGCAGCTCTAGTTTGATGGTCACACTTATGTTTGTACTCAGCCGTATGGTTTCTGATTACTTGGAACATATGCTGGCAACGCACGGTTTTACTAACCATAAGGTGTATGAAAAGTTTGAACAGCCAACCACCAGTTTCACGTATGTTGTGACAAACGTATCATTCGCAAATTAACTTGGTTTCAACGGTAGACAGATGAATCTTTGGTTGGCGCAGTGAATTCAGTTGAAGAAAGCCGAAGGAACTTCAGCAGAGTATCCCCTTTGAGAAATTGCAGTGTTTATTGAAATAAAGCTCGGTCTATTTTCGTCAACGATGAAAGTCATGAAGTAGCGATAATTATTTTGAACCGAAAACAAGCGTCCCCATATAATGTTGGATAATGCAGGTTAGTCTATATCATCTTAGCGACTGTAAGTAGGCAAGCAGTTGCTCCGCCATAGACAACCTATTGGAGTGTTGTGAACAACTGTTTCGCCTCAATAGGGACTGTACGGTATAGTAACATAGTTGCTTTGATGCACACAGCACTCACAACCAGTTGCTCAGCTGGTCTCTTGGGAAAGTAAATAGTACAAACGGTGTACTATATACTAATTGCATTCTAAACACGTCTTAAAAACTGTGATTCTGAGCTAAGACAATTTGTTGCATTCCACTAATCTCATCATTTATGGTTGGGGTTGCCGCTGTAAACCAGTCAACAACGAAAGATGACTGGTCTGGGATCATTCTGATGGTGGATCACTATTTGCTATTTGCGTACAGAAACAATTGGCCCAGATGAAATACCCTACTTACGAGGTTGTCGGAAACTGTTCGACAGCCCACAACCAGTTTCGCCCTTCTTCGGGTTCACCAAGTAGGCGCAATCCCGGAGTTTTCGTCAACTTTATTCTCCGCTTGAACACCAAAATTGTATGTGATTGGCGAAGTATATTCATTTAAAGCTTAGTTCACCAACTAAACCAGATGTTCATTTAAGTGATCAACGTTAGGAGCGCCTAACCAGAATACAAGGCACTATTCTTGGTGTTGAATTGGGCACTGATAAGGACACTATAGCTCATAAACAGTACATTTGAGATGCCGATTGTGAACCCAATACTTGCTGTGCAAGATAGCTTCCTTTCAAGTGAGAAAAATGAGGTTACACAGGGCAAGCAACAGAGGTTTCTCACTGGCAGACGATTCTGTTAAGCAGTACGGTCTACAATCTATGCAAGCGTGCGGATGCGGCATTGATTAATTCTGTTATGCTAGAGAAGAAAACATCACAACGTTGCTCCATTTAGTACTGCGCAGGGTAGTGAGACGTTAGCACACGTGACTGTGTAAAGATGTATGACCATGAGTTAGCTTGAGGGTGTGAGGGGCAGCAAACACGTGCTCATACCGATAACATGCTTATCGTCCCGGTCGTGCGACATGTTCAATCACAATGTCGTCAGCGTCTGCTGTGGGGATCGGGCGATAACGCGAAGAACTCCAAGTTCGTTCGCCTGGTCCCCAGGATTAAAACAAAAAGATGGATGAATTAAGGAGAGCGCGGTAAGCGTTATGCGGATAGGAAAGAAAGAATATAAAAACCCTGTAAAAATGAGAAGACTAAGTTTTAGAAGTGGTCCATACAGCGTTAGTCTGAAATGAGCTTAACTTAGGTACTTCAAATGGAGATTCCGAAAGGAAAAAACAGCAAGCTTCGCGGCACTGATGGACGGGATACTTCTTGCAAGCCAAAAAGTGGCTGCTACATAAATGGTGGTATTTGATGGGGCGTAAAAAAGAACACGGGTAACAAAGATTTGGCATGCTGACAATGCGTCTATCACACAATGGATGAATCACGTGGTTAGAGAGAAAGAAGAGCGGAGTAAGGGGGGACTGAGTGCAGAGCAAACAGCTTGAATAGTCCTTTATGTGTCACAGACTGACGCTGGCTGAAGTGCAAATATTTGGTTAAGTTCAGCGGAACGCCTTCAATCCGACCCTTGGACACGAGTATGACCAAAGTTACCCCGACATGATGCACTTATCTATCTAAGTAAATTTGAGTGCAGTCTGAAGTGTGGTTTAAAAGAAGATAAGTTGCGAGACAGGCTTGCCCAACACGACCAATGAAAAAATTCGGGTAATTTTATGTCGCATAAAGCAAGTCACACAGCTGTCATAAATCCGGTGCACACTCAAATGCGAAACGCTAAGGTTTGGACCGAGAGTAGCCAAGCGATAAGCAACCATGAATGAAGGACATGATAAACGACTTCGAATCTAGGCCTTGTGGTTCCTGTGACAGCATTGTGCTGTCGCAGTAATAACCGAATTCCAAGGCTGGTCATGTGACACTCACAAGTCATTTGTGTAGATTAGTCACCACATTCCTTGTCACACACATGACTCCAGATGGATAACTTAGAATTCCAGTTTTCTTCTCTTTGATACCGATTAACTGGGAAAGCAAACACAGGTCGGCCACCACGAACAGAACAGAATTCTCAGTAGGTTTTTTATATGAGAACACAAGGAAGCTGGAGTGTCTTGCCCGTCCAGAGATTGTCGACGTCCCCTACCAAGACTTCGTCTAAAGTGGAAATCAAGTAACCAGTAGTCCCTCCTGTAAGAAAATCCAGAACAATAAAACGTGTTTCCATGGTGGCTGGGGAATTACTGTAGTTTCGGTGCGAACCTTCAGGCCTTTAGTGTCATGACAAGTGTTTGGGTTAAAATTGCATTTAGTGTTCGTTCCCAGACTGGTTGAATCGGTAAGCACTTGTTGCCAGACGACGCTTTCTTCTTGTTATCGGTATCCTCATCCTCATACCGGAGCAGTGTGAACTCCAGATAGCTCAGTTGTTAAGGCGCGTACTTACTTACGACTGCTCCTGTCTAGGTTTGGGCAGCCTGGCAGTATCTCAGCCATCGTGATTTTCTTCAGATGTCATGGCAGCTAGGCACCGGAAGGGTGTTACAGTTGAACGATTGTCGTATTATTTATTTATCTGAGCAGTGTGGGAGAGATATCCACGTAGTCTGAGTTCCCGTGTTGCGTGGTGGAGGGCAAAATTTGGTCTAATCGTAAGTAAAGCTGAGTACATTGATTTTCCCACCTTTCATCAGCTTAAATATGGGTGAACAAGTTTAGATTGCAAGGAACTCATTGACTGGCTGAGGCTCACGCTCCAAAGAGGAACGCAATGAGAGGAATCCGGAATTGTGAGAAAATACGGTGCTTCCTCACAAGGAGTTTTTTGACAGGAAGCTTCAATTTCATACCATGAGTTGTTATATCAGGTTGAATGGAAAGGGTTTTGCATCCCTTCTGCAAAGGTCACCTGGATTCGCCTGACGACAGTAATCACCGGAGCATCTCCTTGAAAGCGCATCCGACCGTGATGTAGACAGATGATATTCACAGACCTGGATTCAACCAAGTAAATCTCGTTTGGTGACTGCATATGGGTAGCACAGTACACTTTAGTCCTATAGCGATCAGGGCCGTGAGGTTAAGGCTTACGTAATCTGAGCACAAGGCTCTGCACTAAAAGTGGTGGCACCCGAAGTCAACTAAGCTGAACCATTGATGATAACTGAACCGAGTAACTGTTCAGGACCTGATCTTGGCTGTGACTAGATAATATGAACTAGAGAACGGAGTTGAGGGAACTGGTGTACTTCTCTTCTAATGACATGCAGTAAAAACCCTCTACAAGGGCACCTTTCTTTCGTGCCCGTTTTTGGCCGGTTCCATCAAACTTTCGTTATTATTGTTATGGAGTGAGTTTCCATCTTCCATGTAGCTATCAATAGAAGAGCCGATCCTCCTTCCACCATCTACATAGCTTACTCTCCAACACTAAAAATGTTACACTGGCGCCGTACATTCAAGTTTCGGATATGCTCATGAATACAATACATTATATCGTCTACCGGTTTTCGAAGATCCCGTGACTGGTCCCTGTTGAGATGTATTACAACTCTTGAAACTGCTACGCACTATTGACGAGTGGACGGTGTTTGTGACAGGGAATAGAGGTTATACATAGGGTAGCGGAAACATTTACCAACAGCTACGGTGCTCCTCATCTGGCCTGGTACCCGAGTTAGGTGCGTACACAATAACCTTTGTGCTACACCTCGCGCCACGGGCAAAATCACTCTCATGATAGCTATTTGTTCGCGTGCAGGACAAAGCACCAATTGGATGCACCTTCCAGTTTCACTGATACTGATAAAACTAGTCTGCCGTAATGGCAATGGCAAGTACAACTGCACCCGATATCGCAGACAAAAGAGGGAAAACTGTCGGTATATTAGGGGATAAAATGTTGTTGCTGGTTAACTGTTCACCCATGAATACCATCGATGTAGTAAACGACCTAATGAACTGCTGTTGATACTAACCAACGCACCCAGCACATTGTAAAATAGATAACTGATGGAAATAAAGGAAGATCTGGATGTTCAAACAGAATGCCATAAAGAACGGGTCACATAGGAAGATTTCGACCTCAAAGCAAAAATGCAAAACAATGACTGTGAAAACATTGCTAGTGCTGTTCTCACCACCGCTTTGTCGATACCAGCCACAGATTCATTAAGAGTTGCAACAGACAAGTGTTCAACAGACAAGTCCTTGAACTGATAACAGAGAAATCTTTCGATTTCCCAGACAGTAGCAAGACGTTTTATGCAAGCTCTGCTGAAATACATTACCAGTACATCAAACTACGCTTGTTCGCTTGGATACTTGTATGATTGGCGCTAAAGTATGCATGAGCATAACTTCCCAATTGTTTTCACCTGCGTGATTAGTTGATCACTTTACAATCTTAGGGCCAAGGTGTTAGACTTGCTCCCCACCCCCCAGGATGTGGTATCTTGAACAACCAAAGAATGCGAAGCAATTCAAAAACAACAAATACGTTGAAGGCAGCGATTAGCCCGTGTCAATCAGAACTACTCAATCGTTGTTATCAACCTGAGTTTGGTCGCATTTATTGATTCAGTCGGTCACTGGTAGAGACACTTATGTAAATCTGAACAGAAATCCTGTCTTTAACGGTTCCCAACGTTTTCAAAAAAACCCAGACCCATGCACAATGTAGATGCACAGATAGACGTAAGTGATCCTTGCGCACCACTGCTTGTGTTCAGTTTTCATCCGATTGATCAATAATCCAGGCGTCATCGGCCGGTCAATAGCATCTCACGTGACTGTCACGTGACTGTCTGCAGTGGACACAACCATCTTTTAGCAGTGAAAATCTGAGGAAAATGCAAGGGGTGCTGAGACGGCGCTGTCGCGTTTCATTGATCACAAAGCTGTTTCATCAGTGTCTGCTGGGCGTGCTATTTGACATACAGTACACTAATAAATATTTCTTAAACCTAAAATACTTGTTTGTTTTCTGTTGAGTATGCATCATCTCAGCTGCTTGTGGCACTTAAAGGTTTGTCAGTCGGGTCGGTACCACGTGATGTCTGACGTGGTGTGTTGGGTTATTGATCTTTTGTCCAGCACTATATTTACGTTCTTCCAAGACTTCCTCCACTGCAAAAGTTCATCCTCAAAATGAACGGAGCATACTCATTTGCAAGTAAGGGCTCATTTGCCAATTAAATTTGTGTTAAGGCGAGACTCAGTTGAACCTCAGCTGAGTCACTCACTCACAGTATTCTTAGACTGAACGTGCTGCACAAACGCCGCTTCATGTTTCACTTGCAACCCTAGAAGTAGTGTGGTATAAAAAAACATACGCAATTTTCGAAAAATTGGTGAGTATGTCTGCTGGCCAATACAGGCCAAAATGACAAGAAGCGTATCGATCGACCAGAGCGACCTATAATCCACAAGCTCGTGAGCTGAGAAATACAAGATAGCGTGCGACAAATATGTCAACGTAGTCGAACAAAGTAAGCAGTTGTGAGAGCTTATGACTCATGTTCAAAACATGACAACATACTGCGTGACGGAGGAATCAGGTATTTGAGGTGAAAGCTGAGTCAACCATGAACAGAAAAATGTTGCACAACCTGACATCTAAAGGTAAGTTAAAGTATAGGGTCTTGCAGTGGTAGGAGTAGCAACAGGCATGTAGCTGAACGATTTAACCTTCAGAACAAGATTTGACGAAAGGTATGTTGGAGATGTCGACAAGATAGAAAAATTAGATGACCCGTACTGAGAACTGGTCGTCAATGTTACCAATATGAACGCATCATCAGACGTCGAAAGTTATCGGACAACTTTACGATGATTTTGAGAAGCCGGTTGAGCCATCCACTCTTCAAGATCATATAGGACAGATTGTCACAACACATAAACATTCAAACGATGGACCACTAAAACTTGACTGGGTGTTGCATGGGAAAATGTCAAAACAATAACTGACATCACTCAACAGCCGAAAAAGATCCACAGCTGCAGCCACTCAGGTCAAAGTTGATCGCACACCTTTTTATGGCACATACACTGAAGTTTGAGGCTCTCAGAGCGACAGGTTAAATCGCACAACGGTTTCTAACAGACCAAAGTGACCCTGTAAGCAACGTGTTGAAATGCTGGTTTATTATTCGTTGACCAGGTGGCCCTTAGTATGTTCGTCGAACTTGGCAGTTGGCTTCCAAACGTTTCGTCACTAAATGAGAGGACATCATACTAGGAGTGCAGGAAACCGTCCAAGCACTTGCGATTGCCGACTAATACACTCATCTGCATACCAATTTGGTTTTGACGGGAGAAACCAGCTGAATCTCTCGTCAAAACCAAACTGGTAGGCAAATGAGTGTATTTGGCTAAATTCGTGCAATTTGGGTTGAAGTAGAACATAAGCTTGACGGAAACTCGGGGACTGCGCCTACCTGATGAGTCCCAAGAAGGGTGAAACCGGCCGTGGGCTGTCGAAGAGTTTTCAGCAACCTTATGAGTAGTGTATTACGTCTATACAAGTATCTGTCTCTCTTGATGTGACTGGCCAAGACGGTAATCAGATATTCCATAGGAACCATATAAACGATAGTGAGTAGGAAGTACCCACCCAACCGCGTAATGACGATGTCCACTCGAATAGGGGAGTGACATTCCCAGACCGATTGCCAAGCTCGGCGGACAGGCCAACAGCCACCTGACGAAACGTCAACAATCCCTGTTAGAGCTGACACAAGCATGCAACACTGTACTCAATTGACAAGACAATCTCATGTCTTCTAGCTACTGTTGGACTGAGCTGATCCACAGGTTTCCAGATAGCCAATGTGCTTATGACCGACGACAACATTGCATTTCACGTTTTTATGTAGTGTGTTAATGCAGTCAGATTAGGTGCTAACGATAACGAAATCCAGATGACAGCTATCACGACCGTCCGAGCGGGGAAATATTACTATTGTTCATACTGAATATGGAGGAACACTACTGTAGATGCACATTTCGACTGTTTTGTTTCGAAAACGATTCGGCCGATATGGTGCACCAGAACAGAGGAAAGCAGTCTTTCGTCTGTTTCTACCATGGAATGCAAGCAGCCTTTCACAGTAACTCAGTCGTTTAAGAGGTCAATTAATTGGTGAGATCAGAAATAGTTTTTTTTTCGAATGAATCATAATGAAACTTTGACATGATTCTGTAGTCACGAAACCAGAGACACTGCGCCATCCGTCGAACGACCCTTGTATAACGACGGTGCACGGCTATCGGTTAGGCTATTTTTCCCTAACAATACGACCACCTCTGAAATGCAGTCGAATGGGCTTGCTTTTTGGACATCTTTTTGAAGGAAAAATAGTGTCTTGAACGCGCTTCGTGAAAAAGCAACCACCCATGTCGATAACTGTCTTGGTTTTGAACGGGTATTGAGAACATTTTGTTAAGATGGACCACCAGACGAACACCACTCACGCTTCAAACCGACCTAAATAGTCTCGGGCGGGGTCGTCGTTAGTTACGTCCTGGCTCATTTACAGCCCAGAACCAACATGCGTGGCTGTCTCTTATCTGCTTTACTCGGACCGTCGTGAGCAGAAGCACCCACTTGCTACTTGAAGCCTAAATTACAAGGTGCCTTCATGAGATTTTAAAGGCTCAAAACTGGACGGTGTACAATCATCCCTTGAGACAGGGAACAACGACCATAGAGATAGGGCGAACTAAAGGTCGACCAAATGCGAAAAATTCCCTCTGTATATCCGATTCAGTCTCGTTTTAATTCATGAACGCCAAGCTCCGCATTTGCTGAGTTTTGCGAAAAACAGCAGTTAGTTGCGGACGTCCTAAACTCTGAAACAATTTGACGCATCGCAACAGTTTTTCGCCATGAGAATACAGAATACAGGCTTGTGGACTATTCCGCTGAGTCGTCATTGCAAGATATGTGGTCCACACGTGCGTCAGTCAGATGCTACCGACGATGACTTCTACTCAGGGGTTGTTACCATTCATTTGGTTGACCAGTGTTCTCAGTATTTTGGCATTTTGACAGCGACACAAAGACGCATAAAAGTGTGTTCAGTTGATATTGATTTGCCGAAGAATCGGAAGACAGTATCACTTTTCCATAAATGTCAAGTGATTGCAAATTAAACTGATGTTAACCAGAGACGCAGCTGAAATTCAATTGAATCTTTCGTTCGTAATTAGCTTCAAATGAATGTATTGGAGAAAGACCGCTTCATGTTTCAGCTTGAGCGACTTTCCCTGATATGACACTAATAATAAGGTCCATAAACTTTTGCCAATCTTATAGATAGAGTCGATATGAAGATGGTTCAGCGGTTAGAGCGCGAATTTACTGGCCGGAAGGTCCGTGGTTCGAACCCGACCTCTGCCCTTCGACTTACCTCGTCTGGGCTTGGGCAACCTGACAGCATCCCAGCCCTTGTGCTTCCTTCGGGTGACGTGGCAGTTAGACACCGAAAGGGTGCTACAGCTGAACGAAGGGATTATGCTTTTGCAAATGCATTTCACTCAGCTACTCTATCCTTCATGGCTGGGGAAACTTTGAGTTGCAATTAGGAAACGCTCGAATAGGACGATAAGTCCTCCGGTGCTCCGGGAGATTTACGTTCCAAAATCAATTTAACTCTAATAGTATATTAACATGCCCGTCAAGATAAGTTGCACAGAGAAAGCTACAACCTCACCTAACAAGAAGGGGCTAACAAATGTGCACACATTCGAAATAAGAGTTTTCCCTACAAGTGAAATCGGTGGGACGTCTCTGTGGGCGACCGATTACTATCGAACTGTATCAATTCGCAAACACAATAACAATACTGGATGTATCGGACCTCAAAATTTGCTCCACCGACAATGAGCGAAACTGATTGTTTTTATAAGAGTCGAGACCGGCCAGCCGGTTTCGATGCCTCGTTGGTGGCTGCAATTCGGGGCCAGCCCAGCGTGCATACATGGTGCGTAGTCAGTTTGCAAAACAATCATGACACGTTTTGTGTAGAACCACACACACAGTTTCACTGAAAACACGATAGCTGCTGAGAGGCCGATCGTCTGAGTGTCATTTGAACAAAAGTGGACAGTCGAGGCATGCCAAAGTCGCTGGACTACAGAAGCCTAACAACTGGTGTAGTGAGCGCAGTCAGTGGTTCCGATTCAAAAATTGGTCAGAGAACGAAGTAGAAACTGCAATAACGAGGACGATAGAGCATGGTCTAGCTAACCCAACCTGAAAAAAGGGGTGAATAGGTTCAGAGAGGTGAGCTACTGATTACGAAGTGCATGTTTCGGACCCATAAGACATCAAGTTGCTCCCATCTAAAGAACCGGCGGCGCATCAGGTGTCTCGCTTTCTTCAGCAGCTAGTTACTGAGGATGTTGGGCAGACTCATCGGCTGCAGCATTGCACCCACCTTGGGTTAACGACCTTCTTCTTGCCTTGGTACAACCAAGGTGCTAGAACGACATCATACGTATAAACGACCCACAATTTTAGTATTCCTGGATTTCGAAGGTGCATTCGACTCGGTTACCCCTGTCTGTTCTTCTTGATCCGCTTGCCCATCAAGTAATGCTCCGGAATTTTGTGAACATAGTAAGTTCTTTGCATTCTCAGACTTATGGGCGTGTGAGAGTAGGCAGAGAGTACTCCAGAGCGGTGTCCGTCAGGGATTTCCACTCTCTCCATTCCTATTTAACTTCGTGATGGATGAAATCATAAGACGAACACTGGAAGGTCTTCAAAACTCCGGTGTTCAAATAGCCCGTGACGAAAACCTGGTCGATCTGGAATATGCAGACGACATCGTTCTCGTCTTCGAAGAGGAGAAGGCGCAGGCGTTTTTGAATGAACTGACCAAATTCATCCCGTCCTTTTGCATGCACTTTGCACCCACAAAGTGTAAGGTCATGCTGCTGGACATGCAGTCACTGAACACGCCACTTACAATTCAGGGAGAGGCACTGGAAGTTGTGGAGCGTTTCACGTATCTTGGAAGTTGTATTAGTTCTGATTGTAGTGTGACAGATGAGGTCAATGCACGAATCGCCAAATCCCGGGTCGCGTTTGCTAATTTGAGACACCCATGGCGTCAAAGTGGTATATCCCTGAATCTCAAGGGACGTGTGTATCAGGCTACAGTACGGGCTGTTTCGTTATATGGCTGAGACTTGGCCTGTTTGAGCAGCGGAACTGAGACGTCTTCAGGTCTTTGACAATCGTTATCTCAGAACCATAAGTCATGTGGGTTGGTGTCGGCGAATCCGTAACGAGGCAATTAGAAAGCGACGGTTCGGTTGTGCAACGAGTGCTTCCATTGAAGAATGTGTCCAGCACCAGAAGCTGCGTTGGGTAAGCCATGTATTGCGTATGCCGAACCATCGTTTGCCGAAGAGAGTGCTGTTTTCCGTGCCCAAATCAGAGTGGCGGAAGCAGAGAGGTGGCCAACCCTTGACCTGACAGAGGGGTATGATAAAGATGATGAAAGTCTGGGTGCTGCCGATCCGACTCGCCTTCCTGGATTGGGACAGCGTGATCCCCACTGCGCCTGGTTGAAGAAGCTGCAAGATATAACTGCTAATCGATGTCAGTGGCGTTCGTGTTGTCAGTTTCTATCCAGATTGCCCGAATGAGTGTCCGGAGGTGTAGGCACTTCAGAACGATTGTAGTAAGCTAGCACTAAGTCCCTCCCCTATCCACCTTTATTCTTTTCTTCACAATAAGGCTTTCAAATAAATGATGGTTGTACGGCAGCGAAGCATCGGTGTTGAACACTGATGTCATGCTGTCAATGATGACGATGGTACAACCAACATGTAACTGCAAGGAAGGGGAAGAGCTTGCATGAGGAAAGTGGTTTCCAAACAACTGTTGACTTCTTCGGGCAATGCAACCACTGGTGAACGGTTAGACTATGCCATCAGAATGGTCATCTATCTTAGTGGAGGGCCAAACTGCGGGCTTTGATTTCGACCGGATGTTAGGGAAAAGATGTGGTAGAATCCTGGAAGGTAGAGCCACACGGGGTACAAGACTGTTAACCCAAGTGTACGTGTTCAAACCCTCGGAGCCCACCTGATTAGTCGAAAGAAGGGAGAATGTAACACGAGCCTGAGGTTTTCTGGACCCGATCCTGTCTGTGCCTTAGTATCGTGGAGACCTGGGGCTAGAAATCAGTGGCGAATTGTGCTGATGTTAACGAAAGATTCCATTCAATATCAACGGAATTTCACGTTCACCATAATTCTGAAGTGAATGTGCTGCAAAATGGCCCTCTCATGTGTAAGCTAGAACAGCATTCAAGATATCGAGGGTTTTTGCAAGCCTAATACTTAAAAATTGCTGAAAGCCTTTCGACAGCCCACTGCCGTTAACACCAAACTGACCTGCAAATGAGTGTGTAACTTCACGACACAGAGTCAGATGCTCAGGCAGAAAATGACGTTGATTGAAACTCGGGGACTACGTCTACCTGGTGAGCCCCAAGAAGAGCGAGTACGGTCGAAAAGTTTTCATCAACCTTGCACGTTATTAGGTAGTAGAGAACTGTTTAGCAGAAACATCACTACAGCCGTTGGGCGAGAGTCATTTTTACAGTGCAACACATGTAAACACAAATACGTGTTGCAATCTGTTGCAGGGGTGAGGAGGAAAAGCCAGAGGTGAATACAAACCACGGACCTCCCAGGATGTAATCGGCGTCCGAACTATTTGCAAATCATGGAGCTGAGGAAAACACAGTGTGCAAGCAACGAGAGACTGCCGATATTACTACCACAGTTGATCATAAAAATCTCATGCCCTTCCGCCGAGTGAAACGGCTGGAAGCTGTCACCTGCAAGTTCGCCCAACGATACAATAGAAGCGCTTCGAAGCCTTCGTTAGTATCCGTGCGGCAGTCAGGATTAATATAATCCCGAATAAGTGCTTCCCGCACGTTCAGATTGTGAATTGAGACTGATTATGCCGCTTGCTCAGTGAATTTCTGCTGGTGCTTCACCCGTCGACACACGCTTGTATGATTACAAAACGACTCGGTGGGGATGCTGAAAGTCTCAGACAATGGTGCAGATGCCATGCCGCACAAGTGCGCTGTTGTCGAGAAATGTACTTGTTCATTTTTAAGCGACACAGCTGTTGAAGAAGGAAGGATGCGGAACATGGACAGCCATTCCAACGACCGAGTTTTGGTCGTTGGGGGAATACATCTCTCACTTTCGAAGCTCAATCTGAAGATGAGCAATCGGTTGAGCAGATTCTGTGAGATATACAACGAAATACGAACGTTGCTTAGCTGTCTGTAGTGAAGGTCTCTCCAACTGACTTTGTTGACAATTTCTAGGCATTTTGTCAATTCACACAGCATAACCTTCCTTGATGTCACCTCTGAACTGGGATACCTTAATCTAGCGAACAAACACCATGTAATGAGGTAACTCACCACGTTCCAGATGTAAGAAACGAGAAGGAAGTGGGATAGTGGCTTGATGTAAACAAATGCCTGGTGATTCTCTAGTAGATAAATGGGGCGGAAGTAGGCGTGTACGATAAAGAGGGGTTGACACAGCTACCGAAAACTGGTACACTGAAGCATTTGGGATGGGTCTATCAGAAAATTCTACCCTAGTCTCTATACGTCACTTAGAGATTTAGCACAGGTCGGGCGTCAAATTGTACCGTTGGACAGAACAAACAATGGTCAAAACCACATAGCCAAAGCACTGATCAATACGGTGGATCGGATGTCAGGTTTTCTCTAGGTGTGTGGGTGTCATTGAACATTGCTCGACCGTAATGCTAAGCGTAACAGATGAAAACAAGTTGTTTCCCGTGGCAACAGTCAGGGAATGAGAAGCATGCAGTCATCCTTGAACAGTGGTAAAGATGACTGTGAGTAAAGATAGGCTGGAGTTGGGGAGCGACAATAGTATGAATCCGACAACGGTATGGTTAGATGTTGCCAAACACAGGAAACACATGTCCATCATGCAGAGCTGTTATGTGTGGGTCTGTCCGTCATCCATAAGCAATGAGCAAGGTCGTTAGAAGAAATACGATAAACAAACCAAGCGGATACAGAGAAAGTGAATTCGGAGGGAAGTAGACCTAATCTATGAGTTTTGCCTGTTAACAAGTCCTGGCGACCACCCGCGTGCAGAAGAACCAATTCCGCTCAGTTTGTTATCAGGAGTAATGTCAATGATTCGGAAATGAAATTATTCATCTGATGTATGTCTCGATTGTGGCCAAGAGGGAGGAAAGCAACATGAGGATCAACTCTTCTGGTTACCAATCGGTTGTCCGAGAGAACCGACAACTACCAAAACTCAGAGTCTAAGGCACTGACTGAAAAACATTCAGTTTAATGACCAAGGACTTTAGAAGCTGAACTGGAAACCTAATTGAAGCCAAACGGAAGTCAACACAAACGTAAAACAGCTAGTTATGTTCCATCTTCAGGAACTGAACAGTCACTCCACTTCAAAGTCTAAATTTCCGGACATGCCCGGGTGGAAAAATAAATCTTCCTGAAAAGAGGTACGTTTTCTCTGATTATGTTCTGGCGCTATTGAATACTTCGGGACCAGGGCAACGCATTCAGAATAGAGTGTTAAACTGAGCTTGACAATTGTTCAGAGCAGGTCGGGTTGGAACAGACACCGGGGGATACCAAGCGAGCTTTTGTGTTTAAGCATACGCCTTCCGAGACATCACCCAACTAGAATCGCACTCAAATTAATCCTCAGTGGAAGACAGACTTTAGCCTATCTTTCGCTGAGGAGGGGGTATACCAAATACAGACCCATTTCCGATTTCTCCGAGCGCTTATTGTAAAATTTGTCATGGTAATTGAGCAAACCCAGCTGAACCGGACAAGGTTTATAGAATATAAAACCAAGGGGCCGGAAAACCGCTCTCAATAGTGGCGGATTTCTCACCCGTCATTCGTTTCTATTATCAGCTAAACCGAAACACGATACCTACGTTTGTGCGTGCATGTGTTTGCAGATCGGGACGTGTGTGAAGTTTGGTTCCTGAGATTCATGTTGATTCGAACTGCTCACCTAAATTATGCTCAGTCTACCTGAATTCTGAGGGTTTGATTACTGGGGTATCCACAACGCGATCAATCACCATCCTGTGAGGTAGGAACCATTGACTGCAGTGATAGAATCATCAACATACTCAACTTGACAAGTCATCACATCCGAGGAGGATCGCGCGGAAAGAGGTCTATTCTCTTTTCCGAATGAACACAAGTGATTCAGTAAAAGAGGACATTGCAAAACAGGTGTGGCTCATTTGACCTCACATTCCTAGTAGGCCGGCTAGAGTGAATGAACGGTGTCACGCACCGCTGAAAAATTGGAGTTCATTGGGATACAAAGATGGTCCTACTCCCTGAGAATAAATACAGAAAACAAAATACGGAGATCCAGATACGGACTTCCTTGCCCACAGCAGAAACATGGTGATTTCCAGGACGAATTGGCAGAAAGCGGCGTGACGAAGACGTGTAACGGGAGAAGTCAATTTCGCAGCCATAAATAACTGGATCATTCAAATCTCGCTAAAACATCTGCGGTCAGATTCATCCGCGGTGAAGCACACGTTTAAGTGTCCATCGGCACAGTAAGTGAACAGAAAGAACTGCTGTTGGCGATGTGAAAATAATGGATGGTATCAATCTAACGTGCTTCAGTGAAAATTTTTTTCTTGAATGTACTCCGGATAGCCCAAACGTTACGGTCCGAAGGCCCGAAACTAACTGTGGTTTTCTGATCACTCTTTGGGTGAGGAAAACCTGGAAGCATTTAAGACCTCGTGGTTATGTCTAATTGCGGGATAGCTATGGTCCGAAAGTGTTGCGGCTTAAAGACCATTATCAGTGCTACCCTGATTCCAATGACACTTGGAATTAGTCCTGTATTGAAATTATCATGTTTTCGGGATAAATACGACGATATGGCATGGAACTGTTAATAGAAATGCAACGCATGCTGGATATCTACCATTCATAAGTGTGCTGGATCAGCTTTGAAGGGCACTTTATCGTCGAGTAATACTGGGGCATCGGACATCCACGTAATCACCAGAAAAGACGAATTCAACTCAGGGACATTTTGGTTTTCCCGACGGGTGTTCCTTATTGCGCGTGGTTGTTCTACTCCGTGAACCGCACACTTGTATCACACGGTACACAGCTATTAACCACAAAAAAGCTAAACAAAACGTATCGCGGTGATTTCCGGACAAAACGAAGTAAAACTACATACGTCTCTTTTTTGAGGTTACAATTAACTTAGAATAGATAAAGCAAGTTAGTTTGTTTACAGTTGAAAGACCCTTCAAAAAGGTTTTAGCTCTATATTTTTGTGTGGCTGCTGTTGTTGTACAAGGGGTAAATAAAATCACAAGAGTGGTGAACTCCAACTCACATTTAGCCTCTTGAGTGGGTGCACAGGACCGTAAGAGTCAGGGAGCGTAACGAATCACATGGTAGACTGCTGTGTTGTGGGTTTCAACGAGCTGTAGCAATTTGCCTAAGTGGTGCCATTGTGGATCGGCAGAACAAGATGGAGCATTCAAGTGGATCGCTGGTTTAGCCTCGGCAAAGAGTTGTAAATCACACTGCCATTGGAGTTAGTTGCGACTTAAAAACCACATTTCACATGATTCTTCGACTCATGGATTTACACGTGTCTGAAAGTGTCGGCTATAGGTAGTGGACCGTCACTCTGCAGCTCAGTTGACCAAATCGTCAGTTTTTAGCCAAGACAGATTACCGGAGAGGAATTATCCTAATTGAAGTATAGGCTGGCTCGTAGTCACTGACACTTGCCCACTTTTTGTTTCGAAACATCGTTCACATTGTAATCGTTTGTACCAGATCAGACAGAGTATGGGCGTACAGAGGACAAGTACACGCATGATCCTTTTGCCTGCCACCACGTTGAACACTGTGAGAATAAAGCCGAGGGCACAGTCCTGGATGAAAATGCATTCATCTCATTCATCGAGGTTGTTCGTTTGACCTCAATTGCGAAAATAATGTCCACATTCGCGTCGGAAACATAAAGCAGTCGAAGTGACCAGAGGTGCAAAAATTCAGTAGTGGTTATTGAGAAATAAGTGGATTAAAACAAGAACGACCACGTGGAACTTCAGCTTCACTTGAAATCAGACACGGCAGTAAAGCATCAGTGTCAACACTGACGTTGCTGTCTCCGACGATAATGACGACATTGGCTCACCGTCTTGATGACTGTCTGAAATCGCTCACGGTCTTTCCAGATTTGGCGTCTACCTCCCGTCCTCCAAACTTCGTCTTAATTGACGAAGCTGTTTACAGATGGTGAGGTTTTCATATAGTAAAAAACAGTTATTGAGCTGCTAGAACACTGTTGATTGCAGTGAATTTCTGAAGATAGGGCCAGTTTATCAATCCCACAACATAAAGTCATAAAGTGCATCACATATGTGGATACTGAGAGTTTTTGTGGTAGAAATGTTGAGTTTGGTGCCCCTTGTGTAATTCATGATTATGTGGATCAAGTTAATCGGTAGGCTCGCCAGTACTGCGTATTTATCCAGACAGCCGATATTTCAATGATCATGAGGTCCCGTAAGACAGATAGCTCTCTACCTATGATTTTCTTCCGTCATCTCATACTGGCATATTCTGGAGGCAAGTATGCATACTCGGTTTTTACTCAGTACAAGTATGGATGACTTTACTGCAGCGTAGCAACAAAAACTTGGATGGTCATCGATTTGCTCTTTGAGCCAGGCATACTTTTCATCGCCGGTCAACGTAACTTCATCAGCATGCCGTTGTGAGGCGGAGCGTGGTGGTGTGTCAATAGCTGCGTTCACAACCAAATTTACTCGCTCAGCGAACAAACCAAAGGTCATCTATATCACCTGAGCTGCTAATTATCACCTCAAAACTACTTTGTTTTATACATATAACTCTTGTTAAGGGTGTGTGGAAATCTCAAAAGGTTTGGATGATAAATGTGGAAAAGGTTAGATAAAGGTGAATCAGTGTCGAACCATAACTACTGTCATTATTCTCACCATCGCGTATCGAATACAAGTATAGAAACTGTATGGTGTGAATTCGTCTCAATCCTGCACGGTGTCAGAGCGAGTGTTTTCGTAGAGCACAGCGTGTGCAACAGTTGGAGCCGATTAGGAAATTGGTATTTGGTTGTAAAGCATATAATTCAGTCGCGGCAAAGATCCAGCACTATCATTCGCTTGGCTGCCCAACCCAGGACGATTGTTGTTCACGCTGTTTCGCTAATGACGCTAACTGTATGGGAATGGGAACAATGTGTGATTTGGCAGGAGTCCGGAAGATATTACGGAGAGTTTGGGTGTTGTTGATGCGGTCAGTCTTTCAGGACCACATTGCGCTTCGCTGGAGATATTGCAAGAAATGGCAGCTAACCAATGTCAGTGGCGTTCGTCATGTTGTCTGATTGAGCGCTTGAGCATGTAGGTACCTCAGAATGCTTGCGCCAGGCTAACACGATTTCCCTTCCTCATCCACTCTTTCCTCATCTCTTCACTCTGGGGTTTTAAATATAATTAGGTAAGCTTTGTACGGCAGTGAAACATCAGCCTCAACACTGATTGTATCGTCCATTACTTTGACATTTGAAATTCCCCACGTTTCTTGTCCCTACTTGTAACCCCCGCTCTACTTTTGTGTTTAGTGCGTCTATATGAACTGACGTTTGTTCGTCCTTTATCACTTCACCCATTTGGCCTTGGGATCATCCAGCCATTTGTGGCCGACCTTACGCACGTGTGACTGTCTCACGTGGTAGCCTGTTTGCTCCTTTGGTTCGTACTTTTGTAGTCCTAGTGGACCATTTGTTGTTGACGAGTATCTACTGTCGAGGTTTGTACAGTTTGTGAATTGATGTCTTATGTTAATAGTACCGTATAGAAACCCAGCTCCGACTTTGTTTTGCCTTCCCGGAGGTTCTGGTATTACGCGTCACTCGAAGATACCGTTTGCTCGTTACACCGATGTTGCTGTCTCTGATAACGGCTATTCGGAACGACACACGGAGAAGGAAGATCGATAAACAGAAAGAGATGATATCGACAGATGCAGGCGTCCGGATGACATTATGCACTTTTACTCCGGTGACACGGAAGTGACACGTCCAGAATACACAGTTGAAAGACAGAGTCCACAATAAACCAAATGCGGGCGCGACAGACGTCTGAATTCTTTAACTCGGCTTACGCAGAAACACGATCGAACGCAAGGTGGGTGCAAAAAGAAGTAAAGTAGACAAAACAAAAGCTACCAGAAAACGCCAAAGTTCACCAGTTCAAATGTTTTCGTCGGTCGCCAACCGGAGTAGTTGCAACGACTGCACTGCGCGATAAGTAAAGTCTGTCGCCCTGCAGCAAACGTTGGCGGCACACGTAAAGAGCCGTCCGCATGCATTAGTGGATGTTATGATGGGTGTTTTGACCAAGCCCATTCCGTTATTAAAGTTCCACTCTGATTTTAGAAGAAAAACGGCATTAAACCTTGACAGGGACGAATTTACTAGGGATACTGTTAACAAAGCTAGATAATTCATTCCAAAAGAGCAGCGGTATTATGATGGGGCGTGGTTTCGAACTTCACATATGCTAAAGAAATACCCGAAAATTGGAACTTAAAGAGACAAGGGAAAACGGGGGAAGACTGCAGTACGAGCTCATTAATGATTGGAAACCGGACTTTAATTGCGACACCAACTGTTGAAAGCTTGCAATTCCACCACCCGGGTTTACCTTGTTCCCTCAAAAATTATCGTGCTCCTCCAGCGAGCTTAGGCACGGTTCTCGGGATTGAGACAGACAAAATAGAACGTTGCGTACAAACGGTTTAAAGATAATTTCGGCAAAATCAAACGATTCACATTCTACGGAAGTTACAATAAACAGTTACCTTCATACTGATCCAGTTCACCATCCTCGTCACTACCCACATGCATACTTTCATCGTTTATCGAATAGCGGCTGGAAGCGATGGGTTGTTCCTCTCTGAAAGATGATAATGAGTGATAAAGCACACATGAAAAAGGCAGCTGATAATAATCTGGTCAAGTTAACCGGGAAACATGATTAATCTCAGCATGCGGAAACAATTTGGCAAGTTCGCCGCTGTTAAGCCGCATAAAAGGCTTGCTCATCGGTCCTGACACGGACAACGATCAATGAAAAACATACCGTCCTATGAATTGCATTAGAACAGAGAGACTTAGGAACAAAGTAACCACCAAGAGAGCTACCTCCGGAAGGCGGACACTCCATCAGACAGACCGCTCAATAAGTCTAATTGTTGCTTTCTTCGTGCTCATCGTTCTTGAGAATGAATAATATATTTGAGTAGAGTGGTCATTTTTTGTGGATAGTTGATCTAGTTGACAGTTGAGACAGGAAATGGCCTGAAGACTGGATAATCAGACACGTGTTACGCCGTTCATCCACTTCAGTACTGTCGACAAGAAACAGCTTTGATTTCTTTCCATTGGTTGTATGAAAAGATTGACTGAAATTCACCGACAGACGTCTAGCTCCATTCGGTAAATACGGTTCGCGAATGTGAATCAAGCTTTCTTTACTAATCGGGCACTGGTGTGTGGGCACGCTGTGTAAATGGCGTACTTTCATGATGAACTGATCAGACTGAAAAAGACGCCAGCAAGGTTGAAAAAGCTCTCGTTTTTCATTGTTTTGGCTTCAATTGCGCACCAAGCCGGCGAAAGAGCTACAAAGTGCGGGTCCATTTTGCGAGGGTTGGAAGGTTCCAGAGAGAATAAGCGCAATCATTTCAAAGAAAACCACTGCAAGCCGCGAAAAATGACTTCTTCCTTAAGCAAACGAGGAAAGAACTTAAGACTTTATCTATCGGGGCTTAAATGGCACACTATAGTGGAAACAATTGCGGTTGTCACGTGAATGTACGCAATTGTACTAGGATGGGCAGACCGGTGACAAGTGGACGGTAATGGAGTATCGCAAACACGGAATGGAGTCAGCAAAGCAGTAAAGTAGACATTGCTCATCTCAATTCTACAGAGGAGAGGGCTTTTTCCGGCGTGCAAACGGGGCTGAAACTACGAAAGAATGGATTAAGTATAGAACAGGTCTCAAAAAAGATTGACTAAAACGAGACGACCCAGAATCATTTATGCATAGTATAAAACGATTCAAAGAACTTAATCAGCTATGGGACGTGAAATCAAACGAACCAGTTGAACGAATGTGATGAGTAAACTTTCGTCGGACCTTTACGGGTGTTTTCCCATAAAATTTTGAGGCTTCATGAGAGCTAGTCTCATTCTGGGTGTAGACAGGGTGAAAATCTGAGTCAACACTGAATAAATAGATAATGTCCCGATTACAAGAACGTGGTGCTAGAACCATCTCACATGAGTCCCGTTTGCTGGGAGGACGTTAGCGCTAAAACCAGTGTTGGTGCTAAACGAATTTGCAGTGCTGCGCGACGTCAGTTGCACCAACAAGGCTTTCACAACAGTCAGAAGTATCTGATCGTCTAATTTTATTTCAGGTTCAAACACGTACACAAGAATAAATGAAGTTAACCAGACTGTGGGATGAATTTCGGTCAGAAAAGAAACCAACGGCCAAGGGTCAAATAGGGTTTATTTGCAAGTGACATGGGGCATGGAGGTCACGTAATCCACTAATGTTTATTCCGACTGAAATAAGCGCTGTTGACAAAGTGAAGTAGAGACACATGACAGGGTCGATTGCTATCAAGCTCACAAGCATAGCGTTAGATCATAATCGAGCAAAGTTCTTCGTAGCTAACGGTTGGCATTGTAGAAATACTAGGCTACGTGCATTCTGTGGGGACGTTTGAGGTCAGCTTCTACTACTGTGCTTATCATGCACAACCATCCGTAGGATTCAGCTAGCCAACACACAAAGTGGATAACCAAGTCTAAAGCGACGTATGCCGGCTGAGTCAATGTGCGGTGCATTGTCACGTGGTCACTGAGTACAGTTTGTCGTGGATAGTCACACGACCACTGCCTAATCGACTATCAGTGCACGGCGGGTAGTGTGATGCATATTAAACAGGTATATATAATGAATGGTCTGACCAACTAATGATCGTAGTGCACTTTTACACCAAAGTGGTTCCTCATACCCAGAATGGGCAGAACTCCTTTTCAACTGACTAAAGTCAAACTTCTAGTGGCTTTGCGTTACCCTAAATTTCTGGATGATTAACCTACTAATCCAAAGCCACGAGGTTTAGATTGACTTAATTACAGCTAACTGCTCAGTTATCGTGTCGAATCAGCCAAATGACAAGTTAGACCTGGCCACACATATCGGCATATGAATGGCGGGTCCAGTGGAACTATCAAGCAAAACTTCACCTACGGGAGTGAGCTAATAATAACCTACCGAATTGGGAAAATTATGGAAATCTATTGAAAAACACATGAATCAGCCGATGGAATTAATCGGATGCATCAATAGGATATGCGGACTTTCGATGGTGTTTCGTTTGCGGTTAGAAAACAGTTCTAAGATAGACTCAGAACGCCTATAAGACACAAAAACCCCGGAGTGTCATAGATGCACAGTTGAAAAGCAACAACCTAGGTCAAATTATGCAAGAAAAAACCGGGTAGTGCGCGTAACTAAATCGAACTGAGCCCACAAACTCACTGTCGTTGGTAAGTTTTGAATCCCTCGGTTTCCTTCATCTCTTGAATAGGATCGTTTCCATGAGCTCTCTCCTTGTCATAAAGCATGTAGGTTTCACCACGATCACGTGTGTACAGCCAGATCCCAAGACCGATCACAACGAGAACGACGAGAAGAGCGATCACCACAGCGACAATCCAGGTGAGATTTGCGGCTGCTATAGTCCAAGTGACAAAAAAACGAACGCTAGTACTAGGATGCCTTAAAACATTAGGCTACTCAATATGGGATAGTTTGGGGACGCACGGTCGAGACACACACGGTTCACGTTTGTGGTAGGGACATAAAAACAGAACGCGGAGAGTTCAGGATAGATTCACATACCATAGTCGTAACGTAATGTGCATCTTTAGACGTTAACACTGAGGTCGGAACCAAACTTGGTTGGGCACGAACGTTACTGACAATTTCAGGAGTTATCAGAAGGTTCCAGAAGAAATATTTAAAGACGAGCTTCAGGTATGTTATCGTGACACACACCAAGTGTGCTCATGACCGGAATTTCTTCGGTTGCCACTGGAGGTTATGCTGCAGCCTGTTCCCTGTCGAGAAGCGTGGACAGAATCCTTTCAGGAAATACGAGTTCAGTTCTGTTATTACCACACCAAACTCATCTTGCAAAAATACTTTTTTCATACATTAGTTTCTAAAAAATTTCCCAACTCGCAATAGAATGAAACCTGAACAATTTCACCACAAAATAATATGACTGCCGCGATGTTTAACTTCAGATTGGCAGTTTCCGGATCGTAAACACTTGTCTTCGCACGGCGGTCACATATTTTCGAACAAAGTTTACTAAAACACCACAATTTTTTAAGGCCTGCATTCATTCACCGTTCTATCGACGCATGAACTCCTGTCCCGACGTTGAAATTAGCTCAGTTATTGTGTTTCCAACACGTCCATGATGGCTTATGGCGTCACAAAACTCTGACTAATCGTATATTGGTAGTGCAAAGAATACATGAAAGGGTGACGAGAAGCAGCACTAAATCCGGAACCCTAAAAGAGTGATGTAAGTCATCCTCTGCTAGCTCTAGTTCTCATCAGAATAATCATCAGCATCATCGACAGCATGACATTAGTGTTCAACACTGGTGCTCCGTTACCGTACCGACTTAGTGCCTACACCTCCAGACACTCACCGCCTGCTGTGTTAGCAGGTTGGAGCAACCGATATTTAATAGTCCACGATAGAAGTCGTTTTATTTTCAACGGATTTCGGGTATGATTGGGACTAACGATGACCCCTTCAAGAGGCCTGAACCCAATTAATCATTCCAGTACTCTGGTTCAGTGAAGCATCGGTGTTGAACACTGATGTCATGCTGTCGATGATGATGATGATGATGATGTTCAGTTACTGAGACAATTGAGCTTGTTCAGGTCCGACGGTGTCTTTATGAACAGCAGCAAGGGTAACTGGGCTTGCGATTGGTTCAGTGTATTAGTGCCTCAAAATATTCTTGTTTCAAACATTCTAACAACCACTAGTGATCTATTTGTGCCGAGTTTCGCATCAGCACCAGGTGTTAGATACGCCTCGGAAACACAGGAATCAATATACCGCCTAGGTCCAGGTAGGAACGCACATTTGCATGAGTCAGACTAGGCATTAGAATAGTTCTGAAGTTCTTGATTTTAAGTCAGTTTTTAGTTGGTCGGTTATGATCCCTAAACAAAAAACACTCGATTTTGGTCGATCAACTGCCAGTTCAACGCTCAAAATAGAGCCAAATTTCAGATTTTCTTCTGGAAGCTAAAATCTGGCGTGAGAACGTAGTTCTAGTTTTCTTCATAGCCGAAATTTTTCGGGATTAGAATGATGGAATTCATGTTTTTAGACAGATGATCAGTTAGATTTTTTCGCGAAGTAAAATGAACAACTAATTAAGGAACCACCAGTTCGATCTATCAGCTATAAGCTACGTGTCAAGGATGGGCTGGTTCCGGATGCTATAACTATGGACACTGAAAAGTGGGAGAGCATGGGAGATATAGCCACGTACTGGAGGCAATAGCATAATCACGTGGTTGATTTGGGATCACTCTAGTTGTCTGAATGGGTGGAAAACTGGGTAGCTACGCTGAAGGCGCTTGATTTGATCCAGGAGTTTCGCTGACTTCGGGGTCGAGCCAATATCATTAACAATTGGTGAGTTGAGGCCAGGGATCTCCAGCCAGTCCGATGGAAGTAATATAAAACTGTCCAAGTGAACAAATCTATCACATTGATTGACTGGTCTGCAAGGATGAAGTTTGGAGTTGGTCCTTAGTTTTGTGGCAGTACTTTGTATTTTGTAAGCGTGAAGCACATAGCAAAACCGTGCGGCGGAATAATTTGGACTGTATAAAAGGGATTGCATTTCTAAAGGATCTGCGGACTCAATATTTATGGACGAGCGTCTCAGCAGAACTTCAATCTCCAGTATTTCAGAGGCAAGCAGAGAAGTGCGAAGCAGCATATAAATGACGAAGTTGAAAAGTGGTGTAGACAGTTTTGTCTTACATCACTCAGGTCCGTATGCGCCCGCAGGAATTGGCACAACGTCTTCACAATGGATAAAAATTTAAAAGAGACCTTTGACCACCAGTTTCTGACGATCGGAAGGTCTTACGTACCTGGTTGCGGGTCAGGGGAAAACGACCGTAAGGCAATCAACTGTGATACCAGTGTGCTATCGGGTTCCCAGCTAGAGTCATACAGAAGGCGAGGTGCGGTGGGAGAAAAAGCTTGTGAGAGAGGGAGCTGTTGTCGTAGACCGCGTCTCATTTTCGGCCCAGGAGGAGGAGCAAAACTGGGCTCGTTATTATGTACAAATAGCTGTACACGGCAGCGTAGAGATAAGGCGAACACGTTTCCACTACCTTCTGTAGCCGCATTCTCTCTTATGAATTCCTTCAACGATTTGAAAGTTGTGGAATCGCCCATCTGGGTCGAGTTTGTCGCTGCACTCTGACTGCTCAAAGGGTATCCTCGTGGCCAAACAGAAAGCACACTCTAAAAAGGAAAAATAGTAAACGGTCATGCGAGCGCTGGTACAGAGGTGGACATGGTTACAACACACAGGAAACGCACACTTAACGGGAACCCATGTCTTAGTGCTTGAGTTTATAAAATCTTTAGTGCAACTCACACTATCCAAATTTGGAATAGAGAAAAACCGTCCAATACCATCTGGGTCCCATTTATCCGACGACCACTGATTTTGTACTACCCACGTGATGGACGCAGTGACGTCAAAAAGCTGCTGCCATTGCTGAACCAAGTCAGGATCAAGTGAACAAGAGACATTGAACGGAACGGTATCACAGTCTTCTTCACAACTTGATTCTACTGGCGAAGCCATCAGTTTTGGGACAGCTGGATGCCATGAGAAAAGAAACGAAGACAGTCAGGTACGTTGGGTTGACGAAACTAGGTTGAACAAGATAAGTATATCCGCTACATGACGGCCAAATGGACACACTCCGACAAAGTGTAGGTAACGGTACGCTAAATAATTTATGGATTGAGCAAGTCTGTCCAAATTCTTCGCCAATGTATTTCTATCTGCTATGTGTCTACTGTGTAAAAAGCACTCGCCTGTAATTGCGAGACGGCTTCAAAACAATAAAGACAAATTATATGAACAATAAGTTACGTCTAAGCAAGTGACCACGTATGTCACCTAAAACTCGAATTATCGTATCTGAGCAAGGCAGAACAAAAAATACACGTATCTACCAGAAACACTACTACTTAAACAGATCGTCCACCCCATGAGCCCTAGAGAATTGAACGATTAATAATAGCGTGGGTGTAACCGAGTTCTATTAGGCTCCGATAAACAATGGATCTTCAAGAAGCACTCTGAGCATTTCAGACTCGAAATTATTCATGAAGAGGGACAACAAGACAAGTGCAAAGGATAGGAAAGGATAGGAAACTTCACAATCAGGCTATCTGAACAAGTCAGCCTAATGACTTGCTGATCAAGAAGTTTGGTGATGATCGGTCCAGTCGGAAGACAAAATTATCTGCATCTGAAAATGGACAAAAATTAGTCTCGGTTATGAAGCGAAGCGTAAACGGATGACTTGGATTATCACCAGTATCGGCCAAAGAAACCTGAACGTAAGATAAAATCTATGAAAAATAATCCCATAAACATGGAGAAGGGCTAGCGATCGGTCGATCACAAGGAGTTGGCTGCTTTGAATCTGCGGAGGATAACCATTGCGTCAGCGAAATTGCCGTCGCAGGTGATGATATTCGTCAACAGTTAAATCATCGCCCAGTATAATGAGCTCTGCATACGTGACACACTTGTCCTCTATTTCCGCAGTGCCGTCATCACCATCCAGTGAAATCTTTGCCATCATGAATCGAGTAAAGACTAAGAGCATACTGAATACCTCTGAAAGCTTCCATCCCAATAGCATCATTGAAGGAAACACCACTACTGGTGATTGAATGTCACTCTGTTTTAGAAACGACCTGGAAACGAAAAGGGGCCTGAAGCCGGCGCTCTCCCTACTCCAAACATTTAGTCACATAAATCGAATGGATACTAACGACAAAAATTTTACGAAACTCGGGTCGCAGTCTATTGCTGATTGATCTACTCCTCACTACAAGACGGGTCAAAATCGCTCTGCTCTTGGGGAACACAAACTTCTAACCCAGTAGTTACGAGGTTTTCTTCACAGCCTCGGAGATTATGGGGAAAACAAGTAAATGCGTGCAACTTCAGTGAGTTACTCTAAGTGAAGTGGGGTCACTAATTAAAACGGAGTGGAGAACTTAACATCATTCTGAGTTCGAAGTTTCGTCTTCCATGGTGTGCTACACTTGTATTGGAGAATCCTTACACTAGGCAGGATACCCGATGAACCAAACAAGTGAGAAATGCCAACGGAAACCTGCGTAAGCTACCGCTTGGTCGAGTTTTACTTCGGTGGAAGACTTTGCTTTTCAGACCTGCTGGATGACCTTGTTTAACTACGTTCTACCCGCAGGTGGTGCAGTCATCTAGCACATCTGAAAAAAATGAAGTACAACCTGAAAACACGTACTGCAACTACACACTCATTCAGGCTCTTACTGAAAAAACTTAGGATCCTAACTTAACAATAATACGGGCTAAACATTGCAATGTCATACAGAAGGCCGTATTTGACAAGCTATTTGCGCACGGTGAAAACTTGGAAGGTTGTTTAAACCAAAAATACAACATAGTGAAGGAACTTGCGTGAAGGCGTAAACCAATTTGCTGTATGATAATAGGCATATCATCCAAGTCTGTTTCATAGATTGATTGGTCTGTGTCTCATATTTGCGAGGCAAGAAATGTGGTTTGGTGTAACTTAGCTCAATGTGGAAGTAGGTCATTGCTGTTCAACCGTCCATTATTGGGAGAAGCCATCTTTTGGCTTCTGGCCTTGGCAATCAACATCAAGAGTGGGAGTAAACTGCTTCTAATAGTGCCACCGAGGAAACTGATCAATGACCCTTATGGATGCATATGTAATCAGATGTTTTGCTGCTATCCTCCTTTCTTTGAATGTGCTGGGACGGCGGTACAGTCCTGAGACATCGTAACACTTGAGCATGTTGGACAGACATACGCAATTCTGACCAGCAGCTATAGATGCATGAAGTGGAATCTTCCAAGCAGATGTAAAGTGCTACCGTTCAAGGATTCAGTGGTACTGACTGACTTGTGACAATTAGAAAGATCATCATCATTAACAGCAACACCGGATGAGAACACTGGTGCTTCACTGCCATGCAGCCGTGCCAATTTATTTCGACAAAGACAGAAAATGAAAATAGACGAAATGAGGCAAGAGGAGAACCTACGGCTAACCTACCTCCAGCACTCAGCCAGACGATCTGGACAGAAACCCACAACACGAACGTCACTGACATCGGCTAGCCGCCATATCGTTCGGTGTGTCTAGCCAAGAATAGGGAGGGTCACGTGGATCCCATCCAGGAAGACGAACAGCACCAACGGCATCCAAACTATTCGTAACCTCCTTTATTACCTTCTGCCATGTCAAATTCTGTCCACTGCTGGGTTTCCGCGAGATGGCTCAAGTGGTTAGAGCGCGAATCTACTGACCGGAAGGTCCGTGGTTCGAACCCGACCTCCGCCTCTCGACTTCCCCTGTCTAGGCTTGGGCAACCTGGCAGTATCCCAGCCCTCGTGCTTCCTTCGGGTGGCATGGCAGCTAGGCACCGAAAGGGTGCTACAGCTGAACGTTTTTTTTTCCGCCACTCCGAATTAGGCACGGAAAACAGTACTCACCTCGGCATGTGGTAATTCCGCATGCATAAGACATAACCCAGCCACGTGAGCTTACAATCCTGGCTGCGTTCTTTGAGGGCAGTACTCTCTGTTTGACCCAAAACCCACCTTCTGATCGCCTCACTGCGAATTCGCTGGTTCCAGCCCAATCCAGCCGTACCTCTGAGACATCGGTGGTCAAAGCCCAGAAGATGCCAGATCCTCCTAGGTGGCCAAGTCTCGCAACCGTCCAACAAAACAGCCCGTGCTGTAATCCAACACATGCATACTTGGAGAGGTCTTTTTGATGCCGCATTTGACGTAACGTGGCGAACGAAATTCTGGCTTTCGAGATTCTTGCATTCACTTTGATTGTCACATTACGATGTGTAGTGTTTTACGACCTCTAGTGTCGTCCCTTAAATACAGAAGCATGCTCAAAGACTGTAAGTCCTCCAGCATTACTTCGCACTTTATGGGCGCGAAGCACATGCAGGGAAAAATGGATGACCTCAGTCGGCTTTTCAAGCAATTTCTCCACTTTCTGATCATTTACAAAAACGAAAACAATGTCATCTGCATTTTTCGGGTAAACAAAGTTTCCGCTCGGAGAGATCTGAACGTCGAGGTTTTGAAGGGGCAACTTATGTCACGCGGCATACAAATTATTTGGCCTCCCGGGCAATAAATTACTTCACGCAGAGTAATATGATCTGGCACGGGAGTAGTTTCTACGCTTCTACCAGAACAAACAACCCGCACGCCTTTAAAGAAGCAAGCTATCCCTCTTAACCTAACAAAGTTTGGAACCTGGAAGCTTCGTTCTACTCTTGAGAGCAGTTTATCTTTGAAGGCACTTCCTTGAATGTGGCGTCTTCTTTGGAAGCGAAGACCTGTTTCTTGTGCATTTCGTTGCGAACAAATATAGGCAATCGTTCCGAGACATTTTCCGTCTCTGAAGGCCGGATGCAGCTGGGGAAACCCTTCAAGTAGGAACCTCAGACGTTAGATATTGGGGGTACGGTGCACACAGAGGAATGGGAGGACTATGGAAATAGCACAGTTTTCCTAGCTTTTATGTTATTTCAGTAGCATTACATCAGTGGTTGTCGGTCATACAACCATAACGACGGAGACTTGGTGAAAATGTCCCACAGCCTTAGGAGAAGCTATCGAGAACAAGGTATCCGCCGCTGGCACAGCAGAGGGACTGACCTACTTCCTATGCGTACTCCGCCCAACAACAGCCCAGCACACTTGACATTAGAATTAGCAATTTGGTAGTACTTTGAAGAGTGGATGGTTGAGTTCATATGTCAAACATAAGCGGAATGCTGGCAAGTGTAGTTGAACCCGCACGTTTTTACACACATTGTTGAGAATAACACCGTCAGTTAATGTCGGCTCCTTTATTAGTCTTTGGCCAGTTCCCAGCATATTATTGGCTGCAAATAACTTTCTGCTTTCCAATACAAGCATAATTTCAATTCTCGTGAAATTAAACGTAACCGCTCAGCAAGGCTGCGTACTCTTGTAGTTTATATAACCATACCAGTGGGTGAGAGTACGCCGCGAGAAAATTCCATACCTTACTCGGTGGATAGCCGATTGAAAAAAGCCGTCTTAAAAAATATTACGTCGGATATGGGAACTTATGGAACATCCTTTTTTAAATAAAAATTGCTAGTAGTTTTCCGCTAGTTATCCGCTCCAATTTGGATATGAAACCAGGGTTTTGTTTGGATGCCTTATGTTTGGTTTTCGGGTTTGGGTCTGGTTTTCTTGCAAACAACCTCTTTTCATTCATTCATTGATCCATTCATTAACATTTCACCGCAGGTCTATGAATCCGTGGGTTACTCAGCAACAATTTGCCAGCACACAAAACAAACTGAATAAAGGCGCTTGTATTCGGTATACGTCCACGGAAAGATTACTAAACGTTCCGATGTTAAGACATAGTAACCATCACAAAAATGCGTAGCTTTGGCCTTACAAGTTTTTTTGGTAATAGACAAAAATTTCCATGCTAGAAAATCAAGCGCACTGTGCAGTCCTTAAAGTGAGGATACAGCCCCCGCATTCTGCCCAGATATTTTGTGACACGTTTAAGGATGACGAAAGGCAAATACCTAGAAAGTGGAAACTCGTCGCCAGATATCTCGAATTTTCTGTCCTAGCTCAAGAATCAGATGGTCAAACAGCCCTTGGTATTGGCTAACTGCCGTTCATAGGTTGGTGAGCGTACCATCCTGGCTTACAACTGGCCTGCAACAGTTAACCGTGGAAAACTTCCGAGGTACTTGTCGCATAATCCGAAGAAAACGAGATGAATAAGATGCTACTGAGTTATCTAAGTCTAAATAAGAGCAATAAATAATGAATTGACTTGAGACGTATGAAGCTTGACTATAGAGGGCAGTCAAGAGATAGTCAGCGTAAATTGTGCGGCTTGATGATAAATAACCACTGGGTCCATGAATTATAAAGGACAGCGAGAATAACTTACGGACAACTTTGAGAGAACTGAAAATACGTGAACCTCCGAAAGGACTTGTTAGGCGAACAGAAAGATCAAAGTCTTGTTCTGACTGCAGAGAGTTGACAGATATGGTTACTTCAGGTGGTTCTGCAATACTCTCCACTCCGAAATCTATATCGAGCTGTGAAAGTTTCTTGTTCAAGATTGCTTCCTTTTCCAGCATCCGCCGCAATTCTACCGCAGTAGCAGCCTCCAAATGGTTTACTCCAACAAACGTTCTCGCTTCCGGTTTTGAAATAAAAGGGCAGAGTGTAGTAAAATTGTTCCCTTTCATGACGTAGAACAACCTTGGCAAACAGTGCATATCCGTGAATTCGGGTGGACGCACTACATTTATGACGAAGGTGAAAATGAGTTTGTCATTTTCGTCAGATTTCGATACGACCGTTAACTTGTACGTACCATCTAAGAGCAGTTCATCGACCAATGGTAGTTGGTAAGAAAATTTGCCTGCGCCACTGAGTGGAACATCTGCCCCATCTTTACTCCACTGAAAGGAGCAACCAGTTTCTGTTTCACGATAAAGCGCATTTAGCGAAAAACCTTTGGGCAGGCCCCCGTAAATAAACGTGAAATTTTGGTTCAATTCGGTGAGTGGTTGGAGTTTCTGGACATAGTCTGAGGTTGTATCCACAGATAAACCCTTAGTAATCATTAAAACTTGTTCTATTTGTCCTCCAGCGAAAGTTCTGACGGGAGCACGGACATCCTCATCTCGACATACAATGGCCACTTCTCTTTTAGATAAAAAGCTTGGGTCCGTCAGGAACATCGTTCCGTTCACATACGTAGTAGCAACGGCCTTCGGAAGAGCCTTATGCCCTTGGACACATGTATGCGCGTTCACTGGTGAAGATATCTCACAGTAACCCCATAGAATGGTTCCGACTTCGTCACTTAGTGTGCTCATCCAGACAGGCCATTCTCGGGAAGTGTCATCAACACAAAAGAAAGGTCGCGGGAACTCCGAGTGAGTAATTGGTGGAACTACCGTTATGAAGTTGCTTGGCCTAGTTTGGAGCTGCCGAATGTAGTAAACTGCATCACGTATTTCAATCTCATTGGAAATAATTGTGGTCTTGCTGTTATCCGTAACATGACAACGGAACAGTCCATCCATTGGGTCCTTGAATTGTTGCTTTTCTCTAATGTGTATAGAAAAATTTGCACCCGTGTATTCGCTGGAGTCGTAGGAAAACTCGGTTCCAGCGCAAGTTATCGTTCCATGGGGTTTGCCTTCGGGAACTCGAGGACATTGAAGATCGGCGGCATTCCGATTCTTCCGGCAACACAAGGCGATCCCCTTTAAGGGAGTATTCTGAGGATTCACGAGACAGGCAAAGACAAAAGACTGCTCGACATACATGCTGCGTTTAGCGAAATAAAGAGTCCGAGAAATTGGAGAGGATGCATCCAAAGTGACAAATGTGATGCTATTTGTGAGGTGAATGACGGGTTCCTGTCGTGCATCGCGAACAGGTACAAATCGAACTGATTGAAGCGAGCTGGATTCAACGGCAAGACCTGCAAACATAAGTTATGTCCATTAAGGATTCTTTTACAAAGGAGAGTGGAAGTACACTCAAAATACATAGCAAACAACAGAGAGACATACCGTTCAGGGAAATAGTGGAAAACAGGGTAAGAACGAAAAAAGAATCACGCGGCAGCATCTCACCGCCTTATTTGTTTTGGTGCCTCAAGATTGTGGTATTGTTTCAATACACTAAAACCATAAGCTAGTTCAGTTCGGTTTTCGGGCTAGCTGTAGCTGAACATTGACAGACGGATGATAAAGCGGATACAATGCAGGATTGGGAAAAATGAAACACAGAATTTTATGGCAAAAACCCAAACACCGTAAGAGAGATTCACAATTTTATCTTCCGAACTGACTTTGGGCGGGCGCAGGTTGAAGTGAAACGGGTATACCAGTTAACCCATACTGTTCCCCAGAAGGCAGATGCTCTTTTCTACAAAATATTTCAGGGTAAAGTAAAAATTTTACTTTAAAATTTTTCATTTTGTTGTACGTTTTCTCAAAGCAAAAAATCACTCCAATTTGCCCCAATTTTGTGGGAGCCTGATTTAATCAAGATCCCGCATTAACTAATGGTGCACATTCGATTTTAAACTCGCAGCTCTGTGGCTTCAGGCACGGCTTCGGATGTGTTTATTAAGAAATTGGCAGCCATCCGGCCTTCATCTATCATGAAATTTGATAAGGCGGTAAACGAATACATGGAGGATAATCATGTGGTATTTGTGCATGTTGCGGGTGTAGTGATTTCATCAATTCAAGAAACTTTTTTATTTGAATACGCAAAACCACAAAAACGCGCATTTGTACAAATTACATACAGTACAGGCGTGGTCACATGCTCCGACTTTCTCTTCTCATTTCGCTCGCGCTTACAGCGGTCATTCGCGAGCTTCATGTGCTAACTCTGATATCAAAACATTTCAGACTGTCTTCGGAGTTTATTGCATGTGAGAGCTTCCCGGAAAGAAGACCCCTGAACCTCCGCGATCGGATTATTATTTATTCACTGACCTGGGCCAACGACGAGCTATCTTAAAGAGACCAATTCTTAGTGAGTCTGTACCATTCGACCCTTTTTATTATTGTGCACTCAATCCGGAATAATTATATTTATTTCTTTGCCACCCACTCCTCCTAAAGTAGCATTTTGGGTACCCAGACCACTACAAATTTGGTGAACCCGAGTCTTGCGAGATATTTTTTTTAACTTTTCTTTTCAAGTCGTCGTAGTTTTTTTGTTTTACCCGGTCATTATGGATGCACACTTCGATTCATCGGATTTAGTCGAGAATGCAATTTGCATCCGTTTACCAGACTATAAACCTCGCAATCCCAGGGCGTGGTTTCACCAGATCGAAGCTCTTTTTACTACCCGACGCATCACTTCCCAAGCCACCCGTTTTTCTCATGTCTTTCAGCATCTTCCCAGTGAAGTAACAACAGAAGTAGAAGATCTGTTGGAAGATATCCCCAAAGATAATCCTATGACGCCCTTCGAGCGGCTATCATTAGCAGGACAGGAAAATCTGAAAGCAAGATGCTCAGGGATCTATTCACCACAGTCGAAATTGGTGACAGGTCGCCGTCACAGCTACTTCGCCACATGCGCAGTCTCCTCTGCGGCCGTAACCTGGCGGTGGAAATCATGATCCAACTGTGGCTCGATAAACTTCCACCCTCCATGTCC
>SJOL01001349.1:680290-698873 GCA_004794785.1 Opisthorchis felineus | reverse complement strand
AAACATTTCAGACTGTCTTCGGAGTTTATTGCATGTGAGAGCTTCCCGGAAAGAAGACCCCTGAACCTCCGCGATCGGATTATTATTTATTCACTGACCTGGGCCAACGACGAGCTATCTTAAAGAGACCAATTCTTAGTGAGTCTGTACCATTCGACCCTTTTTATTATTGTGCACTCAATCCGGAATAACTATATTTATTTCTTTGCCACCCACTCCTCCTAAAGTAGCATTTTGGTTACCCAGACCACTAGACGGGCGATCAAACACCGACGCTGTTTTGCGCTATGAGTGGGCGTACTACAAATGCAGCAGAGGGCTAGAAAAACCAACGGAATGTTGACGAATCTAAGGAAGCTAGTATGTTGAGCGCATTAACTAATAAAAAGCACCACGCAAAACACCGGTTGTCCAGTACGTTTTCGTCTAAGAAGACACAGAATACATATCACGGTAACCACGTATTTTTCCAAAACAATCACAAGGTTTCCAAGTTAGTGTACGATCAGCCCCCGGCAAACTGACGGCAAACCGACGAACAGCTGGGCACCGGTAGGGCCCTGGTGAAGTGTGGAACGTCATCGTATGAAGTGCAATATTTTCTGCCGATGAACTTCCTGGGTCCTTACCACTCTGGACATTTACGACTACCACCGGAAGTGCCGACCACTTCTGCTGAGTAAATGATGGATAGTTGGGCTTTGTGGTGGCAGATGACAGGCTTTCCGTCTTGCCAAGACTTCGCGAGACCGGACATGTGCTTATATTGTAGTCCTAGGAAGGTCACTACAGCCGCATATGCTTCACCAGATCACAGCAGATAGCGCTGTTTCGACGTTTACTGGGTGCAGTAAATGCCGTAGAACACAAGTGACAAGCCTATTTGGGTAAGTCCTTCTAAGGCAACAAATGCCTGGCCCTTAGATGCAAGCTCTGCACCTTCTTGATCATAGATGGCATGGATACCGGACGTTCGGTTATGTATGCCTTTGTGGAAAGCGAACAGTTTGCTCCCTATACGTAGACTGCTTGGCTTGTTCAGGAAGATGATCGACAAAAATTATAAAGTAAAGACGTTCGTCATGGACAAACTGACGGCCCAAATTTGGGCAGCGGAAGTAGTGGTCGGCTGCGATGTCATGTTGTATCATTTCCACATTCGGAAAGCTATCTGGAAGCGCGTACTTATCACATACCATCTGCCTATTTCGATCATAGACACTCTCTGCAAACAGCATCACATTTCACCGTATGGCTGGCCTAGACAGTGCCGTACAGTGGATTCTATGTTCATCGTAACACCAGTACACAGATTCTGACAGGACCTGCATTTGCGATTCATCTCTTAATTCGCGGCCCACTGGTTGTGCTTTGCAGGCAACTGGGCTGTGCACGCACAATCTGAGATGGCCAATTTTGACAATATAACCAACAACCGTCTGCTGAACGCCAACGGCCGGATGAAAAAGCGGGTGTACCGCTCGGACACACATGAATAGGCTGTACGGAAGGTGTACCGGCGTGCTGAATGGCTCATGCGGGAATATAAGACGCAAACGTCATATCTTTTTGACCGAAGGAAAATTCTGGAGGGCGAGGGCTACGTTCTGATAGCTGTCCGTCGAATGATTACATATGCGTCTTCCCTCGTTTTGAGGCACTTGGGACCCCGAGCAACAAGGCCGCACCACCATTTTGTTGGAACTAACAAGGTGGGGCAAATTTACGTTCTTTGACTTATATTTCCTTATGCAAGCGCCCAATTGCATCCAGACGGCTGACACCTGTGCTGGTAAATGCACATGCCTGTTCTACCGGGCGGTGTGGCTTCCTTGTATCCATTTCTTCTCTGCTTTCAGAGACCAGTCTGTTTCTAGCCGTAAGGAATATTATTCATAGATGTTTTTCCAGGTTGCTTTCATATTTGCCAAAGTTGCTTCCGAGTACAACCTACCAAAGCAAGGGCTACCCCCCACACTTTGCCCCAAGCCACCACCATCGATTTTCGATGACCTGACCAAACAACTTATTTGGGTGGTGGATGAACTGGAAGTGCTGGAACTCAGGAGGGCCACAACTGTTTCAAGCATGGGTCGCTCGGGGGGCAAGTCCTGCTGCGCGGAAGCTTGATATCCATGACTGACGACCTGCCGTTGGTGTTCGGAGATACCGCGCCTCAACCCAGAAAGCGGTCTAGGGACATAGATTTGGGCTTTTATGTGCTTTGGGACCTGTCGACCACTGGTGTGCAAGGGATTGCGTATTAGCACGCGCTGACGTTCGTGACGATGAACCTTGCTTCTTGTGCAGTAGCGATCTTTAGGCCTGTTCCCGGTGTGAGTGCACATACGAATAATTTGGTTCTGCTGCCTAGCCCTCGACCTGCCCAGAAAGCGCATGGGTGAGCTTGCTGAATGGTCCGCAAAGAAGACATCTTATGATGCTGACCTGGACCGAATAGCAGAATCCCAGCACACTGTGTCCCGGAAATCCGTATGCGTCCGCATTTTATGCTCCAGGACGGAGCTATTTGACAACCAAGAGTTGATAGCATAACAGTAGTACCAACGCTTTAGAGTGGCGGTTGGAGGAATGATAAGATAATTGGTTTGTATGAATATAGTGTGGGGGGTGCGGGATACGTATTGTTCAAATTCACATAACTCTCGGTTGAACATTCGACCTCCTGTCCTGGCGTAATTATTCTGATGAGTTCATACCAAAGGGGGGAATCACTGGTACACCAATCACATCGCTGGAGCGTGAACAAGCTCGCCTGTTCAGGAGTGAAAATTCAGCTACGCCGAACATGCGCTGGTAGAGTAGCCGTAATACGCTCACCTCGTATGTCAGATGTCCTGAGACCAAACACTTGCACAGCCTTTGGAGATGCACCGCTGATGGGGTCTGTTAAGGGCGAAACTGGAGTGCACTTCTTTATTTTTATGGTGTGGACTCACCAGAATAATTACGCTAGGAAGGGAAAACTATGGTCCAGACGAGGGCGATGTGAATATAAACAATAAGTATGCCGCGACTCCTCACAACGGAAATCGCAAAATTGTTTAGCGGGTTTCAAGCTACTGGGGCGCTACTTGACTGGGAAGTCCTGACAGGCGGGTCAATAAATCGTCACTACTAGGGCAGTTATTGAGTCATCGTCTATTGAGCGGTGCACGTCAATCACATCGCTCAAACGTGAACGCGTGCACCTGTTCAGGCGTAAACATTCAGATGCACCCAACGTGCGCTAATGGAGTAGTCGTACCACGCTCGCCTCGCATGTCAGATGTCCGGAGTTCAAACCCCGGTACGGCCAGTGGATATGCACTGCTGATGAGCTCTGACAAGAGTGAAACTTGAGTCAAGTGCTCCCCCCTTTGGTGTGGACTCACCAGAATAATTGCGCCAAGACCGGACGGTGACAGTTCAAACGAAAGTGATGTTAATATGAACGATTTCGCGTGACGCATAAAAAGCCACCAGTTGCAGCATGAGCTTCATCATGTATTTCGGGTAAGTCGTATTTTTTGAGGCCTCCTACTATGTGGACATCAGCTACAATAGCTCGCTAAGCAATACGCACCAAGAAGGCCGTATATTTTCAGTCAGATCATATACAATACTCAAAACACCCAACGAAATTCCAATTCCCCTCGCATCCAAGTTGGACCATTGACTTTTCCCAGTTGGGATGGATGGGCGTGCGTTAGCCAGTTGATCGACGTAGACTTCATCCAGCTAGTTGATTATGCATTGTAGACGCTTGGCCGCACGTTGGTCGCGTGCGTCAGCAAGGTTCGTTCAGTTGCCCGCTATGACCGACGGAGATAACATTTAGCTGGTCAATTAGGCATCGTGGGCCCCTAGCCGCACATTAGTCGTATACGTCAGCTAAGTTCTCCTCGCTGTACTGTGCAACCACCAACAGCCTCCTTCATTTAGGGTGGAACTCACTGTAGGCGTCATGATGAGCAGCTCACTATGTGCATCACCAGCTGCGAACTGTCTGGTAACTCCCCGAGGCCGGCTATGGCAAACCGGGTATGTTCTCCATTCTCAATGCTTCAGTTTACCGCAACACTTGATATACAGGCATAGACCATGATCATCAGCAAGCCTTTCGTTCTTCAAACCTACGAGTAATTCAGATATTATGAATGTGTCTACCGGGATGATCACACGGAATAGCCGTTCTGAGGTTCCCAGGACAAAGGATTCGGTATTCGGTCTAGCAGGAGACAAAAAGCAAAATTTAATTACAGGAGTGACACTCCCACATATTTTGCGTCCACGAGCACAATATGGGCTTTACTTATTCAGTAAACCATTTCAGCTGCAGAACTACCTGCAGAGTTCGTCTACTGTAAGCGATTCACGTTTTACGGTAATTCGCGATATCATACTTCATTGGGCACCGTTTTGCAATTTGTGGTGACTGGTGACCTCGAAGACCGACTCACTTAAACAAGTCAGCCTTGGAGAGGGTTTGCAGAAAAATGCGCTATACCTAGACATTGTCGACTAGGCAGTGGTAACCGTGAAAATCTCCTCCTTTTCGAGAAGTCGATTCCATTTGAAGAATACTCAGCGGCCTAGTCCATTGAAGAACACGCAAGTTTCCCTGAAAACTTAGTTTAAAACAAAAAAACTTTTTCATAAATTTCGAGCATTTGACAGTACTTGTTTGAAACCCCAGGGACTTGGTAGAGCCCCAGTTTTGTTGTAATCTGTTCAAACGCGTACAGTATATACTCTGGGCTCAGAATTCATGTCTTCGCTGTCAGCGCCAGAAGTAAACCGAAATTGATTTCACTGGTTGCACGTTACAGTGACATGTTGCTCGTAGCTTTTTGTTTGAGTGAACCAACTTTCAAGGCCACAAACCATCGCTGATTTGCACGTGATCACTAGTTCACGGGACAAACCACGAAAGCCAGTCTTAGCCTATTTAACGTCCCATGGTGTTCTTCGAATTGGAGGTGACATCTACAAAAGATCCAGCGTAAATCCCAATAATGTGGGTATTTGACTAACGTGTGCATGCGTTATATTCGTTAGCGTTACAACCCGCTTAAAACAATAATATGGGGTTTGCTCTTTCAAGATTGAGCTTCTCCGACCCCCGTCTACCAAACATTAACATGCGGCGTGCTCTGCTCACCGCTGAGTTCGCAGGTCAACTAACTTGGGCGAGGATAAAATACCCATCACATGCACAAGGTTACCAAGACTCATAGAGTGTGAGATAGCTGTTTTACATTGACACTGGCTGCTTTGGATGCTGTGCACTCTAGATCCAAACATTCAACTATCGCAGCGGATTTTATAAAGAGAAATCAATTAACAATGATGCTTATTCCCAGCTGGTGGATGCCGTACCGTCAGGCGTGATCATAATGTTACAGTCAGAATAAGGCATGACTGGCGGGATTTGTGGGTACTGGGGATTGCGCGAGTAAGGGACAGCTTCATAAACAGTGGGCATTATCCGATGTGAACGCGGTCACCTCTAAACCGACACGGGCAGGGAAGCACAGTTACTACTATTTTTTTCTTTTGAAGGAAATACTGAGCTGAAGCAAGATCAGATCTTTAGAATTTGTAGGTGGCGGGCAAAACAAAACGAGGGAGGGCAAAACAGGAGGCTTCCTGCCTGACACATGACAACAAAACTGCAAATTGCGGAAAATGAGGAACCAGAACAACGGATCTGGTAAAAGAGCGGAGTTTGCGTGATCCAACTGAAAAATTTGAACTAAAACCTAAAACCACCGCTGAGGCCTCCTGGCCTTGGACTGCTGGGCTTATGACCAGGGTCGCGAAAAACGTAAGTAGGGATAATGAAGTGGGGGGATTAGCAATGCGGACAATCACGCTGTGCGGTAAAACTGTAGAGACTCACTGGTGTCGCTGTTGTAGTGGAGTCAAGTGTAAAAGTTCCTGGGAGGAGTGAGAATGAATTGGACAGAAAATTACTGAGTTCGTGGGCGGCACAGACTGAGAGTCCACCGGAATGTCGTAAGTCTGAACGAAAGGTTCGGCAGATTGGAGCGAGCGCGTTCTGGAAGCGGATGGGGTTGGGTAAAGAGTTTGTTTGTATTTGTAGCTGATGGAACGAGTGGGGGAGAGGGTACGGTCAAGAGTAGGAAGGGAGCGGTTGCGGGTAGGCTATCTAACTAGGCATGACAGTGCCGTGCCAGTATTGGCCTGACAGACTCCGGTTTCTGGAAACCCCCGTGACGGACGTCATGTTTGAGGTCATTGGGCTGGGATGTGAAATTCTTTGAGCGGCGGGGTTTTTCAGGTTGGCCAAAGAAATCCGCAGAGTTAGAACGAAGCCTATGTACGATCGTAGGTATTTTTCTGGTCCGGTTAGGGATATCTGAGGATGCAGATCACATGCCATGTGGAGTGGATAACAGCCAATTAGGGCGTCCAAATCAGATATTGCTGAAGGTCGAAACTTGGGGAGACGAGGGAATAGGGTGAGATTAGTGAGGCCTGGTGAGTTTGAGGAGACATTATTAAAGAGAAAAAACCTTACGTTTACCACCATTAGGGTGATGACAAAAAGTGATTAAATGAGACAAAATAGAGGTAGATTTGTACTTAGTTGACTAACGATCAAGCATGGGCTGAGTTTACAAATACATAATATCATAATATTTAAGTCTTGGTTCAAGATCCAACCCCCGGAAACTAAAAGCTACAACGTCAGAGGGCCACCTAGCGGCGGACTCACAAAAATCTGTGATGTTACTACTCCGGTACATTTCTATTTTTGCACTTATCTCGTTGCCCGTTAACCGTGTAGCATGTTTTCGTAAACACGATGCGGTTGCAAATTAGATACCGCATTTGGTTATACTTCAGATGCCTTGAGTTTGGGTGGAGTCCGAGTACCGTTGAAAGCAGTCAGTTAGCCGGTTCACACGTCCCAGCGACGGTCCTTCATACTGATAACTGTATGTGTCTTCACTTACTTTGACTAATTATAGTAACTAATACGCCCGCACCTATGCACGCCGCTAGTTGTAAAGCATCAACTATGCATGGTGGTCTAATCCTACGGCCAAAGACAGTACGCCACATCCGTATATGTTCGTGTTGCCGCTTGCCTTGGCTACTTATAGTAAACGCCAGGCCCGTACCTATTAACGCCGTTTTTAGGGCCACAACGACACATGGTAACCCAGTCCAACGGCCAGAGATATGTATGTGTTTTCGTCTGTCAAGCCCACGCCTGAGAACTGTACAGCCACCCTTGGCGAATTGTTTCCATTCATTGGTTGCATCGGTACGACGCTTTCTCTTGACAGAATTTCCGAAAGGAAGAATGTATAATCTATCCTAACTCATGTACATCTTCGGCAGCATCGCTGAAAACATAACTAAACAAAGCTGTAGAGGCTTACTTACCAAGTGCTTAATAAATCCCGTTGTCCACGCAGTCCTATCGGTGTCCGCGTTGAAGATGGGGTCTCGCCGTTATAAAGGTAAACTTAAAACTTGCCCAATTAGTCCCACTGGCGATACTGAGGATTTCGTGTGTGTAGCGATGATGCCATGGCCAGAGTCAGCGATCAGATGCACTATTGAACGCAGTGAAGTTAAGGCAAACGAGGGGTGTATACAGGTCAGATGTATGAATAATTAGTGTAGACTTGAGCCCTAGAATTCAAGGATCTCATGCGTCTTCAAACGTTCACGCATGATTGTAGCCGTAGGGACGATCCAGTGGGTGAGCTTACCTTTAGTGTCAAAGCTGCTCATTTATAGCACTAAATCCCAACTTCACTCCACCTATGCTTCCCGATACTGATACCCCGTAGCTTAGAAGAAACAACGGCTCCGTCGTTTTCATCATAACTCGTAACCATCTCCTATTCAACTGCAGTAGCGATGTCATCAGCTAGGGTCTCTTTTTTGAGAAGCCGATTATCTGCTCCTGTGCTTCCGTTTGTGAACCGACTCTTTTGTGATGTTCACCATCCAGTTATATATAAAAAAGCTTCCATATCTCAGACACACGTAGCACGTTGGGAGCGGCTTGCTGTTTCAAGCTGCCGTGAGGCTGTTTTCCATGTCTGCCATATGGGTTTGGGCCTCATCCAACTCATCGTTCATGCCGAAGTATTTCCACCCGACTTCATTTCCACAATCATTTCTGCAATATACTAATGGATCAGCCGCCAAGATGGTCACTGGTGATACGATCCAGCTGTCTCTGGTGATGATGATCTGCCTGGGAACTTCATAATTTGCTGTGTCTCACTGCCCAGGGACAAATATTCTTCAACCCACATCCAAGTGGCACATATCGCCAGAATGCCACCACTCCCGTCTTTGTCCTCCAAGTGGTCGATGGACACTGGTTCCCCACAATCCATCCCCTCAGTGAGCCTTGCCTTCCCATCTACATTTGCCATACCTGATCGGTCTTTTTGCTCAATACGCAGCCCTTAACATTCACCAACTCTTTCCATACCACGTCTGCACCTCTTCGCCCTGACGATGCAAGACTGCACGGTTGGCAGCTCTCACTTCAGCTGCATGCCTTCCCCCAAAGTCATTCCCCACCCTATACTAAGCGTCACACATCGTCTTCTGCAATGAAAGGAGAAACCTAAAATGGAAGCAACTTCTGTCGAACGCCCGTGCCGCTGGCTTAAGCTTGCCCTGGTTGTAGCATGTATCTCGGGCAATCCTCCTATGAATCGAAAACATTATTCACAGCAGAGTAAAAATTGCTAACAGACTCAATAACTGCACACGGTATGACATCTCCGAAGCAGCTCGCTTTTCAAAGCCCACACGCTTTTTTTAGGCTGTAGCTGTGCCATTCTAAAGTCACCTCATTGTCCAAACACGCAATACCACCAAGCACGTCAAGTTTTTCTCCAATTTATTCTCCCTGTATGCTCCGAGCCACATTAGTTACACAAAAGTTACTTAATTCCCGTCCCTCATATTTACATATGCTCACACCCGTTCGGATCGACAGCATACCTACTATCTCCACTTGAATATCAATTGGCGGTTTAGAAATTGGGCAGTATTGCCTCACTACAGTAGTTGAGAAATGCGGTCACTCTTTGCTGCCTGCAATTTCTGGCCGCAGACTAACCCGTAATATGGTTCCTTTAAGCAGACCTTTATGGCACTTTATCCTATTTTGGGTCCCGAATGCAGATACGGCTGTCTTATTGCCCCGTTTGAATGGTAGCAGTGAACTACGCTGCGCCCTTGATAAACCCAAGAATATCCTTGATCCATGCTGGTCATAGTTTGTCATGATTCCTCGACCAATCCCAACTACCACAACAACCCAAACTGACTCACCCAAGATGTTCATTTGCGGGACTGTCCACGAACTCAAGTACGACGTCGCGTGACTGCCATATCCAGTCTGATGGCGTGCCCGTAGTTCACCATGTCCGTACTATTTCCCGACCGAGCTTGTTACAAGTGCTCACAAGACTGTCCAGATCCGTTGGATTTGTGCCAGAACTGCAAAGCACTAGCCGCCCTATTGTGCTGTCTGCTCTTTTAATCCACAAACCCACTTATTCTTCCCATGGCACTACCAGGGTGTCAGTCTTGAGAATATTTTCAAATCCAATACAGAAGAAAAAGCGCAAAAAAACCAACTTCTCTAGAGAATTTTCCACCGTAATCACGAAGACCTCATAAATTTCGCGCATGAAGTAGACCTTGATTACGCTCAAACGAATTCTAGCAAAACTACAACTGTATGGGGGAGATTGTAGGGTTTCGAATAAACAAAATTCGGAAACTTGTGTTAAAGTTTCCTTCGTTCAAACTACGGCTCTATAGAAATTTGCGGTGTACATCTAAGGATCGGCATCGTCAGTTCTCTGTAAAGGCGGTTGGAAGTTTGTGGGGAGGTTTTTCTCCCCTATTGCGTCTGAAAATATTTTCAAGTTGTACATGAACAATAATTATTGTTTTATTCTGCGTAACCTCAAAAGGAGCAACAGTTCGCCGCCCCTGTACGAAAGATTTTCTATCGCTGCAACAGGCGTCCGGTCAAACAAAAAGCAAGCTCAAGCAGTTTGTCGCAGCCAGTAAGTTCGGTGGATTATTAATGGTGGACGTCGCGAGCTGTGCTGGGTGCGCGGCGAGGTTCTATCTTCGTCGATATGATAACTGTTCAATGGAGCACAATAACCTAATAAGCTCCATTGTTTTAGACAGTCGCCCCGTCGACCAACACCTAGCATGCGATTAATTAAAGAAGTGTTGTGCTCTGCTGAAGTGCTAGTGTCAGTCGTCGGTGGTGCAGCAGTACGCTGCAGACGAATTGTGAGCTGTGATCACTTAAGTTCTTTACACCCACTAAGTCAATTGCCGACCTCCATTAGTGAATGGGTCAATTTTTACGTTTCGTTTACTGGAATTGACGGAGTGTCATCGGCTCTTGTGAGACTTCACAAGTGTGTCCGTATACTGGTGGTGGGATCTGACGTCGGTCGTCTTAGCCAAGTTTGTTTTTTCCCGCAGTTCAAAATTGCTCGGTTTCGACGCTTCCCAGATATTGTAAAGATTGATGCAACACAGCATTAGCCGTCTTGAGTAACTTCTTTCAGGGTACGTTTTATATCTGAGTACAAGCTACACAGCCTCCTAGTGAAGGATCGCATGGGGACTATTCAACCAATTACGTATGATTTCGTCGAAGGCAAGCATTGGGATCTTTTGCGTAGGCTTTTCAGCTTGTTCAGTGATACGGTGGGCGGAAAGTGTTGTAACAAGGCGTCCGTGGTTTATACGATGACATCACGGATGCGGGCCGCCAAGGCAGTTTTCAGCTTCTGAACAGTGCCGAGTAATTTTTACACACGCCCAACCACTAGGAACATGCACATTTCATAAACATGTCGTTTTTTTGCGGACCATTTCCAACCGCAGCCGGCACATAGTCAGTTTAATGGCCTGGTTTGATAAAGTGACAGATTAGCCATTCACTGGATAACAAACACGCAGGTTTCGCCATGATTTGGAAATCTTGCGGGGAATCGACTCTGGCTGTCTCGTATCTGACTACATTACTGGCAAGTCGGCCATTCACGCGCGGCGTAGGGTTGTTCCGTTTGGTAACGTGACCAACAACCGCCTTGAGAACGCAAACGGGTGATTGGAAATGCGCGTACACCAAACTGAGATCCTGGAACATGCCGGAACACCAAGTAGCTCGCGCGCGAGTTTGAGGTGCACACTACTTATCACTGTGAATGGCGAGAAATTCTGGGGGAAACAGTTGTATTCTTTGCTTTGTTTGCCATATGTAACACATGCAACCAAAAAAGTTACTCAGGGACGACGACACGCACGCACCAACACTGATGTAAGATCGGTTTTTAGGCTGCATGGTGAAAGACACATTTCTAATGACAGTAGGATTTCGGTGCTGCTCTCAAGCGTTAGCAGTCCGGCTGTTGCCTGCACGTGTGCCTTCAGTTAGTCCATGTGGCTACCTTGCGTGGGACCGTTTTCGGTTCACAGAGGTCTCTGGTTTCCTTGAAGTAATTTTCACCTTCACAATTGTTTTAAATGTCTTTTTCCCACACATCAGCGGTGGCTAGATGAGTACGGCCTGCCAGATTGGAGTAAATCTTAGTCTCTGTTCCCAAGTCACGGCGGTCATCGGTAGATGGACTGGACAAACAGCTTAAACACTTGGAGAGAAAACTGAAGGTGTTAGAGGCAGTCAAGGGCATAGACTGCATGAAGCACCTAATTGTGTAAACATTGCTAATAGTACGCCACTATTCGACCACTGATTCAAGCCTTCGATAAATGAAGACAATCGTCCCCAAGGTAGGCGGTGGTCTGCACCGGCGGATGATTTGCTTTGTGGTCTCTGTCGCCTGTCAATGGGTCGTACCTATCGCTGGTGTTCATGGGACCGATTACTATCTCGCGGCTGTAGAACTGTTAATAAGCCTTGTCCGCTGTCGGGAGGGAAGTTGCAGGAACGTCCGCCAGGTGAGTGCGCAAGAAGCGCTGCAACCTTTTTCTTTAGTAGGCGTCCGTCCAGTAAGCCCATCCTTACTGCTATCAGGCGATTGGCTAAAGGACCTGCGTGACTGGGCTGTCGTAAATACTCCTCATACTCCACTGTGCGCATAGCAGTTAACATGAGCAGTCAATGTAAGGGTAAGCGCATACGTTTATAATGATGGAGGGCCGATTTAGGCTACGTTTCCTGGCAATTCTGTTTTGTCTGAAAAAATGAGTTTATCAACGTCACGCTTTCTCGGGGAAAACCCCCCAGGGGTGGTGCGATTTAGATGCAACTTACTGGAGGACGCTTCATTACTTCTTGGATGGTTACGCACAACTTGGAGTGGGGACCACTCACAGAGATGCGTAGTGACGCCCATAATGTACGATGTATCACGTTATTCTCGTGTATTATTCCCATGCACTAAACTCGAAGCAACAGCGGCGGGGCAAACAACGGTGTTGTGCCTTGTTTCTGCAAGCCAAAACATCAAAGATGACATATCGGACCGGTAGAACTATCCAAAACACTTTGGGCATCCACCTGAGTTGAAATTTCTAAGAAGGCTGTGTAAAATTTGCTTCCAGTTTTCGGAAAAACCGTGGACCGTTAAAATTCTCAACGTTTTGGGTTTGTGCTTCGTTGGTAAACTGGCACTTACATACAGGTCGATCCTGTTTAGTGACCCTGAAAATTCACTCACTTAAAAAAGCGGCTATATGGTACATATTAAGCGCGGTCAGCTGAACTAATATTTCGAAAACCAATATTTCGTGGAAGTCGATTTCAATAGGTACGAGGTATGGGCGAGCAAGAGTCCCAAGGACAGTAGACTTGGATAGCCAGATGTCGCGTCCGGCTTCGGAATTATCTGGTGTCTTAAATGGAAAGACAACGTAGACCCCATCGCTTGCGGTGCAGAGCAAATTAAATTAGGTCCAACGATGCACAAATGTGAAGTCATATGAGGATTCAAGAGTAATTTGTGGGACGGGTACCATCTTGTGAGCCCGAATAAGCATTCGACCGAGTACCACACGTTCCGCTGCTTCACAAACTCGAGTCTTACGGGCTTCAAGGGAAGATCCTACACTGGATCAAGGCGTTCCTACCAAACAGAAAATGCCGAATAAAAGTGGGCTCGACCCACTCTTCTCCAGCGCCGGTCTCCATTAGAGTTCCTCAAGGCTCCGTTCTAGGACCACTGCTGTTTCCGATATACGTCAACGACCTTCCAGACGTTCTTTCAAGCCCAGGTCTACTTTTTGCGGACGACTTAAAGTCCTGAAGTACCAATGCCAGTGCCCTCCAAATGAATGTAGACGCTGCAAATCAGTGGTCGTTGGACTGGCACTTTCCTCTGAATGGCGAAAAGTGCGTCCATATGTCATTTGGAGGAGACTCAGCGAACGCCTATGTCGTGCATGGTGAGAATGGACCAGAAGAAATCACGAAGATAGATACCAAAAAGGATTTGGGTATCTGGCACTCTTCAAACATGTCCTTCTCACTGCACCATGAGAAATCGGCCCAAAAGACATTCGGCGTTATACGAATGATCCGGCGCACCTTCACCCGTATCACTCGCCTGCACTTCCAAATATTCTATGGGGCGTACGTCAGACCGCTTCTTGAATATGCCGACCAAGTTGCCTACTCAGGACGCAAGAAGAACGTAACCCTCATTGAGCGTGTCCAGCGAGCTGCTATGAAATTGGTTGCCGGCCTTAAATCCGTGGACTACGAAATGCGTGTCACGGCGCTTGACCTCTTTCCCCTGGAGTATCGTCGCCTCGGAGGAGACCTAGTTATTACTTATGCCCTGTTTGAACAAGGTTTGGCCAACGGGTTTTTCATCGTTGACGCAGCAATCAAATGGCGGGGACATGGTAAGTAGATTTTCAGGCTCAGAGCGCACAATTTCATTGGGCAAAATTTTTTCTCATTTCGGGCAGTAGCTGCGTGAAATAAACTTCCTTAGACGGTTGTGCACGCTGCTTCTAGAACCCAGTTCAGAGCACTATTAGAAATTTTTTATGCGAGTCCTCGTGCTGGCAAGCATACTGCCCCGCGCTGAGAACTTAGAGAGCAGTGCTAAACCCTTTTTTCGCTTGTGCTTTTCAGGTGTACGACAGCCGCTGAACGACAAGAACAAAACCGACACGGGAAACTTGGGCAAAAGCCTCGATTCTGTGTATCAATCCGTGAATCCGTGAGGAGCGGACACTTATTGAGACAGCATGGGGAACATTCGCATTTAGGAGGGGCTCGTGATAGATGATAAGCTCAAATGGAGAGATTTACTGACGCGAGCACAGCTTCAATCGATTGTTTATAACTGCAAGACAAGAGGAGGGAACATTGGGTTCGGGGAGACTGTTCTGGAATGGAACATCTGTGGTCAAGGAGGTTTTGTGTGACCCTGTCTTTAACCACTCCACGCGAGAGGCCACAGTTTGGGGTCGTGACAGCGACAAGAAATCACCTTGAGAGTGAGTAATAGAGAGAAGTATGCTTGGATGGGACCCACTCAGGAGTCGGTACTTAAGAGGAAGTGGGCTGCAGAGGGATAGTCTTTATTGGCAGGGCAAGTGGCGGAAATAAGTCGCGAATCTGTGGCTCTCCGCTGGATATTCTTCAACATATTCTCATATTTTTGTCGCGAAAAACAAACTATAATACAGTTTTCCAGGGGCGAAAAGGGTTCAAAAAATGTAGGTAGATCCGTGAAGGGGAAGGATCGATGGGAAAATGCGGCTTTTTCGAAGAATGAAGGTAGATCGATAGAATGGGAAGATGGGTGTTGCTCAGACTCCAAGTTGCTCTGAATGGCCAACACTGAACAGGTTAGGTCCGGATGGTCATGATAAGACAAACCCACCATCAGCTAGTTTGCTAAACAGCAGCACAGGTTGTCGCTTCAGACCCCCTGACCTAATGACATTCCGTGTCTCCCCACCAAAGCTCATCCTCGGGCTCAAACACCTACCGTGGACGCCTGGTTCTAGCCCATCCTCACACACCAACTCCTCAATTTCCAACTCCTACCACTTCGTCTGCAAACCGGCCATACCCAGAATTAAACACAAATGCACCTGTGGCCCCACACAATGTACATGCCAGGCCATTGGAGAATTCCGAGCGCGCCACCACCATTACCTAATCCTGGCCTTTATCATGTTCCATACAACTTGGGAAATAAACCTATTATTATTATTTATCTGTGATCTTTTTTCGGCAGCTACCCACCCTTCCACAGCCTCCAGCTCTTTGGGAGTCACGCGCCGCTCCATCTCCTACCGTTAACTGTATCTAGTCTCTCCATTCCAAACTCCCTCAGTAGCAAGTACAATCGCAAAGGGTTCCTGATCACCACCAATGAAGCCCATACCTCCCATCAGAGGGGCTGATTACACCACCAGCTTTTAAATTGGACCATGTCCCCCTCCTGATCTTGTAACTCTTACTAGAAGCCTCTTATATCTTCTCAAATCAGCTCACTTTGGTTATCCGTACTCCGACTCCACCATTCCGTGCTGAAGGCACTGTCACACCTATCCTTCCATCCTCTTAGCCAACCCCGCTATACCGTCCCACCCCCCATACTTAGACACCGCACCAGCCAATCCACCAGCCAATCCATGAACTCATTTCCGCTACTCCTGTTTGACTGCCACACTTAGTACCTTTCAGTGATGGAACTGGTTATGCCGGTATAAAGGCTTACTAAATGCACCTGTAACTCATTATCCCGCGCGGTACGTTCGAAATCGGTTTCGTTTTTCCCTCGTACAAATCTGTGGAAGAATTCTTCCACTCTTCAATCTGTTTACAGAGTTCACACGTGTCATTTGTCGAAATGTTTTCCACCATAACATTTACGTGGTAACCTCTGTTATTTCGCACTCAGTCCCCATTTTGCACCCATTCTCAATTATTACCCAAATCAATACAGGCTGCCGCCTGCAGCCATCGATGGACCACAACAGATAGGGGCGAAATGGGTGTCCGTCGAATGTAAGACGTGGTATGCCATGCCACACCTGCAAGGCTTGGTGTGGCTTTAAACGCACGGGTTTACAGGACGACCAGGCTAGCCAACTAGGTAACTCTCCCGACCCTTTGGTCTCCGCCAGTTGCCTCTACCCTAAGGAAGCAGTGGATTCCACAACTAAGAAGAGAGCCATAAAAAAGGAAACCAGACCTCCACTGCTAAATCGGAAAGGCCAGTGTGAATCCGCTTTAATCGGGACACTCGAAGCGAAACTGGAGCTTCTTTCCAAAGCTCTGGAGGATGCAAACGCAGAGAATACAGCGACATGGACGAAAGTTGATAAAGAACTTTCTTCGCTGAGCGAGTACCTTGCGCTATCCATCCCGGGTCCACTGGCTGCGAAGAAAGTCATCCAGCTCTCTGATGCGGCAATAAAGACCGCCACGGCGTCTCTAGTGGACAGATGCGTAAGGGAGAGCAGGCTGATTATCTGGGGGTCGTTCTCCAGAAAAATCATGCCAATGAAGCAGACAAAGTCGTTCCTTGGTAGTGTCACCACGAGGCCCGACCACGAATTGCCTCACGCAGATTGGTTACGCCAGAAGGGAAGCAAGAGAACAATTGGGCTTCTAGTCACCGTGTATATTAGTGCATGCTTCGACCTGCGGTAATACGTGCTCTGGACGTCCTGTTTGGCCGTTATCCACTCCACTCAATCTGTGCGCTACACTTGAAGGGATCCAGGACCGGACAAAAAAATACTACCTGCGACACTACATTGGTCTTGATCTCCCTGCGTAATCCCCTGGCAAACCCACATCCCACTGCTCACAGAACTGCACATTCCAGCCCAACTACCTCACTCACGGCGTCCGTCACGAGACTGTCCAGAAACTGAAGTATCTCAGTGCGGTGACGACGCGCACTGCCATACCCAGTTTGATAGCATACCCGCAACTGTTCACTTCTTACTTTGATTGCGCCCTCTCGCCCACCCGTTCCCCTACCTACAACCACAATCATCCGGTCCCAGCCGCCTCCAGGAGGCTGAACCTTCCATTGTATCTAAACATCTCGGTGTCTTCTACTTTGTACTCCTCACCAAGTCAGTTATTTTCCGTGCAGTCCGCGTTCCTTCTTGTGTACTTGCGTGAACTCCTTCTCCCAAGGAACCTTTTACACTCGACCCCGCTCCAGCAGCAACACTAGTGAGTCTCTCCAGTTCCACTGCACACTGTGATCCTGAGTTTCATACTAACATTTATCCGTACCGCATATTACCCCACTTACGCTTTTCGTGACTCCTGCCATAAGCCCAACATCCCAAGGCTACAAGGCCTCAGTAACGGTTTTAGGCTTCAGATCAAATAGGCCTGTCAGATCGTGGCAGTTCTGCTGCCTCCGTTATTCTGGTTCCACGATTTCTGCAGATTGAAGTTTTTTAATTATTTTTGTCACGTACCAGGTAGGAAGCCTCTTGCTATGCCCTCCCTCGTATCCCTTTTGCCCGCCACTTTCAAATCTTAACGATCGTATCTTGTTTCATCTGATATGTTCTCCATAAGAAAGAAAGAGCCCTTGTAATTTCGGTTCCCTACCCATGCCGCCTCAGGCGTGACCAAATCTACTTCGGATAATGCCCACTCGTTATGTCGCCTTCTCTCTTCTACGAAAGTTCCAGTACCCGCAAACCCTACCAGTCATGCTCTGATTCTGACTGTAACTTTATGATCATGCCTGGAGATGTGCCACCCACTAGTTTGGAATAAACATTATTATTACCCTTTCCTCCCCATCTGCCGTACAGAAGATCTTGGAGCGGGCTGTCAGCATTCAAAAGACCAATGATCAGGCGCATATCCGAGGGTCGCCTTCTAGAGGCGCGAAAGCTGGGCCACAGCAATTCTAAGGGGGAGGGGTGAATCAGGCTTCCACTTGGCGCCAGTTTAGCCGACTCCAACCGATTGTAGTTATAGCCCCTTGTGCCCCTGAAAGCGCGCCGACGCAACAGGCCGCGGCTCCGGATTGAAGTTTCTACTCAACCACCGCAGACCTCTCGACTACCAAGGGCAGCGATGCTCGGGACGAGGCAAGCCTCACGTGCATGCAGCGCCCAAAGTACGTAGAGCTCTTAGCGCTTCTTTCCGTAACAGACAATAAAGGATCAGCAGTGATCCCCACACCCAGGCCACAACTTCTGAGCTGGATTGGGTCGGACGTGCGGAGACAAGCGGCGAAGCCTACCGACAGATCAACCACATGCGTTGACCTCAACATTGGGGAATGCTGCGAGAACCCTACAATCACTTGAGAATGTAAAACTGCCAAGTTCCAGCTCCACTCCGTCAAAAGTGGCCTCCTCGGTTGTGGACCCAGTCGTTGTCCAGGGCCCCGACAGCCAAAGCCACAAACCTGACCACAGCGAACCGGAAGATCCTTCGTACAGCCAGTTGACCACGCTGATCGCAGGCGACTCGGTAGTCCACACAAACACGAAAGAAAGGCGACTGCAGCCAAACAAGCCACATAAGATTCACCAAATCAGAAAACTGCTGGCT
>SJOL01001349.1:661341-678157 GCA_004794785.1 Opisthorchis felineus | reverse complement strand
TGGAATTCTCCCATACCATTCTTGCGAGACGAGCATGCTCGTATTTATGGACAGCTTAGCCCAAGCCAAGGATGAGGGAAGAATATCGGATGCCATATTTTTGACTTCTCAGAAGCATTCGATCGAGTACCACACGTTCCGCTGCTTCACAAACTCGAGTCTTACGGGCTTCAAGGGAAGATCCTACACTGGATCAAGGCGTTCCTACCAAACAGAAAATGCCGAATAAAAGTGGGCTCGACCCACTCTTCTCCAGCGCCGGTCTCCATTAGAGTTCCTCAAGGCTCCGTTCTAGGACCACTGCTGTTTCCGATATACGTCAACGACCTTCCAGACGTTCTTTCAAGCCCAGGTCTACTTTTTGCGGACGACTTAAAGTCCTGAAGTACCAATGCCAGTGCCCTCCAAATGAATGTAGACGCTGCAAATCAGTGGTCGTTGGACTGGCACTTTCCTCTGAATGGCGAAAAGTGCGTCCATATGTCATTTGGAGGAGACTCAGCGAACGCCTATGTCGTGCATGGTGAGAATGGACCAGAAGATATCACGAAGGTAGATACCAAAAAGGATTTGGGTATCTGGCCCTCTTCAAACATGTCCTTCTCACTGCACCATGAGAAATCGGCCCAAAAGACATTCGGCGTTATACGAATGATCCGGCGCACCTTCACCCGTATCACTCGCCTGCACTTCCAAATATTCTATGGGGCGTACGTCAGACCGCTTCTTGAATATGCCGACCAAGTTGCCTACTCAGGACGCAAGAAGAACGTAACCCTCATTGAGCGTGTCCAGCGAGCTGCTATGAAATTGGTTGCCGGCCTTAAATCCGTGGACTACGAAATGCGTGTCACGGCGCTTGACCTCTTTCCCCTGGAGTATCGTCGCCTCGGAGGAGACCTAGTTATTACTTATGCCCTGTTTGAACAAGGTTTGGCCAACGGGTTTTTCATCGTTGACGCAGCAATCAAATGGCGGGGACATGGTAAGTAAATTTTCTCTCATTTCGGGCGGCAGCTGCGTGGAATAAGCTTCCTTCGACGGTTGTGCACGCTCCTTCTAGACCCCGGTTCAAAGCACTATTAGAAATTTTTTATGCGAGTCCTCGTGCTGGCAAGCATACTGCCCCGCGCTGAGAACTTAGAGAGCAGTGCTAAACCCTTTTTTCGCTTGTGCTTTTCAGGTGTACGACAGCCGCTGAACGACAAGAACAAAACCGACACGGGAAACTTGGGCAAAAGCCTCGATCCTGTGTATCAATCGGTGAATCCGTGAATCCCCAGACCCCTACAATATGAATCCCTGCCCGAATGTTATACTCGTATCCATCCTGCTTTCCAACAAATGAAACTTTTGTTTCCAGAATCCTTGATTGTAGCAGAAAACAAGTGAAGTTAGATCGAATGTTTTTGATTCTTTGGAAACACTCAGCATGATCTTATATGACAAGTCTGGATGTTCTACAACGCTTAGGTATTTTAAGTCCACTATTCTTCTGGGTAGCCCCATTCATGCCTACATTTTACCTTTAAATAAGAGAACTTTCAATGTAAACTGCACACAGGTGGATACGTAGGTAACGTTTGTATCCGTTTTACTTCTCAGACTCAACAAATTTTCGTGTTCACCAAACGTCCGCACAACACTGTTTTTTGGAAAGTTCGCATCGCGTGCGGTATAATAATCGAAGATGAGTTGATGCATTCTGCAGTACTGATGCAAGTATGCAGCTCTGCTAATGATCCCCATTCTTAGATAATCGCAGCTATTCGGGAGGAAATGCAGCGGTTTCAGATATTTGCACGTGAATTGCCAACAGCACGATGAGAGATATTTCCCGTTGGAAATTATGACGTTACTAAGCCCGATTACATCATCAAATGCAGTGACGCTGTCGAGGCCAACCAACAAATTCATCATGAAAACCCAATTTTTTGTAGCTTACCTTCCAGACCTCTACTTATGAACGCCGCTGATCAAAGGGCGTCAACTATACATGGTAGTTTATCCAAAAGTCAACGAAGCCGTTCATATGCATATCTGTACGCGTTGTCTTTTATCTTTTCTGATTATCATAACAGCCAGGCCCGCACTTATCCGATCTGTCATGTCAGCTCCTAAATGTTAAGAAACCACAAATTACGTAGTATGTTTTTCTTCATTTCATGTACTGGTACAACCGTAATTAGTGGTCACTCCGTTTCGTTTTACATAAACCGCTGTCACTCGACCATGGATCTGAAATGAAAAATGCATTTTCCATTTACTATTGTTTGTATCTTCATAAAAATTTTGGAGAGACCTTAATATTGTGAAAACGAACTTCCTACTTACTCGGTTTGTCCCACTGTGGGTAGTTCCGACGCGTTGCTACCCTTCTTAACTCGCACGATCATGTGTGAACTATCCGAATACATGAAGGGCCATGACAGATACGATCTTGCCGTCTCTGACGATGATGATCTAGCCGGGGAGCTCAAAGAATACTCTCTCTCATTACCTAAGAACAAATATCCTTCAACCCAAACACAAGTAATACACATCACCACAATACCACCACTCCAGTTTTTAGCCCCTGAGCTGTCGGTGGACCCTGACCTCCCAGTACCAACCCCCTTGAAGCGCTTTGAGTTTTCCGCAGCTACCCATTTCCAAACATCGAGCAATTCCTTTTGTACCAAGTCTTTCTTCTTCCGCACCTCTGGCTCCGAACGAGTGCACGGTTGACAAATCTCCATTCAGCTGCATCCATCCTCCCAAAGCATTTCGCTACCCCATGTTAAGCCTCATTGTCCACATCCTTCAGTGGGTTCGAACCTAGTTTGTCCTCCCTATTCACTCCCATACACCCAGGGTTAGGTACACTTAGACGAACACTGAACACGCACAGTCGACAGTAAATCCTACAACACCAATGCTCTCTCCAAAATTTCCCTAGAGTCAAACTCCAAACAATTTCCTAATTAAAACGACTGGCTAGCCAATAAATCTATCGATCATATCAACAACATTCCCGTCACCATTCCACCATATTCCCATCCGTTCTTGTCCGAACACACACAAGTGCCGCAGCACGCAGGCCCACTACCTCACGCCTATGCGAAACTACCAGTGTAGGTTGGAAAGCCCTTCGCCGCGGAGTTGTTTATTAGAAAACACCAACTAAACGGTTACAGACTATTGGACAGGAAAGTCAAACTCTCATATGCAAGTTGTTTTAAAAAAAACTGAATATCCATCTTCTTTCTGAACGCGTCTTCTTGAACACTTCTGAATATTCATTGACTATCACGCAATTGTAAATGAATGCTGCAAAGCAGTTTCACTAATTCTGAAATAAATACTACCTTCCATTAGATCAAGGCCGAGTTACGAGCAAACATACTACTCGCATGCCTCATCAGTAGTAGCCACCGTTACACACCTTTCACCTTCAAAGGTTGCTTGCATGCCACCGATTTTCATTTACCTCCGTTAGGTCGGCCCAGGCAGCTGGTCTGTTCGGCAGCTCTTCGGGTGTATCATGCCACCTCCGCAGCTGAGTTCCATTTACTCTTTTCGATCCCCGACCGTCTTGAATTGTATAGATGTTCTCCCAGCGGTCGGTAACGACAAATTGACCTTGCCATCGACTGCACAGCCTCCGCAGCCTCACTCCACTTCTTTCAGCATTCTGATGATCCTTCCACTTGAACTTCGCGCCTATGGAGAATGGTCGTGCCTTTCTAGTTGCCGTTTTCTATCTAGTCCTTTCCTGAGCGGCGGACAAGTTTTCTCAAGCTTTCCTACTTTCCTCTCCTAGCTCCTCTGGAGACAAGCGTGTTGCCGGCCACAACCCAATTTCCTGGTCAACCGGAAGGCGCGGATGTCTATCGTAAATCAGCATGAACGGGAAATTGCCTCTGGTTGGCTGTATGGAAGCACGATGAGCCAGCAACACCATCGGCAGGTTCATTTCCCAGTCACCTCCTTTGGCCGCCAGCCACTCCTTGATCGTTCGGTTATTGCCTTCGGTTATGCCACCTGTTTGCGGGTGTAATTGTGCCGTCCTTAGCCGTCCCATGCCCAGCTTCTGCAAGTAACTCCTAAACTCTTCGCTCTCAAAGCAAGGCCCCTGATCCGTCAGGATCATTTTTGGTACCCCGTGGTTGGTCACAATGTGACGCATTACCACTCCGCTGATCGTCGTCGCCCGTTGATTTGGCACGACTGCCGCTCCGACCCACCACAACAGGTGTTCTGTCATCATCACGAAATATTGATTTCCGCTGGTCGTCACCAAAAAGAGGCCCATTACGTCCGCGGACCATAACTCGCCAATTTTTGATACAGGAATGGGTTCCATGGGATGGGTTACCCCTGTCGTATTCCCTTTCATCAGTTGGCACCGCTTACAGGACACCACATAATCCATCACTTCTCATCTCGGGCCAGTAGGCCCTCTGCCGAAGTAAATCGTACGTCTTGGTGCACCCTGTGTGTGCCATCTTGTGGCCTTCGACGATCAGCTTTCTTTTTAAGACGCAATGTAGCAGGGGCAGCACAATATCAGGAAATTATGCCAGCTTCACTCAGACTTAGCCTATCGAAGTGACTCTGGAACATTTCCAATTCCTTGTCTCCCTCTCCGTCCTCAATACTCCTTCCATCCAAAAAGGCGAATGTAACCTTCCGTAACACAGGATCCTGCCGTTGGAGTTGCACCAACCTCCCAGGATCCAGTTCGACGACGAGGCTATTGGCACCAATCATGATCCTGGGGGCCTCATCTTCAGCCTCTGTTCTTGACAGCCAATCAGCCACGTGTTCCTCCTTCCCTGGCACGTGCCGCATCGTAAAGTCGTACTCTTGCAATCGGAGTGCTCAGCGCAAAAGCTTTTCGCGAGGATCTCTGGCGGTCCTGATCCACTCCAGGGGTTTGTGATCGGTCTCGACATGAAATCTTTGCTCAAGCAGGTATAGCCTCCACTTATCCAGGGCCCAGACGATCGCTAAACCTTCTTTCTCAATAGTTGAGTACTTCTGCTCAGCATTAGTCAGGACACGACTGGCATACTCTATGACTCCATTCCTCTGCTTTAGGACAGCGTCGATACCGCGGTCGCCAGCGTCCGTTGCAATAGTAAATATCTCTCCGACCCTGGGCAGTTTGAGGATCAGTTGCTGATCCAGCATCCACGCTTTGGCCCGTTCGAAAGCCTCATGTGCTTCCATGGTCCAGTTGAATCTCCGATTTCGCCCAAACAAGTCCTACAGTGGAGCAGCAATCGTGTTGGAATCCTGGACAAATCGGCCGTAGTATGCTGCTCGTCCAAGAAACTGCCGTAGGGATCGCTTTGCATTCGCCTAGGCACATTGAGTGCATCGACAATCCGTCAATTTTCAGTCGGTATCCGCCTAATGCTCTTACGGCTAGCGCTTACGGTTTGCATACAGCTTCGTTCCCTCTCCGTCTCAGCGATACCCCTGCTCCTGTATCAGTCAGGCACAGCTCCCTCTTCCAGTCTATCTCGATAACGGCCTGTATGGCAGCCTGTGTCACTGCATTAATCGCAATCCACCCGGGAAATGAGGAGTAATCCAAAGTTTTATAATGTACAAGTGGTCGGGTATGAGGGCATTGTTTCTTCAAATGGTCAGGCATGCCATACTTGTAGCGTCGGCTTGTTCGAGCGTGTCTCCGCGGTTCCGTCTTGATGGTCGCAGGCTGTTCGCCGAGTTGGTCCACTTTATCCTTCAGGTACTCCACTGTTGACTCTTCCATGTTCTCCTGCGGCTGCAACGTGGCCAGCTGCGCCTTGGCCAATTCCCGTGCCAGATGCACCAGATGCTCCACACTCAACTGGCCAGTTGCTCTTGCCAACCGCAACTGGGCACGAAGCGCAGGCTGCACACCTTCGACGAACTGCTCGGACAGCAACTGCTGGCGCGATATTCCGTCCACTTCCGGCAAGGCCCGATCCAACGACTGCTGCAGGCTGGAAAAGAACACCGTCGGGTCACATGCAGGTCCCATGCTGGCCGCCTTGAACCGCTTCATAGCCTCCCGGCGGTCGGCCGGTGAGTCGAACTCCGTTGCAAGAGCTTCCTTCACGGCGGCCCAGTCCATCTTCCGAGGCCCCTTGTGGCCGCATCCAAAGCCGCCTTCGCCCATCCCCTGAGGAGGGGCTTCACTGCCGCCAACTTGCCCCTGTCGGTTCCCAGTCCAGCAGCCTCCGCGACATCCTCGGAATCCTATAGGAAGGTCCGCACATTCCAATCCTCAAAAGGTTGTGGCCACGGGATCTTCATCCTTGTCCTGGTCACGGCACCAAATGTGAGGTTAAAAGCCCTACGCCGCGGAGTTGTTTATTAGAAAACACCAACTAAACGGTTACAGACTATTGGACAGGAAAGTCAAACTCTCATATGCAAGTTGTTTTTAAAAAACTGAATATCCGTCTTCTTCCTGAACGCGTCTTCTTGAGCACTCCTGAATATTCATTGACTATCACGCAATTGTAAATGAATGCTGCAAAGCAGTTTCACTAATTCTGAAATAAATACTACCTTCCATTAGATCAAGGCCGAGTTACGAGCAAACATACTACTCGCATACCTCATCAGTAGTAGCCACCGACACACCAGAACTCAACATGTGCATTGCTTTCACCACCAACATACCCATCCACTCAAATGTAGGCGTTCCCACTACTCATAAACTCTTCCACAACCCGGTTTCATCCTTCATGTGGCTCATCAGGTAGGCACAGTCCTGGAATTTCTATTAACCTTATATTCTACTTGAACCCAAATTGTACGAAATTCGCGAAAACACTCACGTGCAGATTGGTGAATCTCAGCTGAATCTCTCATTCATTACATTCCTCAACTAAGTACGCTGCTCAAAAGCCGCCTCAGTTGGTTAGAACCCCGTTAGTGTGTAAGCGGGTGTATATCGCGGGTACTGTATAATTTAGGCATAATTAGAATCAGAAGTTGTAGGACACTCGGGGGACTGAATCCGCCGAACGAGGCCCAAGAAGAACAAAACTGATTGTGGGCTGTCGTAAGTTTTCAGCATTAGTCGTTCTGCTCGAGGATTCAAGGGATTCGATGAGCTCATATGTGCACCTGTCAAAAATGCACTACTGATTTGTTACCTTTGTGCGCTGTTTTGGTTCACACATGTGTCATTGGGTTGGAAGTGCTCCATTTTGTGGCTGCTGTATTGGGGATAGTTGATAAAAATAGATGCTCGACAGGGAAATACGCAAATGACCGAAAGCCAGTGTTTACCCATAGCCTCACTTTCCAGTATGAGGTCTTCTCCACTCAGCTCCATCCGTTACTTCGCAAACCTCTCAACACTCCCGTTCGGGTTTGTGTTTCCACTGCTTTCATGACTGACTGCACATTTGATCCTAGAATATCCAAGCTAAGAACAACAGTTCACGCAAAATGCTGAGCGAACTCTTGATAAACAGAGGGCAAAGTAGAACATGCTGGTATGGGGTCTGCGATCGTACCAGAAATGGGGACGAAACTGTTCGAACGAACTTCCACCCCACAGCATTTATCAGCACTTACATTGCATGCACACTTATTGATTATCCAAGCAGCATATTGCTCTGGTAGATAGCAAGCTCTTTCAATTTTTCAATGACTGCCTCGAGACGTGTATTTTATTCTGGCCTTCAGGCGTTTCCAGTTTGGGCATGTGTGTGTCAAACTTTTGTAAATCATACTGTTCATGGACTGTTGTAACAATACGAAATCAATATTCACAGCAAATTGAATTGTAGAACAAGACGCTTTGCATGTTTTTACATAGAATTAACTGAAACCAATAGTTTGAGAGTATCCAAATCGAGACAAATCAACGTAGATCCATATGGAAACTCATCGGTGACCATCCAATAAAGGATTTTAGGCAATGCGTTGGAGAGCAGTTCGTGAGCGGCCAAGCGCGAAGTGTCACTTGAGCAAAGTAAATCGGGATGGTTGTGTGCAAGTTTAGTTAGTCTCAGGAAAAATAACTGGGAACTGGAAGTATGACGGAGATTTGGAAGTGGATCAGGATGGGTCCTAAACGAAGTCAGCACACTTTGTGACTGGAAACCTTAAGATTCTTTTTGGGTATCAGACGCCATCTTTTTGTCGGGCATTGTTTCATCAGAGTAAAGGTCACTAGTTCATTGGGGGGGATGATCTGATTCTTTGAATCATATGAGATGGTGAAGGCAGGACGGGCCAGATTGTACGGACTTATTATGTACCATTGTTTTGTAAAAAACTATTGCCTGGCAGCGGCTTTGTGATTCCCGTTTTGATAGGCGAAAGGTGTAAAGAATAGGGCGGAACTAACTGACCTTGTTAAGAGTAGGGGTTTTTGACAAAGGGATGAAAAGATGCTGGGTGGCAACCTTAACGAATGCCGCATCACATGGCGGTTTTTGACTTCAGAAATCATTTGGACGCAGGCACATTTAGGCACTTATTTTCAGCTTTGACTTGTCTTGTGATATCATCAACTTTGGGGTAATGACCTATTTTAGGCGCTCTTTCTTTAAAGAAACGGAGAAGTAAAGTCTCCTGTTTTCCCTAAGGTGTGTACGCAAGGCAACACTGACTGAATAGCAAACTAATATAGCACGTCAAGTGTTCACAGTAAACGAAAAACGTGGACTACGGATAAGCCAATGACGAATGACAATTATCGATCTTTTGTTCTCTTCAGATAAAGTTTCTAAAACACGTGATCATTTTTATAACATGATTGGAAGAGTTTGTCGTATGTCTGCTTGTCAGCTTGGCACTTCTGTTTATTGTCCAATTGTATTTCACCACTGTGATATGTACATGATCGTGACATTACAAAAATATTACGTTGTGTGCTCACTCTGAGTCCGAGTTCTAGCAGGAACACATCCGGTGAACATTTCGACTCGGTTTATACGTACTGTAGTATACCATACTATGCTATACTATACTATGCTGTACTGTACTGTACTACACCAGACTATACTATACTGTACCATACTCTACTACAATATACAGTACTATACTACGTCTGTGTACGGTTAATATGGCGCCGTTTTTTGCAAATACTCTGTTGGCTTGTTGGGGAGTTGAAAAATAATAAAAAGACCAGGATTTTGCTGTTTGTGTATGCTCGGATTTGTACAACAAAATGGCCGCAGCACTTGTGGTCAAAGTGGACTTGATCTCCATCCCTCATTTATTCTTAGCTAGGATAATTTAGCGGCATCTGGTCAGTCCATGTTTTTACTCGACAAATCGTTGAAGTTGACTGAATCGAAGCCTCATACTGTAGCACAGAACTATATAAAATTTTTCCGGCTAGAACTATTGTAATTTATTGTTGATTCTGGCCACATTTATTTGCTAGTAATCTAGTTCTATCATGAATTTTCAGTATGTGATTTATTCTTCATTGGAAGAATTTTGTTGTTACCTGGAAGCCAACATTCGTACGACCACTGATTTTGAGTAGTTCGTGTGCGTCGCTGGAACCCCCAAATTTTAGTAGAACAAGGGATGAAAGGAATAGGCAACTAAATCTGTGAATTTCGCCAGTACATACACAATGAGCTCGACCGTGTGAGTGTGTCATCGGCGCAGTGGAAAAAAGCTGGTAGAGTGGTAATTGTTGGGAAGTTTTGCGTGTCGAAATATGTGATTTTGAAAGGAGGGATGAGGGTTGCGCCAGTTTACTACGGTCCTTTCAGATTCTGACTGTGTCGTCCAGTTTCCATTTGTGGTTCACTGCCTTGTAAATGAAACCTAAACGCAAAGAGGATGCGGTTGGAATGTTTCTGGACAGCAGCGACGGACAACGAGTGTTGTCAAAACACCTGATTGAAAAAGCAAAACATGTGTGTGGTGCTTGTTCAGGAATGTGGGCGAATTAAAATTACTGTGTGAGAGACCCACAGGCAAACTGAACAACATACAGGTTCCTATTTGATCTAAACGGAGGCAACTATATACGGATGGCTAACAACTTATCGCCCGGAGTGTGAGTTTGTGTACGAACGGCTAGTGGTTCCTGACGTAGAATCATACACTTGTCACGTGATATAACATCACTGTTGTTCTGTCAGCATCAAGTTTCTGCAGTTCTTTTACAGAAACTGACTTGATGATCAGCTCACAAGTGGTTATAACCATGCATCATAAGGATTCCGTTTTCAATATCGTCATAATCTATATTTTCCGCATCATCAAAACTTAGGATTTAGTAACCCCCGGTGACAACAACAACTGGGTGAACCGTATATTTTTCGCATGTGATGAGCGGATTTTACTAAGGTGTGGTTTGTAACCTGTCTACACTCTCTCTCTCTCGAAGAATCGGGCACACTGGGGTTTTTTCACATGTAAGAATTTTAGAATGCCTTGCTGGTATTTGTTCCTAATGTTGTGAATGAATTCCAGTACCAAATTTGTAATAGTTCTAAAGGGTGTGAAGGTCCTTGAAAAACGGCTAATAATAAACACGGTTTTAGTTCAAAGGAGCGAACGTTTAATCCTCTATAGACTTATGGGTTGAAATTTTAGGACAAAAACATTGCTTGTTGCTGAAGGGTCTTTGACGGTTCACGACCGGTTTCGACTTCCTAGGGGTTCATCGGGTAGGCGCGGCCCCTGAGTATCCGTCAACCGTATGTCTTACTTGGAATCAAATTGGACAGATTTCGACGAGTGGGCTTATTTGGTTTTGACAAGAGACTCAACTGAATAAGGTTGACTTTCTTGCCTATGATGGTCCGCGCCCACCCGATAAACCCCAAGAAGGTTGAAACTGGTCGAGGGCTGGCGGTAAGTAATTTTCTTTACGTCTAGACGACAACGTATTGCGATACCTCGAATTTCGTACCAACTAAAACATGAGACGGCCTGATGCAGCACGTTTAGTTGAAGCGGACCATCATAACCGAGTGATTAAACTGGGTTCAGTTGAGCCTCCTGTCAAAACCAAATTCGTGTGCAAATGAAAGTAGTTGTCGAAAAACAACTTGTTCATGATGCCAACACCACTTTTGGAGCTTACCTATTGGCGAAGAAGCTGTCAACTTCCCCCTCTGAGGAAAATCCTACAACAGCCCAGTTTAACAGTGACATCGTTTTTCTGCGGCAGCATTACATTCACCATTCTCATTTTGTCTTGAACAACAAAATCAACGTCCGTAAGGTGAAGCACATACGAATGAGAACTTCACCGGCATGTTGGTTGCTCGGGTGCGTTCATAGGTGGCCGATCAGGTAACCGTTGATCTGTTCGCCGAGCTTGACAAGTAGTTTGAAAGCTAACTGCATATTTGCCGAACAGATAAGCGGCCACTAACCACTACATATGTGAGCTAATGGGGTGCTAACGCAAAGATTTAGATACGACGCAGATAAATTCATAGTTTTTCATATTTATTAACAACAAACTCAACGCAAAAAAAACAAATTCACGTTCGATCTACCGGAGTGCCTTTGTTAGAATCAGTCGCTTGCAATCTGCAATGATAATTGCACTTTTCTACACTGTCTTTTGTTTTTACCTGTCCATTGCACAACAAGCAAGTTGTATTCGTTTGTCGAAGAGAATCTACTTGAAGCGGATAGTTACTACTTTCTTGTGGTCCGTCAAACCTGATAACACGTATTCTAGATTGCTACAGAGTAAACCTTGCTCAGATTTGGAAATTGGAAATTCGTGTGCAGGCCACTTCATGCCTGGGGTTCTGACAAGATTTTCGAGTGTCAAAATTAAGTGAAATTACCAAGGTAACAAGAAATTTACCGTCACACCATCCGTGAACATTGTGAATTCGCATTGTAGACCACGACAAGTTCGAAACCAGTCAGTCGATTTCCATCATTAGCTGTTATTGTACACCGGTTCTAAACTTGTTGTAACTACACTTCTAGTGCATGCCTTGTTGTAACAGTCACACATTTATTACCCTTTGGTTTTACTAGTAACCAACTTTTTTAAGATTTGGAATTTACAGTTTCCAAGTGGTACCTGAACAACCATCGGTAAACGACCACCAAGTGTCCTTTCGGAAAAGGGAGATGAAGGCCGGATCGACTGTCAGGGCTAAAGCTTTATAAGTAGTCAAGCGATGGCGTCACGTGGAGCATTCAGAAACACGAAATTAATCTTTGGAACATATCCACAAAAACAACGATCGCGCTGCAAGAGCCATTCGATGCAGTAGTCTGCACTGAGATATTGCAATGATGACCTTGTCCACGGCTTTGGAAAAGGTGACTGGTAAAATCCTCAGCGGCATGCAAAGTTTTGGGTTAGAAATCAACTCTTTGAACAAGAATTAAGGGCTTTCTTACTCCGGCATTTTGGCCACTTCCGCGCTGTTTTAAATTTTGTACTAACGATTAATGATACTGCTTACTCTCTTGTAAAAACCTTTATTTCAAAGAACAGTGGTTAGAATGGACAAGAGTTTGTTGTCTCATTTGGTGGATAATTCAACTTAAGCATCCAAGATGCGATTATTCCCACTGTCGAACTGCATTCTAACCTGCATGTCGCCCAAGCATCCCTTGGTTGGAACCATGAAATCAACCAAAAAGCTTGAACCTTTCCATCAGTTGAAAATAATGGGAATGAGGCAAATTCAGACGTGCATAAGGGGAAAGCAAATGTCCGATTTTTTCAGCAGGGTTTAATTGCTCGGTTCTGTTGTGATTACTTCACAGACATCTGTAACGCTAAAGAAACAGCAGTGAAAGAACAGATGAATGCGAAAAAAACTTGGACAAAATTCGCAGGGTCTATAGTTTTGTTAGTCAGTTTTCACTGGTTTAGAGAAATTCTTGTTTCTCTAGTTTCTAGTAGAACATCCGTTTCTGTGGAGTGACTTCAAACACAAGTTGGAAGCAAGAATAATTTGACAGGGTAATTGGGGCACCGCATTATTAGAATGTCTATTCTTATCGTCAAAGCGGGAGACTCTTACGAAGTCGCTACTCACCATGAAACCAGTTATAGGTAGGGAAAAAAAAGAATCAGTAAATACTAAGTGGATGGTTTGAACTTACGATAAAAAATCATCGAAGCCAGAATTTGCTAGATTTTTAAAGGCATTAGATGAGAGAACACTGGGACGAATATAATGAGGAAAGTGGAATATGATCCATCTACATTGTTGTTGGTCCACCCTGCAAAACCTCCTTGACAAACAGAGTGGATTTGGGGCGCAAACATTCAAATTGGGACTGCTGCTCAACCCCGATGACTTAAAATCTGGAAAACCTTTTGGTACCCTGTGCAGTTTGTTGAATCCACGAGGTGATTTTTTAGGGCAGACGTCATTCACTGGGGACTGAACATATTCCGTCCAGTACCTACGTACATACGTTTTTTATGTACACAGTAGTAGGGACATCTGAAGCCTCAAACCGAATGTGCGACCAGAAGAATATGCCGTGTAATTTGGCTTCGTCTCAGCGTTTAACAATTTTTTCTCATCAGAGTTTCTTTCAGACAAATCCAACAGATTCCTCCCTCCGAGAACAACGTAAAACTTCAACAAACTAATTTTACGGGTCTCACTAACCCATTCGGATTGATGACTAAAAATCTACCTTTTTTTATCGTGCCCCGCTGCGTAATTCATTAGCCTTTCGGGTCATTAAGGTGTAAGTGAAATTTTCTCCAACGTCCCTCGTCAAATTATTTCTAACACAAACTTCAATGAGCCTTTGTGATTCTCCTTCAAATACATATTGCTTTTCGTCTAAGCTTTACGTTTGTGGTAAGAGATAGTTGCGTACCACGCGTTCTTTCTTGATACTACCGAGTCAACCGTTGTAATAAACAGTTTCGCGGGTCTGCTTCACATTTTGTGAGTGGTGACACAGTTTAGGGGCCCAGGAAGGCTCAAACTAATCCCAGTTGTATACATCGTTTATGACATTGTCCAATTAAATATGCGTTACAAAGGCCGCCTTTTGTTTGATTTGGTACGACTTTCGACATATTGCACTATATTTTCTCCAAGAAACAGTACCCATAGGTTTGCTGAAAACTTCCGACAGCCCACAATCAGTTTTGTTCTCCTTGGGCTTCGGCCGGCGGATGCAGCCTCCCGAGTGTTCGTCAACTTCTGATGCTAATTATGCCTAAATTGTACGATACCCGTGAATTACACCCGTTCACACCCTAACGGGGTTCTAACTAACTGAGGCTGTACTCATAAGGTTGCTGAAAATTCTTCGACAGCCCACGACCGGTTTCGCCCTTCTTCTTGCCCCTTCTCATCAGGTAGGCGCAGTCCCCGAGTTTCCATCAACCTTATGTTCTACTTGACACCAAATTGCACGAAACTGGCGAAATACACTCATTTGCAAATCAATTTGGTTTTGCGAGAGACTCACCTGGAACCCCACTGAATCTCTCGTTTGTGATGTTTCCATGCAACTGAATGTGCTGCACCAGGCCGCCTCATGTTTCAGTTGGTACGATATTCGAGATATCGCGATACATGTATATTCGTAATGTACTACACTAAAGGTCCCTGAAAATTCTTCGACAGCCCACGACCGGTTTCGCTCTTCTTGGGGTTCATCAGGTAGGCACAGTCCCTGAGTTTCGGTCAAATTTATGTTCTAACTGAACCCAAATTGCACGAAATTAGCGAAATCCACACATTTGCAAACACATTTAGTTTTGCGAGAGACTCACCTGGAACCCAGCTGAATCTCTCGTTTGTGATGTTTCCATGCAACTGAATGTTCTGCACTCGACCACCAAGTGTCCTTTCGGAAAAGGGAGATGAAGGCCGGATCGACTGTCAGGGCTAAAGCTTTATAAGTAGTCAAGCGATGGCGCCACGTGGAGCATTCAGAAACACGAAATTAATCTTCGGAACATATCCACAAAAACAACGATCGCGCTGCCAGAGCCATTCGATGTAGTAGTCTGCAATGAGATATTGCAATGATGACCTTGTCCACGGCTTTGGAAAAGTGACTGGTAAAATCGTCAGCGGCATGCAAAGTTTTGGGTTAGAAATCAACTCTTTGAACAAGTATTAAGATCTTTCTTACTCCGGCATTTTGGCCACTTCCGTGCTTTTTTAAATTTTGTACTAACGATTAATGATACTGCTTACTCTCTTGTAAAGACGTTTATTTCGGACAACAATGGTTATAATGGACAAGAGTTTGTTGCTCATTTGGTGGATAATTCAACTTAAGCATCCAAGATGCGATTATTCCCACTGTCAAACTGCATTCTAACCTGCATGTCGCCCAAGCATCCCTTGGTTGGAACCATGAAATCAACTAAAAAGCTTGAACCTGTCCATCAGTTGAAAATAGTGGGAATAAGGCAAATTCAGACGTGCATAAACGAAAAGCAAAGGTCCGATTTTTTCAGCAGGACTTAACTGCTCGGTTCTGTTGTGATTACTTCACAGACATTTGTAACGCTAAAGAAACGTGGAAGAACAGATGAATGCGAAAAAAAACTTGGACAAAATTCGCAGTGTCTATAGTTTTGTTAGTCAGTTTTCACTGGTTTAGAGAAATTCTTGTTTCTCTAGTTTCTAGTAGAACATCCGTTTCTGTGGAGTGACTTCAAACACAAGTTGGAAGCAAGAATAATTTGACAGGGTAATTGGGGCACCGCATTATTAGAATGTATATTCTTATCGACAAAGCGGGAGACTCTTACGAAGTCGCTACTCACCATGAAACCAGTTATAGGTAGGGAAAAAAAGAATCAGTAGATACTAAGTGGATGGTCTGAACTTACGATAAAAAATCATCGAAGCCAGAATTTGCTAGATTTTTAAAGGCATTAGATGAGAGAACACTGGGACGAATATAATGAGGAAAGTGGAATATGATCCATCTACATTGTTGTTGGTCCACCCTGCAAAACCTCCTTGACAAACACAGAGTGGATTTGGGGCGCAAACATTCAAATTGGGACTGCTGCTCAACCCCGATGACTTAAAATCTGGAAAAACTTTTGGTACCCTGTGCAGTTTGTTGAATCCACGAGGTGATTTTTTAGGGCAGACGTCATTCACTGGGGACTGAACATATTCCGTCCAGTTCCTACGTACATACGTTTTTTATGTACACAGTAGTAGGGACATCTGAAGCCTCAAACCGAATGTGCGACCAGAAGAATATGCCGTGTAATTTGGCTTCGTCTCAGCGTTTAACAATTTTTTCTCATCAGAGTTTCTTTCAGACAAATCCAACAGATTCCTCCCTCCGAGAACAACGTAAAACTTCAACAAACTAATTTTACGGGTCTCACTAACCCATTCGGATTGATGACTAAAAATCTACCTTTTTTTATCGTGCCCCGCTGCGTAATTCATTAGCCTTTCGGGTCATTAAGGTGTAAGTGAAATTTTCTCCAACGTCCCTCGTCAAATTATTTCTAACACAAACTTCAATGAGCCTTTGTGATTCTCCTTCAAATACATATTGCTTTTCGTCTAAGCTTTACGTTTGTGGTAAGAGATAGTTGCGTACCACGCGTTCTTTCTTGATACTACCGAGTCAACCGTTGTAATAAACAGTTTCGCGGGTCTGCTTCACATTTTGTGAGTGGTGACACAGTTTAGGGGCCCAGGAAGGCTCAAACTAATCCCAGTTGTATACATCGTTTATGACATTGTCCAATTAAATATGCGTTACAAAGGCCGCCTTTTGTTTGATTTGGTACGACTTTCGACATATTGCACTATATTTTCTCCAAGAAACAGTACCCATAGGTTTGCTGAAAACTTCCGACAGCCCACAATCAGTTTTGTTCTCCTTGGGCTTCGGC
>SJOL01001349.1:648667-659756 GCA_004794785.1 Opisthorchis felineus | reverse complement strand
TTCAAGAAGACGCGTTCGAGAAGAAGACGGATATTCCGTTTTTAAAAACAACATGCAAATGAGAGTTTAACCTTCCTGCCCAATAGTCTGTAACCGTTTAGTTGGCGTTTCCTAATAAACAACTCCGCAGCGAAGGGTTTCACTCCTTACTCCTCCCAGTACCCTCAAAATGCGACACCATGCTATCAGTAGTGGTGAGAGTATTTTGTCATCCATGAACAGACTGCGTCTGCTCAACCGGTCTTTGATGGAGAGCACCCTCATTGAACCACTCCGTCATTCTCAGTGTTGCAACATTACCTTTTACAAGGGACAACCTTGAAAAAAGTAGAGAATGGTTTTGAAACTATATGCTGCACCTCAGAGTTTTCCGGATCTTTACGTAGAGACAAACAAGGTTGCAAAAGCCTATATAAATCATCCACTTAGGTGTTGCTGAATCACTTTGTGATGCCCTGATCTCGTGTGTAGCTCCGTTTTATCAGATAAGCAGTCAAGAAGAGTCATAATCATTCTTGCGGGTACTTTAACCAGTCCATGACCTGCACAACCAAGCCTCATAGGATACTCCAACTGGCATTTGGCAGTTCTCAGTCTAAACACCCAAAAAGGAAAAAGGGAAAGTATACATATGCAGAACGAAGCACTAGAATAATAACACGCGTTTATCAACGTATTTCGCATGCCGAAACTTTCACAGCTGCAGCCATAATCGTCAAAATCCAATGACACTTCGCGATATCCATTTTTTGGTAAACTTGTTTAATCCTATAAAGTTTATGTGAACGGAATGGCACATTCTGAGATCAAAAGCAGCTGACTTTCTTTCCCGGGGTATCGGAAGCAATGCCGCATTCTCGTTGTGACTTTCAGTGATCATATTACCATTCTAATCAGTAAGAGGGATTTGCAACTTTCATAGAATTTCATTCCACTACTTTCCTGAAAATGACTCAGAAATGTCCCTATCCTTGCAGAAATAGGATACTATGACCGGCCATAAAGTGAATAGCCATCGTCAATTCAGACAGCAACGCATTTTAGCAAAAACCAGATGTTATAACGGGAGGCTTATCATTCTTTATTCCCTTCTAGAGTGGACAGGAAACATCAATGACAGTTGAACTGTGTATGTTGACTGATTTTAGAATTGGTCCATGCCCGAAACATTGTTTTCCTTTTAAGAAATTGCCAGAAAAGAGCTGAAATAACAACTGTTTGATTTCCACATTCAGTCGAGTTTTGACGTTAGCTCTACTGCGATGCCTACTTGTAACGGTTACATCACGTTTGCCATAGCAACCAATTCCATGTACCATGCTACAGTTAGCCTGATAGAAGATAGTAGTTCCGAAGGCTTATTTGCGACAATGCAAAAGCTGAAAGTTGTAGAGTTTAACATCGCAAGCTCCTGCCACTTGATGGAGCAACAATCCAGATCTGCCTATCACTTCCGGTTTCATCTACCTCATTTTCGACCCACATTTCGGTCCTAGCGGTGCCATATACCATTTATATCACCATATATGCACATACTATATAGTGTATACAGGCGCACAACGAAATTCTTAGCACCGTTCAGTTTTCGTTTCGTTTTACTTTGGTGATTGTTTGTCCTGGAGAAAATCATCGGAAAATTTCTAGAAAAATTAATCAGTAAATAGTGAAAATTCCAGCATGGGCAGGAGAGCCATGATGGCTGCCAATTAAGTCAACTTGATGTCAGATTTTAAATAAGTTTGAAACTTTCAGAAATTGCAATAACTTGACGTGTGCTCCATGGCGCCTGCAAGTTAAGTACTAGAATGCTTTGCGGTCGTTTTCCGGAGCATTAATGTGCCTTTACAGAGCAAAGCAAAGTCACAAAACTTTCTACACAAATTGTAAATATAGCAGAACAAATGTTCACGGTACAATTTTGACCGCAGTTGTCTGACTGCGCGTGTATTTGTCACATCATCTGTCCAGTGTTTATTTGAACCATTCTACGCTTTTTCATTCGTTGTGCAGGATTTCCAATAGCTGAATTAGACGAAATGCACTTAAATGTATCCATCAGTTGTTCGCAGGCGCCCTCAAACTCTGAATGTGTCAAAATGTCCCTTGGTAGGTGCAAACCACAGAGACACGCATGCGAGTTATTGGAAGAAACGCCCACGCAAGTGCTTTGGATGAGCCAACCAGACAACCGCATCCACTGATTGATTGAAGCTTGTGCTTACCTGGTTGGTCAAAATGGAACGCCACCGCTGGACCACGTGTTGCTAAACAGCCATGCTTGTGTGAACAGCTGTGACGATACAGTTGTCTCTGTTCCTATCCAAGCTACTGGTGTGATACGGAGACCAGACCGAAATGGCCGAGTTTCGGAGAGGTTTTCATACAATCGATCGGAATAACACCGGAAAAATTACAATGGAAGACCTACGTGCCTATATGCATCGGATGAATTATAAGGAGAGTTTTGTTGCTAAATGGATGAAGCTTTTCAAACCGAATGAGGAGGGTGTGATTACCTATGAAAATTATTGTAACACTCTGGGTTTGATACCACGGAGACCTGAGTCAGTTGGGAGTGACATTAGTGAAGCGACAGTCCCGGGAACACCCCATATCGAGCCGTATTCATCAGCCGAAGACAGTGAAACGTGAGTAATGTCGTAGATCTTCCTAGCTACTGCCTTGCATGGCTAATATCTGAAGATTCCAATTTCCTGAATGCATCCTTTAGGTTGTCGAGGCTACGACATACGCGTTTAACTAAACGAACTCTAGGGAAGGCAGTGTTTTAAAGCGAAATGATGAAATTTATTTTCTTGTTTTTTTGCCAAGGGTTTGAATGCTATGACGTAAACATTTTCAGTGGAGCTGAGGCGGCTCTATTCACCCCCCCCCCAGTGCAAGTTACAATGGCTTGTAGTCTCACTAGTTTCACAGAGGAATCAGTTTAACTGATAACGCGATCGGCCTTATCAGAGCACCAGGTTCGGTGATCTACCATTTTTATTCCATCATTGCATTGGACGTACAAAATAGTGAAGCACAATAAAAGGCAAGTGAACCCAGCGGAAGCTGGAAGAGCACAACTCAGTCAGCTTGTTTCCACCAGTTGTTCTCGTTAAAAGTAGACCATTGGACAGAGGTCTATTGGACGAAGTAAGTCCCAAACTTTAGATCCACGCAGGGCAGAACCACAGAAAACGGAATCATAGAAGTCTCTGAAGTGAACGAAGACAGAAAGTAAAGCTGAATAGCCCGCTCTGGATCATCGCTAATGCACTGAGAGTTGCCGGTGGTTTTCGTGCGACCCCAGTACCCTGCTGCACTGAGATTACTTAGTTCCCAACACCATGGTGAAGAAGAGGGTCCCCAACCAACTTAAATTACTTTGGGAGAAATTATAGACTTTGTGTGAAAACAAAGCGCATAAATCCATCACCCCATTGTTTTTACGTTGTAGAGGTACCGGTCAGAGACATCAATCAAAGCTCCTAGCGGTCTAGTAAATGCAGGCACTGTTTTAAGTATAAACAGCAGGTTTTTCAGAACCAATATATTTTGCTGGTTAGTCCATTCTAGTGTTCTGGACGCTGAGCTGAAAAGTGAAGCGTATAATTTATAGCCACTACTTTTAAGTCTGTTTGGACTGTGGACCAACTTGGCGGGTATTTGATCGTGCACTTGGTCACTCCTTGCGTCAGTCCGTTGGAGCGTTCGGCTAGCCTTAGTAGGTCAGAGTGCTCGCAGAAGCTGATTCCACAGAATTCGAACATCTGTTCCAAAGAATGCGATCTGGCTTGATGAACAGCAATTTTGCTTGTTTTTTTAATCCCAGATCCATCTTTACTCCACAGTTATTAGTCTTAATATGGTGCCACTCGCTCCCAATTTCTTCACCTGGGTCAACATTGAGAAGAGTACACCGAACTCGTCCAATATGCTCAGCATAGAGCACCTCCACCACATTGCGTAACTAGCGGTAAAGCCAAATCGGCACCCGATTACTGGTTATGAAAACCGTTTGAATAAAATTTCTCTGAAAAACTATACATTTCTTGATTAATTAGCTTGCTCATTTACATTCCCGTCTACAAGCACTGTTCTTATATGAAAATTTACGATTTAAGTCAGTATTATTTTCTGCAACTCAAGAAGTAAATTGCTATAAAAATTCCCAATGGAGGCAAAGACATGAGTGATCGTTAAAATGGTAGAAGGCAGTCCAAAAGGTACAGATTAAGTTAGAAAGCGAAATGAAGATACATCTTTTTAGTGTGGCAGGTTTAACGAGATACCGGGTTATGCTGGGTATACCGAATAATGACTTAAATTGAGGGGAAGAAGTGGGCATTATATATATATATATGCATAAATATAACATGTTGCACAGGGTATTGTCCATCCGATAAGGTCATTTGCGTAACGTCAGCGTGATCACAAAAAATGGCACTAATCGAAAGTTCATTGCACTTATAGGCGTGCCTCAGCGACCTTAGTGTAGAGAGGTAGTATCTCCAAAACTTATCAAGGAATATGATGGGAGGACGGCGGACCTCCACTAAGACTGCCAAATGTTGAGAAAATCGAGTAGAAAACTCCAGCCGTAGCGTGCAGCATTGGGCGCGTGTGTTGGTGCGCAAAATTGATGCTTGTCTGGATTGTATAGTCTTTCGAAAAGTAAACTCGCGAATAGTTTGTAGGACACAGATGAGCAAGCACCGGTTTGGCCTTTCAGTTTTCCATCAGCAATTCCCGGCGTAGTTGTGTTTCAAAATTTTCTGGTTGTAAACCATCACGTGGATAAGACTGTAAGTGGTTCCTTAAACACAAGAGGGGACCAAATTTTTGATCTGAGTTTGAGAATCTTCATCTGCATTGGCAGCAGTCTAAATAAACTTGTTAGTAGGAAGTTGGGTGCCGCCAGCCTAATGACGGTTCTTGACTAAGGGCAATTGAGAGGTGTGCTCAGATGGTGTTATTGGGTGAGTTTTACTGTCGCTTCAGCACCCTGAGGCCGGTCGTATAGTAAATACATCGATGGCCTGATTTAGAACCAACTTCAGAAGGAAAGTGACATTGAGGTGATCTTAGTAGCTAGCTGGGAGCGCCTATGAGAAGCAAAGGTATTCGTGTTGTTCAGAAGCACATATACAAGTTGTCTCCGGAGACTCATGAGGAATTAGACAATCTTCTTCAATCCGTAGGAAGTTGGGGAGAAATCGATTGGTTAACTTTAACTGTCTGCTATGATGTAAAGAGCACGGTTCAGATAAACGGTCACTGAGGTGGAAATTGAAGGTGTTGAAGGCGATTTTTTTCGCACAAATCAGGGCAGACAGGATTGCTTACTGATATAGCTATCTCTACTGAGTGTAAAATATTTCGTTTTACTCAACATTCTTTCGCACTCTCTAAGAATTCGCACCCGAGTATATTAGGCGTTGAATTGACCTGAATGATTTGAAAAATGATTACCACTAGTATGGTGGCCAAAAAATGATAGTTCTTTTGTGATACCCTTTCGGTGCATGGTAGCCGTGCAATGTGAAGGAGCCATGATAGTTGAATTTTTGCTAGGCTGACTATGAATAGACAGATACAGCCGAAAAGCAAGTCGAACAACGGACTTTCTAGTCAGTATTTTCGCGACCTGAATGCTAAGCTCTCTTGAGATAACGCAAAATCAAAGACCTCGGCTTTTCAATTCAACGCAAGTTACTATTTATTTTGATATATATATATATATATATATATATATATATAGTGGTGCTGGTCAAAATATCTGTCAAGTACAGGCGTTGCTACATTGGGCTTTTCAGTGCGCAGTAACCCCGGGAGACATGAAGACTCCTTCAATATGATCAAGAAACCACAATAGGTTTCCTCTCAGCCACAACCGAAAAAACCGCGTCTATGAACAGAGTTCATTCATAAAATTGGCTCAGTACACCGTTTTCTCCATGAAAGTTTGCACGATGGAGGACTGAGGTTAATAAATCTTGCCCATGCTCCCATAGAGGTGCGGCTATGACGAAGCTATACAACTCAATAAAATTGGTATTTACTGTGTGCTTACTTTATGATACACAGAGGCCCGCCTGCATGGCAGCTGGATGGGCTAGTTAGCTACGTGAAGCAAAAAGTTCAGTCACTTGCTTTCAGCTACCTATGAATCCTATCCCCGACTGATGACAAAACTGACGCATGATGACCGAGCAATATTTTTATGTCCGGAAAGCCGTTCTGAAGTCGCTAGAGTACTTCCATAGTGCAGTTCAATTTGATCAATTTATCAGCTATAAACCGTTTACCACGGGTATATCGGTTCCAGCTGCTACAGTTTCGATCACCAGAAAGACGGAGAGCGTTGGAGATACAGCCAAGGATCGGAGGCGATAAGCACGAGTGCCACTGACTGTGCAACTGGGCCATTTCTGCCAGTGTCATTAACTATTGGTGAGTTGAATCCCGGTGTCCCCACCCAGGGATGCGGCAGTTGTCGGCCCGACTCAGTTTACCCGTTAGTGTTGCCAAGGCATAAATTTTTCACCTCTTGGTCGCTTCCAGTCAGTAAAGGGCTGGGCGAAAAAAGCTCTCCGAGGCTGACGGTCCTCTGGCGTACGAAGCACATATCCTAAGTAACCAACTTAACCTATGAAGCGTGAGTAACTCATCTATCGTGGAAGAGTTCCTCCCTCGTAACACCATTTGGCGTACCTCAACACTGCCAATTTCGGTATTCCCACCAATCCCGACGAATACTTCGGAGACACCGGTGGACAAAAACTGACAACTTGCGTATGTCTTTTGTGCGTAGAGGCCACGTTCCAGATCCACCAAGCACTACGGATCGCACCAGAGCTCTGTACACTCTGTCTTTGACAGACTAAGTGACGTCACGTCGTTGCCGTAGGTGTTGGAGGCTGGCAAAAGCTGTCCTGCCCTTACCGATTCGAGAAGTAACTTCATCTCCAGCCAGTCCACCGGAACTTGTGCAACTGCCCAAGTAAACGAATTTATTTACCACGTCGTTTGGCTCGTCCGCAAGCATGAGAGATTTTGTTTTGGTCTCATATAGTCTTGTAACAGCAGTTTATACTTTGTAGGTATAAAGCGCATGCCAAATCCTTCGGCAGAATTGTGTTATTTGAAAAGGTTTGCATTTTTGTGGGGCCTGAACCAGGGAGAACTAGCACAACCTGTTATGAAACATTCCACCTCTTCCTTCCAGATGAATAAAATGAAGTTATTCTCAATTTGGAATTTAGGAAACCAACATCACATCTGGTGATTATTCTGAACGTTAAGTAGATGACTGAGTATTGTCCTCTTCAGCAAATATTCCCGATAAAGTCCCCTGACGTGCCGGTTTTTCAACGCACACAGTCAATTTCACTTTTTCTGTGGAAGGTAAATAGTTTTATAACTGTTTTCTTGATATTTTTGAAGGGTCAGTAGGTCTTTAAAGCAATGCCCGACCTTTCTGTGATTAGGCTTATTCTGATTCTAAGGTAGATCTTTTGAAGGGACGCTTGCCTAGGCGTACCCCTAAAACATCTTACACAGTGATGTGATTCCACTTTAACCCAAAATACTGCTCAGACCATAAGGTTTCGACATCAGTTTCCCGACAAAATGCATGCTTGAGCTAACCCATATGGCACTTCAATGGGTGCTCCTTATATTCTAAAATTGTTAACCCAACCCATACCGTTATTTATGTGGCCATTTTCTTCATGAAGATTAAAGGATTTCCTAGTGGGAATCCTAGGAACTGGATTGGACTGAATCGATAAGTATGCACAACTGTAGTGTCCCACTATATGTCATGAGTTATACCAGATGGACTATCACAAATGAAGCCTGATCTGGCTCATACTGGGGCTTATAATTAGCGTGCATTTTCTGTCGTAATTTGGGATCCGGCCAGCTAATATGTCAGGTGAACGCAAGTTCAGTGATAATTAGTACGTGTTGGACGTCTGCAAGTTATCACATCGTACAAGCTGAACCAAGCACTTCAATGGCCGTCTTGATTGGTCAACTAGCTTCACACGTGCTTCAGATGTAGGCCAACCATTCAGCTAGCCTTGATAAAAGGGCTTTCCAGCTAAAAGGAGGCTCTTGATTATGTTACATTGAATAGCTTGATACAGAAAATGTCGAGCGAATTCCCAGAGTTCATCCTTGTGGATTGGGTGGAACTTACATACCCACAGGTAAATCACGCTTCTGGCCTTACCTAGCTACCTGAGCTACTTACTCAGGTGCTCGGAGTCGGAGTAGTAGTAGAAACGTGTTGGGAGTGTTGAGACTGCAAAATTCGCAACTCTACGAGGTGTCTTTGGCTTTTTATAGGAGAAAAACTCAAGCACACTGTTGCTCACTGTTTATTTCGAGCACCTGAACCTGTTCAAGGTCAAACAGTGGCCCTGAAATGCTCAAATCGGTTGAGGACAGATTTGGTGAAAGTTTGCTGTTTTAATAATTTTAGACCGTTTTGGTATGGGTGCTTGAGCTTGACAACTTATAATAAAACCTATCACTAACCTAGGATGTCTTGATAACATGTCACGTGACACCGCTGTCAAAGCTATATTGTGTACTTGCACCAGAACCACACCTGAAGATTTAGAGAACGTCACAGAAGCCAACAAAGGAAACCACTCATTGGTTTGCATGAGATACTTTTCTAACACTAACTTTTCTAAACCGAATTCAGACGAAAAACCGATAGCTATATAAATTTCGGTCTTTCTTTGAGGGCTATAGAAAGGCATACGCCCTCAGCCTTGCTGAATTGTACTCGCCAGGAACATGACGTGTGAAAAACTCAAAGGTTATTCTGAAGAAGTTTTGCCATTCTGTATAGCTCATGGGAATTTTCTTACTTCACTTGTTCCCCAACAGTTACTGCACCTGTCAGCTCTATTGTGCTTTATCACTCACGCACTTGGCATTGATACAGATGGCAAAGTTTCTAAAGTTGAGTTGTTTCTGCATAGAAATGAAAAATCGTTCAGCTGTAACACCCTTTCGGTGCCTGGCTGCCATGCCACCCGAAGGAAGCACGAGGGCTGGGATACAACCAGTTTGCCCAAGCCTAGACAGGGGAAGTCGAGAGGCAGAGGTCGGGTTCGAACCACAGACCTTCCGGTCAGTAAATCCGCGCTCTAACCACTGAGCCATCTTGCCCCCACTTTTGAATGAACAATCGTCCTCCTGTCCTTGTGCAACCATCCTGGTAAGTCCACACCAAAGAGAGAAATCGATGGAATCGGAACCACTACTCCACCAGCGCACGCTGGACTCATCCAAATTTTTTGAGTCAGCTCACGTCACTCAAGCGCGAACATTTTCACTTGTTCAGACTTAAAAATTTGGATGAGTCCAGCGTGCGCTGATGGAGTAGTGGTAACACGCTCGCCTAGCATGTCAGACATGCGGAGTTCAAACCCCGGCATGGCTATTGGATATGCACTGCTGATGAGCTCAACTAAGAGCGAAACTCGAGTTCATCGCTTGCCCTCTTTGGTGTGGACTCACCAGGATGATTGAGCGAGGACAGGAGGACGGTTGTTCAAACGAGAGTTATGTGAATATGTATTCTACAAAATTCCGCAACCACCAACACCAGGAGAAGAATTGAAGTAACTTGGTAGTGGGGTCAAATTTTTCTGAGGTTTAATTGACCAAAAATTGTACCTCAGTTTAATTTGATGAACCGGAATTTATTAAATGCTCACTGAGGAAATCACCGTGTTCCTCCATCGAATTTTCATTTGACTAGAGACTAATCATTAGCTTATCCTTGGTTCGCATAAACATTTTCTGAAGTGACCGAACACCTTCCAAGTGGATTTGAAGTATCTTGGTTATTTTACCAGATGTTTGAGTTTATCCGATAGGTAAAAGAGTAGTATATTCTTGTCCTAGTTCAAGCTGTTCGTTGAAGAAGTTTAAATAAACTCATTTGTAGGCTGCACATCTCGGCTTGTTTCATCGACTTTAATTTGTAGCAACGGAGTGCTTCAGACATTCTCATTTGTAGGGCGCAGTTGATGTTGGTCAACACCACATCGAAACTGCAAGGTGTTCGAGGCAGTTTAGATGAGTGATGTTTACATCATTGAGAGCTTCTAAAAGCTCTCAGATTAGGCCTCAGCCAGGTACTTTTATTTTACTCAAGAATCGGACACCCAACTGTCCAGTGTTTAATATTCAACCAGTTAGGTTGCAGCCAACATCAAGCTGGGTTTGTATTCTTCTTTACAAATAATCGACTTTGTAAGTGAGAAGAGATGAATGTCAAAAAGAACTGGTAGTGGCCGATATTGTGCAGGAGGTAAAAATTGCCGATCGATAGAACTTGCAATGTTTCCTTTACGAAGCACACCACGCAGAAGGTTGCTGAATTCTCTCGGATGGCCCACTACCGGATTTTGCCGTCGTTAGGTAGACGCAGTCCCCAAGTTCCCATCAGGTCTTCCATTTTAACGCCAAATTGTACGAAATTGGCAAAATAAACCCATGAGTAACCTAGGCTGATGTTAATGGGAGATCCGACTGAATCCCAGCTGAATACTTTGTTTATGATATTCTTCTATGTTTTGTTCTTCCGCTGTGTGGCCTAATAGATAAGGCGTCTGACTTCGGATCAGAGGATTGCAGGTTCGAGTCCTGTCAGGGTCGTGCCCCGTGAGGGCGAGATGGCTCAGTGGTTGAGGCACCAGCTTACTGACCGGAAGGTTCGTGGTTCGAACCCGACCTCTGCCTCTCGACGTCCCCTGTCTAGGCTTGGGCAACCTGGCTGTATCCCAGCCCTCGTGCTTCCTTCGGGTGGCATGGCAGCTAGGCGCCGAAAGGGTGTTACAGCTGGACGATTTATTATTTTGATTTGTTCTTCGAAGGTTGGTTCAAAGATTTTATTTACCTAACATATTTCCCTAACTGTCGGTGGTATAGTGCACGTATAAATGTGGATTGAAATAGCTATGGTTACCATATTTTACATCGATATATGCTTATTCATGTGACTTTGGGAACACCCTATCAGAAACAAATAGACTGGCCTGGTTGATGCTTTTTG
>SJOL01001349.1:560895-612699 GCA_004794785.1 Opisthorchis felineus | reverse complement strand
GTAGCACTCGGCAGTATTTTTACAGGCTTCACGTATCAAAATCAAACGGATGCACTTTTTAGGACAACATTTCGGATGGCTTATTTAGACTCTCCTCTACCCTTATCGTCAAATTCCTTTTGCTTTTCAAGTTTTTAGACTCAGATGTAGAACAGAACTGGAATACCTTTGGATCTGTATAGAGCAACTGACACGTGAATGCCATTTAGGTCTAGAATAGCGAAGTTAGTAGCCTGACACGTTCTGCGATATATTCACAAAGTTTGTAAATCATACATTAGGTTACAGTCACCAATGAGCACCTGCACACCGCAGCCTGACAGTGGTCTATTAATAATTCCACAGAATAATTCGTACTGATCGATAACAGTCTGGATATAGTTCGGTGGAAAATGATGGTCCTATTGTCGAACGCTCTGCAAAATATGCACCTGTGTTTGTGTTTATGCCTTGTGAGTGCCTTACAGTGTTTCGTTGTTATGTATGTGTCGATGCTGTGCTACTGAATGACAGCGTTTTTGTTGTTGGACTGCTGTGTTAGACTGTGTAATATCACCTTTGACTGAATCGACTTGGAAACGTTCCGTTTGTACAGCGATTTTCGTGTTGCTAATTCATGTCGTAAGGCATTTCAGCTAAAGGTTTATTAAATAGCAGGTCAATTTCTAGTAACATCACCGACCAACACAACAGCCTTAGGGGCTTGGCACTGTCTGACCTTGATCCAAGGCTGTCTCGCACTGTCTGACTTTGATCCAGGGCTGTCTGATCAGTGTTTGGTGGAGTTGAGGGTCTCATTAGGTTTCGGGTATTCTCAGATAGTCTTCGGGAATCTGACCTTCCTGAAATCACCTATCTAAAGCCTGTGTATTTAGCGACAACCCAAAGCTAGCCCTCTTTGGTGAATATTGCCACCGTCGACTTGAAATGAGCTGGCTAAGATACGGATAACAATCAGGGAGCATGGATCATTCTAACGGACCACGTACCTTTTCAAACGTTCTGGTTGCCGATAAGTAACAATTATGATAAAACGGAAAGAATACATATGTTAAGCGTTGCATGCATACCAGTTGCATGCATTTATGAGGGTCCGAAAAGCATATAGAAATGAGCTCAGCACACTTGAATCGTCTGTATACTGGTATACGGTCGACTGGTTTTGCTGAAGTGCCTGAACTCCATTATAAATCGTCTCCCTTTGTCTTGGACTTGATGCCTTAAACTGTGACAACATTCAAACGATGTTTATTACAGGCGAACCACAAATCTGAACCGAAGTTTTTCGCTGAAATCTTTCGACGAATTCGCTTATAAGTCACGTTGTAACTGAACTGACATAGTTGGCGTGATACCGTATCTAGTATATTCGTATATAACAGACAGGTGCTAAATTTTCAAAAAAGGTATGATCGGATATTGGTAAGCTGAGTCAAGCTTACTTCTTCTTTCACCTCTTAACTTTATTCAGAGGGATTACCTCAGGAAGCATCTTCCTTGTATAGACGTAATACACTACTCATGAGGTTGCTGAAAACCCTTTGACAGCTCACGAATGGTTTCGACCATCTTGGGGCTCATCAGGTAGGCGCAGTCGCCGAGCTTCCGTCAACCTTATGTCCTACTTGAACCCAAATTACACAAAACTGAAGAAATACTCATTTGTATACCAATTTGGTTTTGACGGGAGACTCACCTGGAACCCAGCTGAATCTCTCGTTGAGCAACTGCATATGCTACGCCAGACCGCCTCATGTTTCAGTTGGTACCGACTGAGTTGCAGTCGATTGTTCCCTTAGTAAACCTGTCAGGTAGAACATAAGGTTGACAGAAACTTGGGGACGGCGCCTACCTGATGAGCCCCAATAGGGGTGGAACCCATCGTGGGCTATCGGAGAGTTTTCAACAACCTGATGAGTTGTGTATTACCTACCTCGAACATCGTCTTAACTGAAACTTGAGAAGGCCTGGTGCAGCACATTCAGTTGCTTGAAAACACCATAAACCAGAGATTCAGCTGGGTTCCCGGTGAGTCTCCCGCCAAAACCAAATTGGTATGCAAGTGAGTGTATTTCGCTAGGCATCTTCCTTCCTTTTGATCCCTCGAGCTGTGCTGTATTACGTAACCCCTGTCATACTAAACTATTCCTGTGAATGCATAATTGTGTCTCACTGAAGAGAAAAACCTTTAAAGAGGATCACCTCTATATTGGCACGCACTTTATAGGAAGGACACGATATTTTCAATTTTCTATTCTAGATCCCTATACCTGATTGGGTTATGAATGCAGAGGAGTTTATCATCATTCAAGTGAACGATGGTTGTGTGGAAAAAATGAACTAGCCTTTTTTTGGCTTGCCGACACTACGTTATATGCACATGGATGACCGTCAGCTGTTTCGTGCCGACGGACCACTCGCCCAGAGAACGATCTTCCATTTGAACTGTGCAAATCACATTTCCGCCATAGCTTTTGAGTGGAGTGTACAGTTTATTCAAGGCTTGTTTGTGTTAGCTGGTATCCATTCGACCAATATGTCCTACGAGACCACCGGCTATTCTAGCCCTCCCTGTGTATCGAAAGGAACCGTGTGAGATCAAAAAGTGCTCTGGACGAATAATGTGTTCTCTCAGGTATTAGTTTGGCTGATGTCAGGTTCCTTTTCACTCCCCCGAGCATGAAATCCACCGTGTGACCAGTGGATACCGATAGATGTCAAGATTTGAGGTAGGATATTATGCGATATTTTCTAGCTTGATTGGTAAACCAGCCAACATATGACGCGCAAGCTCTTCAACATCGTTTTGTTCCCCAACAACCCCAGAATAACGAAACATCTTCAGAGGCATTTCCATGGTATCATGAATGAACGTGGCAATATAACAGAGATAATAGAAGAAGGTTGGTTTGTCGAAAACAAGTTGTGTTGTTGAAGGCCTAAGTGGAGCTGGGGGTCTTGTTTCCAAGGGGGCCACTTCTAACCTCAATAATAAATAGGAGAACTCCTGAAACCTTATGTCATTACCACGGATGATGATGCCGTTAGAGATGATCCAGGTAGATGGGTCTATGTTATCATTAAACTCATCCCAGGGTTGGGCTCTTAGGATGAACTGATTCGCTGATAACCAGAATGGTGTTCAGCCTTTTCTAATTTTTACGACAAATGGTGGACATTCGGATAGACCTGAGTGACACACCAGTCTAACTTCAACTTTGCAATAAACATGTGCAGTCTTGTCCAACTCGATGCTTATTAGTGGAAAAGAAACAATCTTAGTGTCCTCGTATTTTTGCATACAGAGGCGGAGTACGCTGTACTAGGGGACCCAAAGACCTGAATTAGCTTTCCGCTGTTCTAGAGCGCATCAGAAATGTATACACACGGCCGTACGGTGATTTGAACTTCGTATAACTGACACGTGGCAAGCATTTCACGGGTAATTCACCGGTGCATGCTGTACACACCCGAATTATCACGTCTAAACAGGCGAACGTGTCAACGCCTGGGGAACTTCATTGGTTAGCCCGAGAGATCGTTCTGGTTGGATCATCATTCGATTTGCGTATTCCAGTTTGTCAGGGTTTTGCATTCCTGTTCTTCTCTGTGTTCGTACGATACATTGGTGGTTGAATTCAAGGTTACACCGACTCCCTCCGGTAGCTCGATACATCAACCGATTTCCTAAATTCACCGACTAATCAGACCGACCGAAAATTCACAGCCAATTCGACCAGGTCGGATTTATCCGTTTGATACGCATCGACTGCTTGTACAAGCTGATGACGTGGATTGCTTGTGGTTACACAGTCTTTAGGTTTGACCTGGATCAAGCTGATGGGTGCACTGCTTAATTAGTTGTGTCGGGTGAAACTCCAGTGAGATGAGCAATGATTTCGTTTCGTGATCAACCGATCAAATCGGTAGATTGTTTAGAGACGAGCCGGTCAATACACATATTCTCATCGTTGTTCACTTTAGGACGTGTGACTTAACTCGGAGAAGTTGAATATTTACCGCGAGTGACCTATGTAGGTAAAGTGCGATTGGAACTCAGCAAGAAAAGGGCATGTAAACAGGACAAACGATGAGCGTCATTCTCTTATCAATGCAGCAATAAATTTGGCTTTTTGTGCAAGAGACCGTGTTTGAAGTAATAAGCGGGAGTCGGCTGATGTATCAGGACTGCCCGAGTAATTTGAACTGCCGATTCACAAAAACTCCAGTCCGTGAGGCTCCATGTGTTTTGTTTTGATTGGTTCACTTATGCATATATATCTGTAAAAGCCATTCAACGAATGCAGTTAAATTCACATTGGAAGTACTCCAACTAATCAGATGTTTTGGTATTTGTTGACATTGCATCAACCAGCCTCTTGTTACTTCAACATTGGCACATCTGTGGTTTTCAGATGAGGTTTAGACGTACCCCCAGCGCAGTTTTTCAGAAAATCTGATGTTGGAGCCAATCGAAACGGACTTGTGACTTTGGTTTATCGTGACCCCTCGGGACACTAAGAAAGAAAATGCTCATAGTGCTGGCTTTCTGAGTTAATCTTGTTCTTGTTCTCACCCATCACATGGGTTTTACCACCACTCACTCTACCCACTATTTTAAATAAGACTTCCTGTCCAATATGATCCCCTTTCTAATAAGACTAAATCTGTTTGCTTTTTAAAGTCATTTTAGATGCGTTCACATGAGAAAATGTTAGACCTATGGTAGGATTTAACCCAGCTGGGATAGGCACATCAGATAGGGTGTGATCGTGAGGCTGATCTGGTATTCCCGCTTGTGGTGAGACATTGTACATTAGCGTCTCAGAGGTCATTACGCAGGGAGGACACGAAAAAAAGTTGTTCAGCTGTAGCACCCTTTCGGTGCCTAGCTGCCATGCCACCGGAAGAAGGCACAAAGGCTAGGATACTGCCAGGTTACCCAAGCCTGAACAAGAGCAGCTGAGATGCTGAGGTTGGGTTCAAACCACGAATCTTCCGGTCCGTAAGCCGGCGCCCTAATCACTGAGCTATCTCGAGTTCACGGAGGGCACAAAACACAAAATGCTCAAATAATTGGATGAGGAACCATTTGTTACTGTGTGCATAGGCTGGGAAATCGTGGTGCCTTTCGCCATGTAGCACTGAAAATCCCTCTATTAGAGTGCACTTTCAAAGATGGCGCATTTTACGCAGTTTGTTTCAGTATTCCACCGAGATGTTGACGAATTAGTGTTGACGAATTAGTGTTGACGAATTTGACGTGAAAAGCCGAAACACTCAGAGAGTGCTGTAGCTGTCAGTGGAAGGAAGTAACTGACGGCCTGTTCTGAATGACCACATTCGTCTACCAGTATAATTCCTCTCATCCTAGAAACGTGGTCTTTGTTAGGTTTTGTCATGAAGGTTTGTGGTGGAGCTTCAAAGGTCGTATGTATAGGACTACAGTAGAGCATACGTTTGACTGAAACTCGGGGACTGCGCCTACTTGATGAGCCCCAAGTAGGGCGAAATTGGTCGTGGGCTGTCGAAGAGTTTTCAGCAACCTTGTGAGTAGTTTCCTTTGTGAAAACTACAGTGCTCGCTTTACTGTGCGGTTGTGACATATGCCCGTTGCGACTGGAAGATATAGCGAGTTTACAGATTGTTGATAATCGAGTCCATAAGAGTGTGGTGTGTATGGGAGGTAGCAACAGTTCAACACATGTTCAGTGACGCAGTGAGTACCTCCCCTGAAGACCACACCACTAACTGGAGTAGCTTGGTTATTTGATGGTGGGGCTTAATGAATTGTAATCAGTCAATTAGGATTTTGTTTCCCACGCAAAGAGACAAGACAACTACCAGGATGGGGTCCACATTACCTTATTTATATTTAGCTAGAGATGCAGCATATCATACAGATACAGCATTAAAACCGAAGTCGCTGACATTCGTAATTCCAGGCTTTCTGTTGTTTTCTGATTGAATGGTGGGTGCTTAGAAAACTGGTATGTTTTCGCTGGCACCAGACCCTTTTACCTTCTTTTCACATCCACACTTTCCTAAGATAAATTGACACGGTTGTTTGACAGTGGAACACCTGTGTTACAACACTGCTGTCGCCGTTGACAAGGATGGTACTTGAGACTGGGACAAGACTGCAGCCAACGCTCCTTATTTGGAGCATACAACTGCGTGAGCTAATCACTCAATAATTAATTGTCGATGACTACAACTCAGGCGGTCGCTGATAAAATCAAGTATTTATTTGACCGTTCAATTTATATACAATAAACAAATGTGGGACTGCATCCTCACCAAGGGCTGAATACGTAGGTGTCCAGTCGCAACTAGTCTCTGTGTGAAGCATTCCGGTCAGGTGAGTTATGATTCTGACGACAAAAATAAAAGGGTTATTGTCCTTTTCAACGTCAGCTTGCACGCAAAGTCCTCTTTTCACCGAATTTCAAATGATAGACGGATTCATGTCTGAGTAGTATCCGTTACACAAATGAGCATATCCTTCCTGTCCAATAGTCAGTTTGAATTCTCATCACGTTAGATGTACACATTACTTGTGAACCTTATTCAAAGTGCGACTCGAATCTAATATGTAACACTCAGATTTCTACAAATACCCTCATTTGCAAATCAATTTTGTTTTCAAGGGAGACTCAACTGAATCTCTCGTTTGTGATAGTTTTCAACTGAATGTGCTACACAAAGGCCGCCTCATGTTTCAGTTGGTACGATATTCGAGATACCGCAGTATATTTTCATAAAGGTAACTACTCATAAGTTTCCCAACGGCGCTACAAAAGAACGACGGAGCTACTTACGAATTGAGTGACCGAGGGAGGATTCAGGAAAATTTTTAGCAGATTGACTGATACATTGCTGAGTTTGCGTTGCAGTAAAAAATTATGTGATATGTTTGACTGTGTTGAACTTCTTGACACATAGTCGTCAGCCTAATGAAACCCATACCCAAACCCTTCCTCGTGGACATCACGAGAAAAAAAATCAAAGTTTGGTGTTTTCGGAAAAATTTGGGAAACAATCGGTAGATTTACTGCTGGGCAGCGTTTCGTTTTTGACACAAAAGCTTCCTCAAGCCAAGTGTCTAGGTTGATTGAGATTTAAGGCGGATGGAGAACCAATCAGCTAAGTCAGGCTAAATCAGTGTTAGGCATCTTCTAAGGCATTTTGTTTGTTAGGCTGGGTCAGCAAGTTTTAAGACCGATGGGGAACCTACATGGTCCAGCTTGGGGTCTAGTTCTTTCGGTTCGCTTCACGTTAAGTTTCCTCTTGAACATCGTTTATACTTTTCTTCCGTCTGTGTGGATGAACTAGTGCTACGGTAGTTGTGTAAGGGAGAGGGATTCTGTGAACTTTGGTCGGGTTGGGATTTCCACCCCATTTTAAAAAAAATGATTTTACGTATATTGATAACCCCACACGGTCAATGGCAACTCGGCTTATCCAAGACTGCTCTCCGTACACTCGCCAGTTCCACACCCCTTGTTCTACTCACGCTATGAAGCTCGATGGTTTCCACTGCCACTGTGGTGTGAATGGCAATCCTCGTCTTAAAACTTCTACACTCTCCAACGTCATTCTATGCCCTGCCATCTCTGAGTCTTTGACCAGCGTTTGATACTTATCCGCACTCCTCGGCGGTCTGCTTATTCGTCTCTTATGCTCGCCAATTTCGGTGCACAGTTCCTTAGGTGTTTGTCCAATTCAAACCTTCGTACAATCATTGCATTCAATTTTATACACACAGTCCCTAGTCCTTTCAAAAGTTTAGTGTTTCCACGCTAAGAGTTTGCCAACCGCCTGTGGCTTTGTTTTGACAACTTGACTGGTTGCAAAAAGCCGGATCGTCCATCTCAAATAACCTGGTGGATCTGGTGCTGTCAAGGATGTATGCTTGGAATTTAACAAGATGGTAGATGTGAAGCATGTGGGGTTCAGACATATGAGACCCATCAAAGTCCGTCAACGAGTGCAACAAATATTAGCGGTATCCGTTACTCCGCACCAAATGCTCCTCCACGCCCCAGGACACTAAACGAGGTCAATATACTCGGCGAAATTTGTTGCAAGCAAGTTGTTTCTGGTCGCCCTCCGGCCTTAACTAATGACGGGTCAATAGCTTTTATCCAGTGCGCTCTGTTTACGAGAAAACTATCTGTAATACAATCATATTCTGATAAATCCAGCTCGAGATACGACCAGGATTTTGATTGATTAGACGCGTGCATCCACTGTTGAAACGCGGCTGTACATTTTATCGACATATGTGGCCATGGTTTAAAACCCAGGACCCTCATTTTTGGTTTAAGTCCGAATACGGGGAAAGTGAACTAATTTCCCAATATTTGCTTACTAGGAAATTCAAGGTCACCACGTTATCGCAGATAATGGTGAACCTGAGGACGACAAATGGGGAAGCTTATAGAAAGAAGGAAAAGTGAACGGCAAGTAACAGCAGACTGGCTTAAGACCAGGGTGAGAGTAGCTCGGTACCTGCTTCAGTGAATTACTTGATGAAACATTTTAAGCACGTGGATCCTTCGTAGCGCCCAATATCTATTACATATTGCAAAAGAACTGTGTTTCAAACAGCGTCCAACAAAGGGGTAGTACAATGAAGAACAGCAGATTACCAATAAAATTAAATATTTGTCTTGTGAGTTACTCGGAATGGAATCAGGGACTTGGCGGATCCAGCTGAATAGGGAACTCCCCAGAAGGGACGATCCTCCTTAGATCCTACAGGGGAGCCATATTGAGCGGGCCAGTGTATTTGATATGCTTTTTCAACAAAGCTCTCGGAATCGGGTTTTATTGCATGAGAGTTCACTCTCCCGGTCACGTATTTTCCCTTACCTGTGTGATGTGTCAACTATGAAGGATCAGGCGGAGAATGAAAAGTTTCCGCAATTTTGGTCTTCAACCCCCACGCTGTTTCTTTGCAAAACACAAAAAACCACCCGCCAACACCAGTTATTATCGTATGTGGCATTCGATCCCTGTTCAGCCCTGATAAAGAACAGTGTCAGGCGCCTACCTCAGCCAAACCGTTAAACCCAGGGGAGAAGCTCGGTCCTGGCAATATATCCCTGTCTAAATCCGCTCGTTCTGGATCACACTGGTTGCCATAGTGAGAAAAGGTAAAACAAAGAGACATGCTGATGCATGGTAGTTGGAAAGAGCAAAGAAAGCAAAAGCCAAAAGAACTCTGCTTTCCGCTTCGCCAGTTCCTTAGGGACACTTTATGTAGGCCGCACTACCAGACGCCTCCCTGAAAATGCAATATACTACTCGTTGGATAAGGGTAGTTACGAGATCCGTGAGAAGTGTCATCGTAGCACAGTTGGCTGATTCAGGTCATTCATTAACAGCCTCCAACACTGACCTACAAAACGATTGCATCGATGACAATCAAAGGCAGACAGGTTGGGGGTGGGGGAAATATCCATGTAACTTTTTCACCCATCTTTTATGTACCCAGATGCCCCACCTCTCGGTACCGCAGTTAACCTGGCCTGCTTACAGTCTTCATTTGACCACCAATCCCTGGGCTAAGGGCACATAACTTACCAGATCAGATCTGCATTGCTGTTCTTTACCTGCTTGGTCCGCTAGTTGCTATGTCCTGGCAAGGAAGGTAGTGCCCTTGCGTGCATTTTAAAATGCTTCCTAATAATCTTTGGAAGGTACTGGAACGAAACTGTCGAATTTAGATGTTTCACTTTACGTGATTCCTTATAAATTCCAGCTCGGATAGGAGGGTGCGAAGAAAAGGTTTTGGAGATATCCGATCGTTTCGAAATTTACATCTTGTGCGGGTGGATCGTTAACCTGTTTCTGAAAATGTTTTCCCCACCATCGAAGTAATCTGTGGAGATCGCCAAATAACAAAGCACCCACATCGCAGATTAATTTAGACACCCAACCCGTCACTCTTTGTGACATTAGTAAAGTTGGGTAAATTTCGAGTTTTTTCGGCCATTCTGTTCCCTGAACATTTTCTGAAAACTGGACTCCATCATCTCGTTGCAAACTTTTCATGATTTAAGAAGTGGCAGTTTCCAGTACGCGGACTTCTAGGTTGTGGCAAGCAGCGTCTTCCTATATGTCAGAGATTTAGTTCCTTGAGCTAGGTCACAACTCTACGCTGACATGGCATTTTCCAATTGTACCCAGTGTTACTCAACTCACACATTACAAAACGACAGCCACTTTCAATTCTAGTGGTTGGTGGGATTAGCTCATTCAAGCAGTGAGTCTCTTTATGTCGCCTCGTTTAACTTGGTGTTTCATTGAGCCCCCAAACAACATCATCGACTTTTTAGCAGACTAATGCGCAGTTCAGTGGGAACAACAGATTTGCACACTGCCTTTCCTTCTGTAACGATGTGGTTAATACTGGTCGAACACTGTGTAGCACAGCGAAGATAACACGAAGCTAAACGACGCTGAGTCTACCGAAAGTTTGTATTCGCGAGAGTTGAACAACGACACACAAACTAAAATGCTTTCTCGAATGCATGTTTTTCGGCGCTGGAAGACCGACCATGGAATTCAGACTCTTAGCTAGAATAAATACGCTCGATATGAGTTCCTTCTTTTGAAAGCTATGCAGTCCTAACTGGAATTCTTCTTCGAGTGCGCTTCAACCCCTGCCCTTGTAGCACATACGGATGTCAAAAGGGAGCTCTTGTGGTCGTACTGCAAGATTATTTAAGTCTTACTTCACGTGGTTGGCTGTCTACAGGATTCCAATCCAAAAGTGACACCTCTGTCCATCACTCAGCTCTGTGCGTAGCCAGCATCCAAGGCCGTTGGACCATTGTAGTAGCGCAGGTAGGTCATTTTCTGCATGATAAAAACGAGTGAAGACGTGTGAATTAATAGGTATCCCAGACGTAGATCTTCTGGGAGCGACAAACACCAACGGATAGTGTTGGTATGTGGTAAAGTCGCTAGTTGGTCGCATAAATGCCCCCACACTAAAAGTGCCAAGTCTGATGGTATATGTTTGACTGAAGCCAATTGCAGTCCAAGCATACTGTCATGGAATAATTTTGGGGACGTGATACAATTCGGGCCCGAAGTAGAGAGTTTTCTTAAGAGGTCCCCTCCAAAGCCTGTGGGTGAGACCGCCTGACCCATAAGGCGGTAGAACGAAGCACGCGGTTCACTATCCAATGAGAGCCAGTGGTTGACTGCAGTTCATATGCTGTTTGGCTAAACTGCAACCATTCATAAACTCCAGTACACCTGGTGACCTCGTTTGCTGATGCCTTCGTTCAGTTTGAACCAGATGGAAGCTCATACACCATGTTTGTCGTCTGTAACAGACTAGTGGCTGCCCATTCAAAAAAACCATCACGGAAGCGGCCGACTCCCCTATTTCCCATAATCCGGGTCAGTCTGAAATCTCGTTTTGCTTGCTCGTATTTGGGTGCGTGACTTTTACCTTGAGCCATTTGACAAGGAGACATGGTAATAACGAAGCAAAATCGTTTTGCAATGCACAGCATTGAAGTTTCACTTGAGGTGTTACAGTTTACAAGTTTATTGATTACTTTTAGACAGTACACCTCACTCTTTTTGATGCTCACCCGTTTACTCCGAATTTCCATCAAGCTTATTTCGTACTTGAATGCAAAATAAGACCTATGTGCAGATAAACTGAATTGAAGTTCTCACCAAACTTAGCTCCAGTGTTGCCAGTGTACCATCCTTTTTTTCGTGTTCAAAGCATGGTGGTCTTATGGATGAAAAAATCAGGTAATTTGACCATATTTGCTTCGGTCTTTGTAACTTTTCAACTCCGGTAAAACTCACATTCTTGGTAATGATTCGTGGTGGCAGTCCGCGTCAAAATGCCAACAAAGTATGATTAGTTCCACGTTTTTCAGTTAGCGTAGCTGATGAAAAACACGAATATTATATAGAAAGTTCGTGTTGACCTGTGGTTTAATGATTTGACTGTTGTCCCGCGTGCTGACACAGAAGAATGTTTTCGCTGTGTCACACTTCATCATCGTGCACTCTAAACTGATCGGTTTAGCTATCGATCGGTCGTTAGTCGCAGAACACATTGCAACTTGTTATCGATCTGCACCGTGGCAACAGTCTTCGCGCCCTTCATTGGACCCTGATTCATTCTTATGTGTTCTCAGCGTGCTTTCGTTTGCTCAGGTGATGGTGCGTCCTCAATCGAATCGCCCATAATCTGTCTTCTGATTACGTTTTTATTAATTTATTGAATCCAGACAAGTTAGTCGTGACCGGGCTTCAAAATGGATCAATTAAACTACCTCTTCAATACGCTGCTCTCCCTGGCAGCTTCACCGACTCCTGCCTCAAATTGTTGTTTTTAAACCTTAGTTTCATTATTCTCTACTGGTCCCAGGTTGGAATACACGAAAAGCCAAATCAGAAATTTAGCAGAAAAGTCACCTTTGCTTTGGGGCAACACGAATATACTCATTATTTGTGGTCGGCCTAGTGATTTTTATCGGTTTCTCAAAGAATTCCAGGAGAATGAAGGTGCAAAATAACTCGTCTGAATAAATACTTTGCCATGCAAAGTACGATCTTACGATTTCTATCTAGAACGGTTCGTTCGGTCCGCTCTGAAAAGGATGCAAACTTGTTTTACTGTTTCCTTTTCCGAGCAGCTTTTTGCCTACTGATTTCATTTCCTCCGTGTGCCCAACTTTGATTCGCTTGCATAGGGTAACCTTAGAAAAGCGGGGTTTTCTGCTGAACATTCACGTTGTTAGCACACGCCTTCAGTACCCTGCTAGGTGTTTCCATAATATTCCCCGAAAAACTAACCATAGTCATGTTAGTGGGTAAGAATAAGTCAGTGAATCGACCCGTTCTATCCGCCGAATAAGGGCGAGTCAGTAGAGGCTTTCTTTGAAAGAGCAGGTTACAAATGACTTGCTATAAGGAGGGTTACCCAGTTCCTCAACAGGTAGCCATTATATGGAGTAACCAGAAGTGGTTCCCAAGGCACTACTGGCGTCTGTGAAGAAAATATGCGCTAGAGCAGTCGATGGTTTGCGGGTAGTAGGACGGATGTAGTGAATCATCTGAAGTCTGTCACGATTAGTTAATGTATGTCCAGTAGATCGTTCAGTACATTTAGAACCCTGAAGGACATAACACTGGGTTACATATAATTGTGTTTTATTTAATAGATTTCGGAGCGTTCGGAATGTCAGAGTGTTCTCTTACAGGGCTATTGTCGCAGGTTTTTTGTACGACCTGTTTTTTGATAAAATGAACCAGGAGTTTAGGGAAACACATGGTAGGTGTGTAGGCTGCCATTTACCATGACTTCAGACAACCGGGTATTTCTCATATCTCCATCGAAACAGGCGCAGCCTGAATAAACTGAGTGATGCTGAAGCTGTCCCAGATGTTGACCAGCCGAGGCGCACCGTGCTCATTACGGTACACGTTGACTCTGGTCGCTTGCAAACTGTCCTACACACAGGCCACAAAAAGTATTTTACTCACGCTGTATTGCAAACGAATGTTGGTTGTATGATCAAAACATGCTGTGCACTTCTACCGGATGAATAAGGGCTGAAAATTGTACAATCTCAAAACACTTCTATGACAAACATGTTCGGAGCACAAAGAGTTACATGTATGCACAATAGTGCACAACACCATCCAGGCATTTTGTTAGAATGACATGCGAAATGGAATTCACCGGTAAAGCAGGTCTCTTAATTAGCACACTAACATCTAACTCTGTCCGTGTGGTTTAGGTTCCCACTTTACAATAGCAACTACGTTTGAAAATTGCACCACCCGTTTTTCAAATGTTGGAAATAGAATTTATAACTTAGTACCTGTGTTGAGACAGTTCTTGCTTCCCCAAACGCTTTGGTGTGAAACGATGATTGTTCTGGCCCTACGGATTTTCGAAATGGATAGGTCTGATTAATTCATGATGCTGATCAGCCTAGCCAACAGGTTTTTGGTTATCGTTGGTCGAATCTATATGTACTCGAGTTTCACGTAATTATGTACGATTTGGTATACTGTGATAGGAGAATGGTGGTAGCTCAGATAGTCTAGATGTTCGTTCATTTGTCCTTTGGACTGGACAGTTTGATTGCAAACGTTTTATCACCATTCGAGTTGGTCATCATTGACACCAATACCCCGGTTGAAGGCGCTAGTGCCTTGTTAGGGTCGGAGTGAAGCGCAGCGATGTGTCACTGGTTGTGCGTTGAGTAGTGGTGCGTGTGTGTTAATTTTCGCGCTGCCAGATGCGGTTGACCTTCGATCACGATTGGTTGTCCAGGTTGGTTGATTCGTTGTTCTGTGTCCTGATTGGTTAGTGATCACGTGGCCTTTCAGCATGACCTCTGCTGCTTTTGTCTTCGGATAAGCACTAGAGTGACCTTTCTCCTTGACTATTCTGGTTCCACTTTTTAACTTTGTTAATCTAATCCCAAGAAGTTTTTTGCTTCTTGGTTTGTGAATCAGGGACGGCTTCTATCATTTAATTTACAATTGTTCATTGGGGAGTCAGTGAGGATGGTCAATCGGCTGCCGGTCTGAACACTTAAAACTCCTTGTCCTTGTCCCGTCTGCCGCGTGTACCTGTCCACTTATATTCTGGCTCTCTACATTCCACCAAACACTGGAGCATTTTAAGGTATTATCCACGAAGTGTGAATTTGTCTTAAGAAGCCTTCTTATTCTCGTGAAAGGTTGTCTCGAGAATCCCCGCCAAAGGTAGTTATTTTAGTTTTTTTCAGCTGCTTTGTTAGTTCTCTAAACGTGGACTCACTCGGACTGTCCGACTGTTTCGTCGCGGCTCCAGAAGACGTTTTTTGGATTTTCTACCCCCTTCCTAGACAATCCATGTCAAGCCAGAACCGTGGCGTCCAGTTTTTTCTCTCACACTGGAGTTTTACTTTGTAATTAGAGACTGGAATCCGAGACTGTCTCACCATGAGTCTGAGAGCTCACCTTAAAGTGCAAACCACATCCGTATCAATTTCTTCTGGATAGTATCATCCTAGTCTTGGTTCGATTTCTTCGGCCAACTCACAGCAAAGGAGAAACGCCTATCCGGATTTCCACCCGGATTAACCTTTATCAGCTTCGTTCGTGTCATGTTTTGACCCCCGAGCAAAAGTTGTGTAACTACTCCACGTACCCGAATGGCTTGTTATTGAGAAATATCTATGTAATTTGTTCGACTGGAGTTTAACCCTCGTTTTGAGATATCTGATCACCGGTTTTGCCAAAATATGGGTATGTGGTGGAAGACTTAATCTGGCGGGGTCTCTGGAACTGGGGAGTCAGGTTTCTTTGTATATGTATCCTGAAGTCCTTTTGATACAAAGCAACTCTTACTGTTCATGATTACAACTTCCACCGAAATGTTTCCCCTAGTAACCAGTGATCTTCCCGATCGGGACCTGTCCGGGTTCTCACACATCCTCATAGATTGTGATTTTGTTATCTACCTGAGTTTACTTTTTCTGTTGATTTCAGAACTCATTCGAACAACGCTGTCGCAGGCGTAACAGAAGTTGTCGACCAGCACGCTGTTGAGGCCACAGTGTCCAAGACACAGACTGTTCCAGAGGTATCCAAGGAATTTTTCACGCCACAAGAACGTAAATTACAGAAGAAGACCAAAAAGTCACCCAGGGCTCCGAAGCATAAACTTTCGAGCGCTTCTGAAAGTTTACTTTCATCTGACCTCACAGAAACTTGCAAGGAATCGGAGTATGAGCATAGTGAATGCGCTGATCTGACCGAGTCAGCTTCCATGGAACCGTCAGTTGTGCTCACGTTGCCCCCTCAGTTAGATACCGGTATGTTATTGGATCAGCCTTCGGAGACATCCAGTAGCACAAAGGCCCAATTAGAGTTCCCGGGAAATGCAGCCCTTGAATTTCGACAGCCTTGCTCTTCTGGCCTACAAGTGCACACAACCTTCGGTGACAACCCTGTGGACATCCCAATGTTCAGCGAAAGAGAAGAGTCAGCGGATACAACAACCTTCACCAGTATAGAGAAATCGTCCAAACGGAAACGCTCTACAAGCAAAAGTAAGGAAAAACGCAAACAGAAGGCCAGAGGAGCACGCAGTGAGCCTGAGAGTGACAAGGACAATACTGAAGAGATTTCGACAACAGAAGCTGCACCAACGACAGAATTCCGGTCAGAAATGGTCGACACGAATTCCAGTATATTGGAATCCGCAGAAGTATGTCTTTCGTATCAGCCACCGGTTTTTCAAATCCCAGATAAGCCCACAATCCCAGATGTGACTGCTGAACACAATGGAGTCCCTGTTGAGAAAGAGGAAACCGACCATCAAATTAGAGATATTTTTGTAGAGGAACAAATCAGAGGCGAGCAATCCAAATGTGGTAGTGAAGAAAAACGCGAACAGGAAAATGAAGTGCCGCCCATCGCATCTGATAACGGGAATATTGTTTATGAAGACAGTTTGATGTTCGAATCTGCTCGATCAGTGGATCTTGGACCAGAAAATATGGATATTGTTGATGTGGCAGTGCTTTCGTCGGAGGATGCGGAGTGTGAATATTCTATAGACCAACCACTTACCAGTCTAGCGGCAAACGAAATTTCGGTAAGTGTTGTGGAATCTAATGAAGTGGAAAAGGCGAAACATGCGGTGGATTTGAAGCAACCTAAAGGCAAAGCTAAGCGGAGAGGTAAACATAAAGCCGATGGATCGCGCTCCGCATCCGAGAGTGAAAACCTGCATAGTGACACACTTCCGCCGGTGGCAGCCTCAACAACAGCAACCAATATGGAATTCGAACTGATGAGTACAGATCACATAACAACGGTACAAGTTGAAAGTGAAGAAGCCGAATTTTCTAGGCCTAAATCTCCCACAGGTTTGGTTTCAGATGTGCATTACATTTCCAGTGATATTCTTCATGAGAGTAAAGACGCAAGTGAAACGGAGCAGACGATAAGCACAAGGCCAAAAGTGCATAAATCAAAGCAGCCCAAAGCCAGAAGTAAGGGACAAGGGAAGAAGAAGGGTGAAGTTTTGCCCTCTGCACCCGAAAGTGAAGACAGCAGCCATGGAGAAGTTTTGACGGCTCTTCCAGTGACAGAAGATATGGAAGAACAAAACAAGACGGAACTGTTTGAGTCTGAGGGAAACATCCCTCCCCCTTATCATTCGCTGACTAGTTCGAGTCTTGATAACGTATCATTAGATCGCGGAAGCTCTAGGCGCCTTGAAGAGCTGGAATTTCTGGAGGCAACAGATACAGGACAAGGGATGCCCAAGAAGAAGCATCGCAAGGCCAAAAAAAGTAATGGAAACAGTGACCAAAACGAAGAAGTTCTACGCACCACGCCCGACAGTGAAAGGTTTAGTCTCGAAGAAGTCATGGATCTTCCAGCTATAGATAAAGAAACAGGACAGAAAACTACGGAACTCCTTGAATTTGCAGAACCCATCACTTTTCCGAATGAATCATTGACAAGTTTGACCATTAGTGGTGTACCCTTAGATCACAAAGCCAAACGTAAGAGGAAAGGTAAAAACAAGAATGACATTTTACTGTCTGCATCTGAAACCGAAAAGAGCGGGCCTGAAGATGTTTCTGCAATCACGGGCCCTTTCGTGTCAAATCAGAGGCTGTCAGATATAGAAACGGAACAAAAAACTACTACACGTCTTGAACTTGCGGAAACTCTTTTTCCGCATTACGAGTCACCCACTGATTTGACCGCAGATACACATACAAGCCGCGACGACATAGCTTCAGATAGCATATTTCCTAGCCCGGAGTTGGGGGATACAAATGAGTGGAAGTATATCAAGACGAAGGGAAAAGGAAAACCTAAACAAGCCAAAGCGCACACTTCGTTAGAGAGGGAAACCAACGAGGCAAGAGAGATTCCAGCATCTCCTATCCTGATGGACCTCAGACCAGATGATGGAGGTTCACATACAACTGTACAGTTTGAGGTTGCCGAGGAATCGACTTCCATTCATCACCCATCAAATCAACCGATTCCAACTATCTCTGCATATACTGAAGATTTTTTCAAGCGGGAAGTGTCAGAGAGTTTAAAGGCAACAAGTATAGAACAGAAGCTCCCCACGATAAAACATGGCGGACTGAAGGGCGAAAGGAAGGAGGAACATATAGAGAACGTTCCACGCACGGTGCATGAAAGTGAGCCTGGCACTTCCGAGGGGTCATCGTCTGTCGCAGCTCCTTTAGTGACAGAAATGGAACTAGGAGTGATGGATTTGCCGCATGACCACAAGAAACCACGTGGGAGAAAACGCTCAAGGTCAGTTCCCAAACAACAGTCCCAACAGCAAGAAAGCTGTCTGAGTCAGGACAGTGAACGTTTGATGGAACCGCAAATGAAAGTGGAGGTTGTACAGACGGAACTTTCTGGAAAATCGGAGAAAACGAAAGTTCAGGAGAGGGAATATAAAAACGGTTCTGCGATAACATCCAAAAATAAAAAGGATAAAACCAAAATCATTCAACCTCCAGCTAATGTGAAGACTGATACTAGTTCACAAATCTCAGCAGGATTTTCTGTGAGTGAAACACAACAAGGAGCAATTATGACGGAAGCCTATCCCGGTGAAAAAGGGCTAAAGGGTGACACCAAGCGAAAGCGGAAAACAGACCAATCAATTCATACTGAAACGGACTCAAAATCAAAGTCTCCAAAGACCAAATCGTCCAGAACTCATGAAGATTCTGGTCCCTTAGTGCAACAAAGTGCAGTTACCAGCACAGCTTCAACGGTGAATAATGAATCCGTAAGTGCACTGGAGGATACGACCAAGGAACAGTCAGAGGAATCGGTATGCTACAGTTGTCGACCAGTAAGCCCGAAAGAAGTCAATCCAGATGCATTGTTTTCACGCATTCCCTTTTGGATGCGCATAAGAAAGAAACAGTCAGTAATCAGGAGACGCAGATTAATGCGCAAAATTGATATGAAGAAAAAACGTGTGGCCCGTCGCGAGCAGTTGACGGATGATGCAGTATCCCAGGTGGTGACCCACAGATTCCCACGCAGTTTTGAAACTCAGGTAAGTTTTACCAGTTGGATAGATGGTTTCTGCATATTTGTTGTTACTGTAATGAGAGAAAAATGCACAAGTGGGAAGAATCATTCAGCTTAACCGTCTACCATTTCAAGCGTATCCAAGTAGTCGGACGAACATCGTTACGGTTAGTTCATTTTGCGTTAAAAACTCTGATCTGCGGAAATCCTATCTTAAAATAAAGCATCATCCTTCAACTTTTGGTGTTCATAGGTTGATAATCCTACAGCCGCCTCAGGCTCGGCTACACAAAGTTGGTCTTCAGCCGAACTTCGAGAACAGCCATCCTCTGGAGGAGTGGGAATTGGTGCAATTGATACGTCCACAAAAGGCACAATGAGTAGTGAGTTAGGAAAGTGGTCTATTTCGTTGCCGTTAGGCGCAAAAATTTGCAATCACTGAAGTATTCGCTGAGACCGATCGAAACAGCTTTTCAGTTTGTACATTTACCAAGTGTCCATCAAATGACCTCTGCGACGGAAGAAGCAGTTGACTTGTGTGTCCTTGTACTAGGCAGGTCTTTTTGTTCACAGCCTACTCTGCCTCTGCAAGATCCTTTTTCGTCTACTTTGGTTGCAACTGTTGGATCTGAATTTTTCTCATCCTACAAAAAGGATGCATTTCCGTAATAACAAGTCTCGTAGTTAGACTGTCTAATAGCTTGGACACTCAAATATCTCACGGTGTTCCAACCGGTATTTAAATTCAGAGCAAAGCGCCCGGTCGTGCTTGATAGTTTGTATCTAAAGACGACTTCAATGTCCGGTTTTTTTACAGTTACCGGATTGATTTGTGGATCAATCACAGGACTGAATTCACAGTGCTAAGCTTCTGATTCCTTGGAACAATTGAGTTTATTGCGTGTGGATGGTTTGTACGGACCGATGCAAAATTTTCCAACCAAGCAATAAACAGCGAAAACACGACAATTCTCTCTGCTTAGAGTAGACTTGTAGTCCGCTTGGCGGGAACACCGCGAGGGAATTGGGGGAGCCATAGTCTCAAAGTTATCAGTGCACCACCACCACCATCAGCAGCAGCAACTGTAAATCGTGTACATTGTGTTTAGTGGTTCCGGCTGCCACAGTTTTATTTATCGAAGTTCTGGGAAAAAGGATTATCCCTTTGCCGATTGAAGACAGTGGCTGATGTCGTTGGTAAATGAGTCCAGAGGCTGAAGTGGGCTTTTAATTTGTCGGAAAGTTAGGTGATGCTGTGCTTTACATGGAAGTATGCTTGTCATGAATCACATAGCTGAGCCGCTTCGGCCAATACCTTCAACCGTGTATGTGTCCTATGTTGGCGTCCCCGGCCAAGTGGGTTTGGTCTGTCCTCGCTTGTTTCTGTTCACCAAATGACTGCGGGGAATTTGATACACACTGGTATATGAAGCGCTGTAACAAGTCAGTATGTCACTAACTCATAGACCATGTGCCAGCTACTTCCTTCGAAACCCATTTAAGGTATTTCTGCACTTTCAATTGAGATTCCGTCTTGTAAGCGAAGCCAGTCTATGTTACACAGCCGAGAATAACCCTACTGTTGGTTCATCCTTATTGCGAAACAACAACAGAACGAAACTCATGGAACTCAAGGGAGTTTCGAACCGGCGGCCCTCCAGGGATTGTAGTTTGAACACAACCGTTCAGGCACAAGGGGCTGATCAGCAGTGTGGTTAAATCGCACTTGGACACAATACAGCGCCCACGGAAGCTATTTAAGGTGGTCTTATCTGGACTAGCTCCACGAGTGGCGAATTCTTAGTAGAAAGTTTTACTCGTCTTGTGAAAGTATTGTTCCTCTGAGCAATACCGGTCCACCAGATTTAGGCAAAGCTCTGAAGACATGAGCCGTTAACCACTGAAAGATTTTTAAACTACACAGCTTGCAGCGGCCAGGTTTCTGGTTCAGATACCAATGTACCTCTGCACTATAGACCCTATTGTGCCGGGCAGGTAGAAGTCACATCTACGGCACACAGCTCATAAGCTCGCGAAATCTGCTCTGGTTTCCCCTTTCTGGATGAGAACAAAGTCTTCCCCGACACCCCGTGAACCACCACAGCTAACCGGGTAAACAGTTTTGCCTACCACCCCAAATGGGCCTTCTGCGTGCATGGGTTTCATGTATGATCCTACCTATCCTATCTTGCAGCAGCTTTTACATTTTGCAGGAATGAAGTAAGGAAGGGCTATTTGGGTTGTTTGACATTGTTTAATCGAGACTTCGTTGTGTGAGTGAAGTCAGCGAACGCTTAAAATTCGAGGAGACCTTGCAGCTGTTCCATCCTTAGTTATAAGTGTCAATGATGCGAATTTTACGAATCCCTGGACTGAATTCAACCTGCGATCTCTCATCTAGTAGTTCAGCCATTAACCACTTGGCTACATGCAGCTGTTCAGCAGTGCGATTAACTTGTACTTAGAGGGAATACAGGAAAGAGAAGATATATAGGAAATCATCCCTCAGTCACGGAATCCACGTCACATGGTCACGTGTTGGCCGGTTCCTCGAGTGACGACTTCTCAGCGGGAAGGTTCACTCGTGTGGATAATGCTTCCTCGAGAGCGATTTATAGTCGGTTGATAGTGGAGTCAGATCCGTATCGAGGCGTGCCGTTTGCGCACCCGCTGTCTGTGAGCGGACACCTGTAGAACATCCCTATACAATATCTGTCACAGGCTGGGAGCGAGTCCTCCATGGTACAGTTTAAGAGTAAAAGAGACAGAGAATGGCCATTTCTAACGCCATTGGATGTAGCGGACTCAACTGGAATCTTATCATGGACGTTCACTCGTCTGCGGGTTTCGGCGTGTAGTATTTAAAAGGCTGAGGGATTTGTGCGGAATACCTATGGTCCACAGATAATGTCACAGAGATAAAACCTGCCTTAAGTGCAAGAAAGACGAACACTGGTAATTGCTGGAAGCGGCATCATTCTTCCAAAACCTATCGGAGATTAAAGAGGCAATCTATGCACTTTCTTGCAGGATGGAAACTAGCGTGAGTCTTTTAGATCAGCGGACTGGTGAAAAATTCCCGGAATGCGTCCCGTAGCCACTTGGTATCAGCTTCCTGATCGTTACTAACTTGAACTGTGAATTATTCCTCGAACAGGGCACGATATCCCGTTGTGAAGCGAGCAAAGCTGGACTATTGTGACACTACCGTCCATCTGTGACCATCAATTTCTGTGATTTATAAGGCACGATTGATCGAACATCCAGTACTTAAATTTGACTACACGCCAAAATTAAGTGAGGCTATCGTGGACAGCATTACACCGGTAGTGGAAACGGATGCCCAACAGACATAAGCCACAAAAGAATTACGAGTAAACGAGTAGAAGAAAGGTAAGGAGCGGGTACCTATAGAAAAGAGGCCTTTGACCCTATGGAAGTTGCCTAAAAGCAACATGCCAGTACCATTAAAACCCGTTGAACTAAGCCCAACTGAACATCATAATGCACCAAGACAGTATTGGTGAGATGAACCCAACATACTTTGCTAATCTCAGCCGAAACAATCGCAGAACACAGCCACAGACCACCAGTGGCTAGTGAGTTCGGCTAGAAAATGACAATGTACTCTTTACTGAGACAACCCAAGTGCCATGTCTTGTAGGTATCCAGCCGCTGGCTTAGACAGTTACTTGGACCCCTTACAGAAAAGCGCAAAGAAATCAAGGAGCTCAAAGACGACTTTCATTCTGCATCAGCAGAGCATGGTTCTCTCCAAACTTTCTCAGCAGGAGTGCAGAGTCGACATAAATTAGTCCGGTACGCGGTGATCAGGTAGTTGCAACGAATTTAACCGGACAAGCTTTGTGTGTTGCTCAAAAGAGTCCGACGGCACTGACCACCTGAGTACGAGCATGCCGCAGTCAGCAGCAAAAGCAGCTGTGATAAAGTACTTTGAGACATTTACAGTATTCGCATGGGAAAAGTCAGTCAAGCACGGTAGCCAACGCTCCGAGGCCGAGAAGACGGTACACTCCTGTATCACCTCTACCCGCAATGAAGGAGTACTAAATTCGAGAGCAGGTGAGTCAATTGCGGCACTCTCGCAAAATCTTCCATTTCTGATACTCATTACAAGAAACCAGCCAAAGGGATACTTGTCTTGACGTACAGAACCCAGCGGGACTAATGAAACGACAAGACTTGAGTACCTAGTTGAATTACAGCTGTATCATACCAAAGTGTCGATCGTGAATTAGGAACTTTCACCAAGCGGCTGGTCCAGGCATGAAAAAACTAAAAGACGGATGTTTACCGGGTGAAGAGGCGACCCGAGCAGTTTAGTGCCAACAGATAAACACCTGACTACAGGAAAACGTCCTCCTGGTCTGTTTTCACAACAGCACAGAGTTTACGTTGGCGTCAGTGCATATCGTTCCCTACTGCTCCGTGAGACAAGGCAAAACGCCGAGGAAGCGTGCTTATTCTCGATCGAATTGCTCGACTACTGTGATTGCGAATGTGCCCTCACTGATGTTAGTTTAGTTGGCAGTGTACCATGAGTCAAATTTAAGCAATATTCGGACGTATTCAAAACGGTACCGTTAACTCTCAATCTGATGGTAAGATAACAGCACGACCAGTCATCTTTCAGGTGAAATATGACGAGATAGTTATTTGTGGGCAGAATAAGCAAACATGAACCCAAGGAAGCTCCATTAGGTATAATACGGTCTGTGCTGTTTGTCCTTAGTAGACCAGGCCATTTCATCGGGTATTAACCAGAAATGTACTAGCTTTAAACAGCACTGGTGATATTCTAGGGCGACAGACCGCGACTCGCTTCTGGCGGGTACGGCGACAGGCTAGAATGAAGGGTCAAATCAATATTTTTCAGTAGTATGTCAGCAGTTTCGGACTTTCGATAGTCTCCGTGATTGACACAACAAACTGTTGTCTCTTGCGTTCTCCTTTACGAGTTAACTGAACAGCTTCCGCCCACACCTAACCGCAGTGGCCCTTGCTGGTGTACTGCCCGGCATCTTATTGTTCCTGGTTTGGGAAAGTGCTAGCTCAAACTCCCTGATGTTTTGACAAATTCTGCAGAGACCTTACATGTGGTCGAATAAAGCACTATCGAACTTCCCACAACCTTAGGGATTTAAGCATAGTAATGCATGACTTTTTGACGTTTGCTGGATACTAATTGCACATTTTTTTCATCCTGTTGGACAATTTGTTTGAAGATATACATCACCTTACTGTCTTCTCCCCTTAACATGAAGCCACATCCAGAAAAAGGCAAATCACAGGTCCGTAAACGGCGCCGTGCTGTTGAACGTCTAGTCAAGTACAGAGCAGACCAAGTCAATCGAGTTCAACGCCCAAAAACGAAGAAGAAAGCCAAGAGGCGTCTCACTGCGCTGGATCGATGGAAGGTTCGTTCAAGTCTTCGGAAGCGTGGCGTTATCGTTATTTTGCTCGGTGGGAGACATCGTGGGAAGCGCGTCGTCAGTTTAGGTAGACAAAAGTCCACGGGACTACTCTTGGTCACTGGTCCCTTTCGGTACAATGGATGTCCGTTGCGACGAGTGCATCCCAATATGGTACTCGCAACACAGACACGAGTGGATCTCGGGAAGGTAAGGGTTCCACTAGTTACCATTTTGGTTGTCTATTTAAACTCTGAAAAATTCCCGTGCATATATGATTCTAGTGTGCTAAGCATGTTCGTTACCTTTGGAACGTTCACGCCTTTCTTCTCATTGCCTGAGTCAGTCGTCAGGAGCTCGAAAGCTATGTCAACGACTATTCCTTTGCATCCACCCAGAAGTAAACCTGCTTCATAACTGTGACTGATGGCCCATTCAAGCGTATCGGAACGCTTCTACTCCAAACGCCGTCCTTTTAGGCTAGTGTCGCCTAGCGTTGCTGGACGAGCATAGGAAAGTGGATCGTTGCAACTCATCTACATCTGTAGATAACTCCATAGAGACAATCATAGATCTCTACAGATATCAGAATGTTTTCGGTTTTTACATTTTGCCTGGACGTCTTATTAAGCGCACGAAGTTGTGCGAGTCAGCAGATGTGGGAGCTTAACCAAGTTGCAGGTGAACCACACAACAATAAAGCCACATGAATTTGGAATGTAACTAATGCGTCTCTTAGTAGTGTGGTAATGTAAAAAAATAAATCGTTCAGTTGTAACACCCTTCCGGTGCCTAGCTGCCATGCCACCCGAAGAAAGCGTGAGGGCTGGGATACTGCCAGGTTGTCCAAGCCTACACAGGGGAAATCGAGATGCAGAGGTCGGGTTTGAACCACTGACCTTCCCGAAGCTTGCACTTTATGGTTTGTCTCTACGATTGGCAGAGACAAACCAAGTCACGTTCAAACTCGTTTTTTGAATGTGCTTTGCGTCCGGCCTGTCGGTGTTGGGTGTCATCAGCTCAACCATCACTCACTTGATTGTATAGCCTTCTCAACGTGGGTTGAAGAACTATAGTCCTCAACGAGTGACTGTGCTGGTTTGAGGATTGCTTTCATCGGTTATTGCATCTACCTACATTGATTATAGGGTGTCAAGGCGCATTCAAATGTGACTTAATGCGGATGAATTTTGGAGTTACCTGTCATATTCAGATGTACAAAGAAGCAGTTGGTTGCGACATCATACTCTCAGTACGGATGCCAACAAATCATTCTTGCGTCACATTTAAATGCAAACCCCAGAGCATGCACGGCAGTCATCCATTTTGAACTTGGTTTCCACTAACACGAGGATTGTTTGCCCGTTTATTTCCAAACACCTGCAGTTAAACAGGTTGTCGAAGGTTCGAATAATCTCCATAAAACTCAGCGTCCTTTATTTTGGGTAAACTGCGAACAACCTATCCAATGATCGTAGCCGATCTCATAGGTTGGTGCCGAACTTACGAATTCGTGTTCTGACGTTTGCCTTATATGGTATACTTCAATGAGCAATAGCTGATGTAAAATGTGAGTGGTGGTCCACGGTGTAGAGCACCACTTCGTGTTAGCTTAATGGATGTCACAGTAAGGAACTAAAGATTTACTGGGATAGAAGTCGTAGACGAATGTGGCCCGCATGCAATGGATCAGAAACACCGACCCTTTCAGGATATCGCCTACGGTTGACCGTTGCAGTATGATGTGCAAACCGTCACTATGTCAACATTCGCTGAGTGTTTTTAGATAGAGACAATTAATTTTCTGTCGAGCTGTGTCAAACGGCATTCGTCTGTCGATCAAACCATGAAGAATAACTTTCCCGGCTTTCTTAATGATCCCGTCATTGCGTTCATCGAAGAACTCTTTCACATGTACTACTCATAAGGTTGCTGAAAATTGTTCGACAGCCCACGACCGGTTTCGCCCCTTTTGGGGCTCAGCAGGTAGGCGCAGTCCCCGAGTTTTCGTCAACCTTATCTTCTACTTGAACCCAAATTGAACTGTTTTCAAGAAATACACCCATTTGCAAATCAATTTGGTTTTGCGAGGGACTCACCTGGAACCCAGCTGAATCTCTCGTTTGTGATGTTTCCTTGCAACTGAATGAGTAGTACATTGCGTAAAATTACATGCATTGTGATATCTCGAATATCGTAGCAACTGGAACATGAGGCGGCCTGGTGCAGCACATTCAGTTGCATGGAAACATCACAAACGAGAGATTCAGCTGGGTTCTAGGTGAGTCTCTCGCAAAACCAAATTGATTTGCAAATGAGTGTATTTCTTGGAAACTCTTTCACATCTTATTTTTGAACAACCTCGAATTTATCCGATGAGCGTGTCTTGTGTGCCGATCAAAATAGGGAGAACTTTTCGAACACAAGGTATCCATTATCTGTCCAAACGTATCTTCCAGCAGCCCACCTCTGCTTTGTGAGATGGTGTTGCGTTAAGCTTCTGGCTGCCTCAGCTCCAGAGTGAGGACTGACTAGGAAATGGCTCACCATTGATTTCAGTCAGATTAATTTTATCGCAAGACCTGGAGTGCTCATTCCTCTGATCCTGCAGGCATTCGCTGGTCACATGTAACGACAAAACTCTGCAGTCTTTTAATTGGTGGAGATGACCTTCTTACTTGCCCTCGTGAAGAGTATAACTTGTCAGTGAGTGAGGATTCCATATCCCCGATCTCGGACCAGCATCGATTATATCCGTCAGCATGACTTAGGTGGAATTCGGCGTCACTCAGATAACCGTGTGGATAAAGCGAGCTCGGAGTGAGCAACCCGATATTTTCTGAGATTCATGCATATTGTCCTTAAGGATCCTCGGTTAAGTGTATTAAACGACGTTATTTATAAGCCGAGTATCTTAAACTACCCTTCATAGGTATCTTTCCGTGCCCATCGGGGCAAAGTGTAGATAGATACCTCGAAACGGGCGATTCTCGCACAGAGGATGAGAAAACTTGGATGCATTATTTCCAAGTAACAGTATTCCCCTTATACTTGACGTTTTCCCTCAACTCTCACCTGGATGTATCCAATTAGCTGCCGTTCTAACGGAGATCTCTTTCGTCAACGGTGGGTAACCCCTCGCTAAAACGTTGAAAACCCCCAGAAAACGTGAATCTCCCGAACCGTACTTGAAAGTCCCAACCACCGTAAACAGATTCAAGCACCTAAATTTCAGTCACATCTCAGCAGTGCGTTTGCCTCGCAGGAAAACTGGATAGAGGACCGGTTTTTCGGAGCTGTACACACTTTCCCCTGGTCGCTTGAGTGAGCACCTTCCCACGGCTGGACTAATTGTAATGGACGTTGCGCAGTCTATAACAACAAAAGAAAGAAAATTCCCGTCTCCCGATGCACGATGGAAGAACAGAATATACGAGAAAATCCTCTGCATGCGCTGCAAAACAGGTCCTGTAAAAAGCCATGTTGCCAACCAAGAACGAATGTCAACCAAGCTGTCTCTCTAGCGAGGTTGAAAATTTCAGAAGGTACCTATGAACAGACACTCTCCCCTCGACTTTTACCGGGGTTACCGTGGTCAGGACATGCTTTGGGCTGGTGTTGGGTTTGAATTCTTCACGTTTTATCACATACCATGTGATAGCCTGCTGCAAATGCAATCATCCTGGCCGTCTTTTTGTGCCACTCTGATACATTAACCACAGTCAACGGGTCGTTCCTGTCCCATTTTTCTTCGGTACGCGCGATCCGCATTAATCGCAGCTAATGTGATGGGAGTCTATTTGATATATCAGCGCAAATCCTGCGCGACAGGTTACTTCCCATTTTAAACTGTAAATGAAAATTTTTCTGACAATCAGAATGCCTGAAAGCCGGCCTTCTTTAATAATAATACATGAATACGTTTTTTTTTGATTAAATTGCGTCAGTGAAATCCACATAAGGATGCCTTATTTCGGTCTCGCACTGTCTTGCTATAAGCACAGGTTTTAGTTGAGTCTTGTCCCAATAATCAACACTGGTCGACCAATATCATGTATGATCGGGAGCAAACCAGTCTATCAAAGAAAATCCGGGTTGCCTTATGAGGATTTCATGCCTTCTGGCATTATTTACAGCCTAAGCAAAATTCTCCCCATTACAGACATGACCGTATTTTGGGAAGTGATGACTGTTTATATCGTAACATTAATAATCATACAAATTTAGTAAAGGGATGTTCTAATAATGGGAATGCTAGATAGAGGTGTGATAAAAAATTAATTTGATACTAAGTACTTCGCCGGTCTGCAAAGTTTTGGTTATCTCGTTTTAAACATGAGATGCTCAACTGACTATAGCGACGAAACGAAAAGCTGTTTGTGTTCATGCAGGCCTGACCTCAATTTTCACTTGGAAATGTGAGTAGCAAGTTTTTGAAATTCTATGATTTTAGAGCAAAGGTCGCATAGACCCAACAGGTACGTTTGATTTATTGTTCAGCACAACAAATAGCGTTCATCTGAAATTTTTCTTTGGAGATTGCAACCCGCAGATTGAAACGCAATCTGAGTTGTTAGAAACAATCATTCGTCTCGTTGGTACTGCCGGTCTAAACTACAAAACACACGATTTGTTTTCCCTTCTCTTTATTTATTTATTGAAATCTGTAGTACGCTCCCGATTAGACATGGCAAAATAGCTCCGGAATATACGTAATGCACTACTTGTAAATTGCACTCAGCCGGGTTCCAGGTGAGTCTCTCGCAAAACCAACTTTGTTTGCAAATGGGTGTATTTCGCTAATTTCGTGCAATTGGGTTTCAAGTAGAACATAAGGTTGACGGAAACTCGGGGACTGCGCCTCCCTGATGATCCCCAAGAAGGGCGAAACCGGTCGTGGGCTGTCGAAGAATTTTCAGCAACCTTATGAGTAGTGCATTACGTATATACATGTGTCGCGATATCTTGAATATCGTAGCAACTGAAACATGAGGCGGCCTGGTGCAGCACATTCGGTTGCCTGGAAACATCACAAATGAGAGATTCAGCTGGGTTCCAGGTAAGTCTCTCGCAAAACCGAAATCCAAATTTGTTTGCAAATGAGTGTATTTCGCTAACTCCAGAATATTCTGAAAACTGCGCTGTTCAGTTCAAGTTCTGTTCAAGTCCGCTAAGGACAAAGTCTGTTTTTTATCAGAGTGACCGTGGTTACCGGCACCGCAGCTTTCGTGATGATGCGGTGTGGCATGACGATCAAAGCCCAGTCAACTCCAGGTTTAATCAATAAGGTTTAAGTGAAAATGCGATAACCGTTCAAGTCTTTTTTCGGCTTACAAGCAGTTCGATTAGGTATTCTATGTTTGACCGATCAGATTGGATATTCTGTATTATACAGGTTGTTCTTTCGGATACAAAGGCTGTGTTATTCAAACAGCGGTTTCACCTGACTCAAAGATTCCGATTTAGATCCAAGACTTTCTGAGAATTAAACTGATTATCCGGCCCGACTTTTATGTCCATGAGCCGCACTATGAGACTACTTATTTATATACTAGCTGGAGTTTGAAAAAGAATGACTTTGAAAACAGAAGAACAGTAGGCTTCTCTTGGCGGTTTGGCTCAAATAGACGATCAATCTTCGTGGCATGGGAGAAACCCTGTTACAAAGTCTACCACTGTGTTTGGCGTAAAGAGGTCCATGAGCCTAGTCTGGGCGACTGAACCACAAGTGAAACCTTAAAGGTTAAATGTCTTAGGGTCCTATAGTTTGAACTATCTTCATTGTCACATACCCAATTATCCTTGAAGTTCGTCGTGAATGTCCCGTTAATCATCAAACTTGCAACAGCTTCAATTTACCCTTAGGACGAAATTAAACCAGAGCTTTAGATAGAAATCCCTTGGAATGGATGAGCTTTTTGCTGTTTCCGCTGGCTTCAACACAATGTCAACAGCCAGTCAGTCAAGCCAATTGATTTTACGCCAAAAACAGATCAGTCCTTCCCTATTTTTATGTACGACAGATGTTTTCAGTGTTTTGGAAAAGCTCTAGAGCCAGACTGTTTTCATGTTCACATTTTAAACTGCGATCGACTTGTGAAAGAAAGTAACAAACGAACAAGCAAATTGTTTGTCTGGCGAGTAGATTCCTATTGATTTTCGCGGGGTTTCGTGGGCATTATGATCTATTGGTCGAACAGCCGTGGGATATCTGTCGGACTGTTACAAGCAGAACTTGCTGTCCGCCTATGAACGTGGTCTAAGCGGGTTCAGCGGGTGGAATCTCTGGTGTATGAGTGATAAATTACACACACACATACCGTGAGAGTTTATACGCGCGTATTGAAAATCGAAGTCCGAGTTTATTTTGGACCTCGAATATAACCGGTTCGAATGTAATAGTACTAATTCAAGTTACAAAGTTACTAAAAGTTATTCGATGCTCGTAATTCTCGGACTGATGGCCGTACTGACTCAAATCAAATGCTGTCCTTGGAAAAGCATACGGCTGTTTGAATTCACTGTTTTGTTATAGTGAGGAACCGTGGAACAATGGACTGCATAAATTCGTGTTCTGAATGTTTAGCGGTACCATGTCACTTAGAAGAAGAAGCTTTCAGTAACCGAAACATAGCTTAGATTTACAGTTGAAATGCCTCTTCCCTCAGGGTGCGTCATAAGCAAAGCACAGCTTCACAGGCTTTCTTCGATACCCACTGATACTTATAGTTGTACATAGGCTCCAGAATGGTATATTGAACTTTCATTGATCCGTTACTTGTCGGATTTTCGGGCAAGTCGTTTGAACACAACCGGCCTTCATAGCATCCGAGGCAGCCACCTTCTTCACGGGAGTACAGATTCGTAACTGCATCTTCCACCTTGATTTACGAACCGCTTTTACTAACCCGATGTATAGGGTCCCCGTTTCTCAACTTCAGAAACGCCACCGAAAACTACGGAACCTCAATTCATACGCAAAAAGCTGTGATTAAGTCGACACAACTAGCTTAAATTGTAAAGAAAACCAAAGTAAGCTGTATGTTGTGTGCTAAATCTTTATCGGCCTTTGGAAGGATTGCTGAGCGTAATATCTCTGACGGTATGTGGGCTATCGTCCTACTCTTCCGACTGTGGATGATGGCCATATCGAAAGAGACTACACGAAGAAAGTCAAGTATCACAAGGAAACGAAATGCGTCACCCATGCGTTCTAGTATACGAACCATGTCCTGGTTACAGCGAAACAGCCATCATACAGAATAATGTGCACTCGTGAGTCACTAAACAGGCGCCTAGATTGTTTGTACAAGACCAGCCTGTCAGCGAAACCCCATAACTCATCGAAGTTCATCTCTTGTTTTTTTTTTGTCCTGGATCTTCTTCAACCCGCTCTGAAAAAGATGAGTGGCGCTAAATTCTGTCTAGGTGCAAGTTAGTCACATTACGGATCGCCCGCTAGTGGCCGAACGGTTAAGTATTCAAACTACTATCCGGGAGGTCGCGGGTTGGAAACTCGCTACTAGAGTTTCGTGAGGTACGCACTGCTAGTGATTCCCAATGCGGATGGAACACCGATTTTTCCCCGGTTACAAGAAAGGAAGTCAGGCACCACGGCTGTTGTCCTCAAAGCATTGGAAATTTCGGCTTCATTTTAACACGGAAAAGTGCTGCTTTTGAGCTCACATGAACGTATGCTGCTACATAGCTCGGACACCACCTGCGGCGAAGCTCATTGTAGAACAAGTACTTGTTCGAGTATTTGAAGCACCTGAAGCTAAGCATGGAATAACTGTTTTCAGAAATTCTGTAAAATGCAGTAAAACCAGTCTTTCATAACACTCTGTGTTAGAATCATTCGCACACTGTCCTTCCCACTAAAAAAAATTCTCGCAATCTCCGTGTAAACAAAGGGTCCTCTACTGATTGATCAGCGCTGTTGCAATCGAAAGACGTTGTTCCAAACGGTCTCTCTTGCCGATATCTTTTAAATTAGTTACGCTCAAAATAAAGTGGAGTTGTACACTCCACTGTCCTAACTGGGTCGATCTAATCAATGACACGCATTTGATGTGCGGGTGTTGCAATTACTTCTTTCCAAGACGGGAACACTAGCAACCGATTCAAAGTAAATTATTTAGAATGGGTTTTATTTGCCTTCGTGGTTTCAAAGGACCACTAAATGGCGTATCGAAAGCTTATGTTTTTGCTGCGCGAACTAACGAATCAGAGTTGTTCGTCAGACAAACACAGTTCAGTTGTACATTTTTGCAACTGAGTTTAGCTGTGTGGAAAATTTTCGATTAGTGTAATCGACGGCGCGTACTCTGTTCCTCAAAAGGAACCGTCATCCAGCGCAACTACCTCATGTCGCATGTGCTTCCATTTGTCTGTATAAAAGTATCTTTGAAGTTTGTTCAGCTTTCTCCTCTCTACCTTCATTTCACCTGCAAACCTTCTAAAGCTGGACATCACATTGTTCACGAAGCAACTAAATGGCAGGAAAATATGAAAAGCGTTCCAAATTCATGTAAGCGTTTACTCGTAGGGAGTTTGCTTTTGAAGTTCTGCATCGATATGCAAACGTGGATCAACACTAGGTGATTTTTGCGCGGGTTTCAACAGTGACACGTTGTTTTCGCGGTATGGCAGCAAAACCTCGGTTCTGTTGGCTACGTGCTGATCGTGTGATTCAATTATGAAATCACAACGACGTGTCTGTGTTGATCCAAACAGTTGGAGTTTGGAATTTTTGCAATCTTTGATACAATGCTAGGACTTTGAACGAACGTGTACTCTGTGTAACTTGGCACGTAGAAAATCACAGTCAGACTGGTAATGGGTCGAAAATACTGAACTCATCTCTTCTAGGGTCGTTCAACTGCAGCTGACAAACGTCCACAGGAAAACTTGAGCATTTTCAAAAAGCTACCATAAATCCAAGTGTTGTGGGACATATTTTCAAATTTCCTGCCTATACAAGTAGCGTTATCCAGGTAAAAAAGTCCAAAACTCAGTATTACTATGTGTGATATCCAATCTTACATACCATTTACTCTGTGGGACACCTCATCTCTAAAGAATCGTCGTTTGCACAGACTACCATCAAGGAAGAATTAAACAGTGTTTCTAGAACTTTCGCAATGTTCTTATCGTTCACCGACGGGCCATTCTTGTTTCTTGTTTTCCACAGTTCAAGGTTCCTCTACGTGTGCATTCAAAGGAGTACTTCGCTAGGAAGAAATTGGACAAAAAGCACGACTTGGATGTTCAGCTGGGTCTGGGTGGCACACCTGACTCCACTGAAAGCAAACGGTTTGTTCCCAATGAAGAACGAAAAGAAGACCAACGGATCATAGACGAAGAAGTTTGTAAATGTATCAAAGAACATGCAGACTCTCGGATGTTAATAAAATATTTGAGGTCCTTATTTTCCCTAAGTAAACATGACAAACCGCACGCAATGCAGTTTTGAACACCGAAGCCAGTAATTTTGGGGATACAAAAACCCCTAATCCTATTGTTCAATACTCTCACCCCTGGAAAAGTTTGAGGGATATTCCAAGCATTGCTTCCCGGTCAACTTTTTCAGTTTAGGTACCATCATAATTAAGACAACCTTAAGCTTCCAGTCTTTGTGAATGGGCTTGTCCACAGCTGAAATGATGGCCAAATAAAGCACTTTTTGGATAATTCGTGAGTTACTTCTGTTATGCAACACAGTGATGTGTCTTCAAGACAAGAAAATATGCGCGGTGGTTCATTCGCATACTGTGGAAACTGGAACCAAGTAATATAACCACGAATAGGCAGTGGGAAGTTCTTTTCTTGACGGACTACACTACTCGTAAGGTTTCTGAAAATCTTCGGTAGCGCACGACCAGTCCTGCGTGGAGCTCCTAAGGCAAACGCATTCCGCGAATTCCCATTAACCTCTTTTTCTGCTTAAACTTATTAGTGAGTGTATTTCACTAAAAGACCGACATCATTTGGGATTATCCGGAACAGGTCACTAAGCAGATCGTCGATTTTCGGACACTCAGATGTGGGAATAGACCATTTCTAATAGGTTCCATTCATGACGTAATTGACAGTAGACTCTCAGTCAGTCTTTATCAATTTTTCATATGAATGCCCTACCTGTCCAAGGGTTCCGCATGAAAAATCGCGTGCTCCTTGTAGCCAAAATTCTCTCTTTGATGGTCTTTTTGTATAGTTCCTGACGTGCAAGTAAGCTTCGGAGAACAGCTGCGCACTTGTAGATCTGGTACAATTTGACAAAAAGTAGGTGGTCGTCGGATGCGTTGACTGTGATTCGTTTCACACAACTGACCGCTGAATGTAGTCTAACATATGACTAGTCGTTACCACGTGGGTTAAATGCTCTATGGACAGAGAATTCCCCTGTCTACAATGGAGAACAAGCACCTTTCGTCATATTTTTGGAAGATACGTGCCATTTCCTTTACGGAGCTTGATGCCCCCATGCATATATTAAGTTTTCTTTAGCCAGGTTGTTTCTGGAGTTTCTGATGAGGGTCATATATTGGTGATATGTGGCGGTTTGTCCGTCCAACTAACATGATAACGTCCAATATCTGTAATCAAGCTCAAACAGTTTCAGCTTGTCAGATGCCCCAGTAGATACAACTTGACATACCAGCCAGCATGGTGGTTCCAGATTTTCTTGGCGTATCTTACTCTTCAAATAGTGCTTACCCTGAAGCAAGTTGGTTGACTGTTCGAGTCGGCCTCCAAGAGCTCGTCACATTCCACCCCTAGAATAATGGATCCAACGTCTACATATCTGTCTATTAGGTTCTGTGCGCTGTAGCGGAGCACTGAAAATTTTCGAACGTCACATATGGTATGCCGTCTTAACCATTCCGAACCAAGGTCTAGTAGTTTTTCCATCGTCCGGGGGATAATTTCCCCCGAAAGCATTAAACCATCAAAAGTAGGGACAGGAAATACCTGCCAAAGGGCGGTTTCAGGAGAGATCCTTGAGTTGCTCTTTGGTCTGCTCCCAAGGCTATCGTACAAACGTAACAAATCATCAAACAGATCGAGATTGAGTGTCTTGAATTGTCTTGTTTGTCTTCAGTAGTGAATCTTTTATCGATCTTAGCAATTTATAGTAGGAAGGCTTGCGTCTGTTCCACCAGTTGAGCGTGCTGCCGACAAGCACGAGAATAGGGAAGGTTTTTTCGTGTGTTGGTGTTTTCATAGAAGGTGACATCATGCACTCTGGAGTAACAAGCGCAGTGCGTGACTTTCAACCTACCAAGCCAGGTGTATCTGTTATTGTCCGTTGCAAAACTCAACTTTACCGCTACATTAGTGCTAGGGTTGACACTTCACACCCACATATATTGGTTGTTGATCGGGTGGCTGTTGATCTGTTAGCCGAGCTTGGCAATTGGCTTGCAAACGTTTCGTCACCATACGAGGAGACATCATTAGTGCGCACTGATGAGCTGTCAATATTTCAACACATTACCAACATCCACATATAGTTGGTGTATCAAGTGCATACGCCTTCATGTCATTCCCAAGCATGCGTAGCCCTGTGAATCTGGTGGGTCTGTTGAAACATCCATTTAACTCTTGTTCCTGGAATTGGATCCTTATATGAAGACTGCTGTGGATTTCGGTGAGGTTTCTGATCTTATGTTGGTTGTGATCTATGATGTTTTGGCTAGATCTACATTGCTCATGGATATCATACTGGAGTGTATTTTGTAGTTCGGAGTGGTTAATGCTGCTTGTAAAAGACCCTGAGGAGAGACGTTCGACAGTTTGCTTCATGGTGCTGATAATGAATAGTTTTTCGAGAGAGGACGCATCAAAATCCAATGAAGTTCTATTCAGTGCTGAGATGGCCCCCTGTGTAAGGCGGAAAACCCTTCGCCGCGAAGTCGTCTGCTAACGAACACCAACCAAACAGTTGCAAACTATTGGACAGGAGAGTAAACATTTCATATGCACACAGTTTTTAAAAACTAAACGTTCTCACGTGTATTCTTAAACTTTCATGGATATTCATTGACTATCACGCAATTGTAAACGAACACTGCAAAGCAGTTGCACAAGTTCCGTTACAAACCTCACTTTCCATAAGACGTGGGGCGGAGCATCGAGAAAACTACATACTACTCGCATGCCTTATCAGTGGTATCCGCCGCTACACCAGTATTATCAGCTGACAGCTAGGAGATTGTTGCTGTTTGGTTCGTCTTAAGTGGAGTTCTTTTCGTCCACTAACAAACATAATTTCAGAGGATTTCAACTCTCATTCTTAATACAGAGGTTCGATTCTGCAGGAGTTTTCAAATTTCGGCCGTGCAAAGCATGAAACCACATATGACTGTTTTTAAAACTAGTCGCATGTGAGTGCCCATATCACGACAGAACTGCACGGCTGTGTGTACACACTGTGCATTTAAACGCAGGCTGTCGATTTTTAAAGACCCGAAACAGTATGGTTCAACATACATGTTTTTCAGACCTTTGTACTAAACCCAAAGTAAGATGCCGCGGAGTCGAAGGATGTGTTAGTTGAATGTGATTTCACTTCCGGTTCCGCTAACAAAGCAGTCATGAGTAGAAAACAACACACTGATCTTAGACCCGCGCATTTTGGCAACGAAGCGTTGCGTGTTACAGATGACTGTCTGACTGACGTTGCTGCATTCGTAATTCATTTTCGAAGCGACGAACCGCTCCTAAATAGATGGTGCTCAGACAGATATCGATCAGCGTGAGTCATAAAAAAATCTTCCTGCAGCCTTCAACGGATTTTGAGCCCGGTATGTGTACAGGTCTTGTTGCCGGACTAAAACAGCATGATGATGTTGATACTTGCTTTACGGACAGTAGACCAGCTGGAGAACAACGCCTTGGTCAAAACCCTTCGTGAAATTCACAAACACGAGGCATAATAATGTTGGCCGTCATAATCGTCATAGACAATACAACATCGGTGTTCACCCCTGATGTTTCGTTATCGTACAGTCATAATTTATTTGAAATTATTATTTATTTATTTATTTGTGAAGAAAAGAATAAGGGCGGAGGGAGGAGGGAATTAACACTAGCTTATCACACTCATTCCGAGGTGCCTGCATCTCCAGACACTCTGAAAACAACTTACAACAACGCCATATCTTGCAGCGTTTTTAAACATGCACAGGGGAAAGCAGATCCACCTTGGAAGGTGAATACCCAGGCATTTGGCACCGTTTTTCACTTCCATCTGCCTATCATCTCTCCGCATTCATCACTTCAAAATTGGCAGTGGAAACTGCATTTTTGGGCAAACGAGTTTCGCTTGACGTCCGATAATTTTTAGGGCTTAATTGCGTTTGGTACGCACGGGAACATATCTCCGAGACTAAAGAATCGCCACTGTTCTGCCTGATATCCAGTGTTTGAAAGGATCTGGTAGCTCCGTGCCACAGGTGGGACTCCCGGTATTGTGCAAATATTTAGTGATCTAGTTTCAGTACGAACCGACATCCGACGGTGCAGCAGTTGGAATTGAGTCCAGAAGACGGTTCTGATAAGTTCGTTTGGCTGTCATCCTTTCAGTTGCCAAACAAGTTATCCGCCCTTACGCGGCCCTGGAAAGTGAATAGCAATAGTGAATATTAGTGGTATTCTCGAAATTTCCATGCTTTAGTGCCTTCTTCAACAGCGCTGCGTCCGCTCGAGCATCTGTATTATCATACGAGGAAGTTTCATTCTGGAACATTAGAGTTTAACTATTTGAGCAGAATACATATGGGAAGTTCCTTAGTGGTGCAGAAAGAGCTGATACCTTGACAATTTCTCCTTTGGTTGTCTTCCATTTCGTATAGGAACTGGTACGAATCATAAGTCATTAAGCAGTGCTCATATCCCTTACAAAACAATCCATCGGATGTATTAAGTTTTCATCCGACCTGGGTGTCCTAGATTTACGTGAGACCTTACGTTTTTGCTTTGCATACTTCTTCTGTTGCTACAAAGAACTCTCCTTGATATTCTCGATCTGCAAAAGATTCGATTTCCTAGATTCCACCATTCATTTTGCAGTCTGCTTCACAAAGTTACACAACTCATCATTGGCTGAATCATCAGGAAGATGCCGGAACTGCTTTCTACAAACTACATTGTTCTCATTGACACGGAAAGATAGAAAAGTGTTGTTCTCATAAAACAGTCTAAGGGCATTTTCCTCTGGAATCCTGCGGTTTATGATACCGCTGTTCTGATGCTGACCTTGAACCGGATCAGTTGTTTTTCTGATGTTTATGGCAGCCTTTTGTAATACTGATCCATCCGATAGCTGCTTGACAGTGAATCTGTTAAACAGTAACTTAATTCCGTAAAGAGGAGGATTCTCGCGTTAGATCGAACTCATTCATGTTCCATTTTGCAGTCGGCGCCACGTACTACAAAAACCACCTTGTGTTCCATTTTGTGTGATAGTCCTATGTTTGTGCTGGTCCGTAAATGGCACGTTTCTTGCGTTGAACCTTGTATAGGTGGTGGCAAGTTCCATAGTACGATGCGTCGCAAGTGTATGACTGTATTTAAAGTCCAAGCCGGAAGGCCCAGTTATCTTCTTCCAAGTTTGTTTGCCACTGTCACTTTGATCTTTGAGGGAATATACAAAGAATAGACGATCATTCGTCCAACTGACTACAATGACAGTTGACAACTGTTTGTATAGTTTCACCTTGTCGGCGCCTGGTGTGACAATATGAGTACATGTGGGTACATGTGGGTACATGTGGGTACATGTGTAGTCTTATCGTACTACTCGAAGCAGTTTGACCAACAGCTTTGAATACAACTTTATGTCCCCCTCTACGGCCCATCAAAACTGTAGATCGTCAAGCAAGTTGTAATTTTTTGATTGGCTGATCGGATTTTTCGGAAAACAACCAATTCAGCACAATAGAAAATGCTCGAAACGGGTAACGTGCGGCTGCTACAGTAATTCATTTGGTGATCAAGGTGTACAGTTACTAGACTCTACTCTTTCTGATCTATCCTTATGCAGTACATGGCAGAATGTTTCCTTATATAGATATGAAGATGTTCTTCCCCTTAGGATCTCGCTTACTGTAAGGTTTCCTCCCGATCATCTAGTACGACGAGTTGCTGCTCTGCCCCGGGCCATATTTGTTAGCCCCCTTCTATGGATAGACCTTGAAAAACAAAATTCTAGACTTCATAGCTCCTTGGATCATTGCATCATTCAAGTCAGATCAATAAGATGGTCACTTTGGTAGATAAAATTGATGGAAAATTCATGAAGAGACAGTCAAAATTTTACGCCCAACCCTTTAGCCTGGATCTACCTTGGGTAGAAGTAAACACATCTTATTTTCTAAGATGACTTTTGTACCTTGAAGGTATTAAGTTCCCCATATGTATTAAAGCTCCACTGTGAAAATTTCCACTAGTGTTGGGTCTTCCTCGTCATTTAGTATCACATAAATATGGAATTTGATGCTATCTATATCATCTCTCCGTCGTTCACACATCCCGTGACAAAACTGCACAGCCACCAATTTTTTTTACAAACAACAGCTGTACATTTAAACCCCGTTATACTGAAAACCAGCGCTTTCATAGAAGACCATTTTTATTCGCACACGAGGTCTAATTTCCCTCGGTTCAATTTTTTTACTGCTGATTACATTGGAAGGGAGCAACTGCTTGTCTTAAGACGATCCTACGCAAATAGCCTTTGCCACACAAGTTTCTATCGTCCGGCTTGAGCAGACTTGACCGATTTCACGTGAATAGACTGTGGCCACTTCCCTCCTAAACTGACTACACCGCAACTACCCTAGCGTCTGTTGTGCCTCACTTAGAATCGCACAATAAAAATGTAAGGCTATTCGCATCTGACCTAATGCTGCCAGATCGCGTCAGACCATTACGATCGATGGTGAGCTTTACCTAGTGCTCCGGTGCTCTACCGCCAACACAGTCTGTTCTCAGATAAATCCGGTGGAATCCTAGTAAGTTTCTCTTTCGTCTGATTCGGATGTGCGTGCATCTAATGAACAGCTACTTGGCCCCGCTTGATTGATCTGTACGTATCCGCAGAATTCACGTTGGTTGATGAGTTGCAGATCATTCACACTAATCAGCGGATGAAATAGCGACATTTTTCATGTTATGTACCACCTACAAGGGAGAGGTTTTTGAAGTCTCCATCGCCGGACTTCTGTACGAACACACTCGTTTGTTGTTCACAGTTTATTAGCTTTGACGAATGAAGTCATCGAAGCGAAGGGAAGCGAAGTCGGCATAAATCATAATCGACTGGAAAATGATGTGGAGAGTTTTTAAAAGACGGTGTTTTCCACTCACCCTTTATATCTCAAAAGAATAAGTTTTGTTTAGATAGTGAAATCCTCTTGTCAGTGAAAATGTGCATCTGAGTGCCGAATGGTTGCCTCCAAAAATCCCTGTGTTGTGCACACTCAACGAAAGATTGAAGAAAGGTTATAAAGAAATCTTAGAATCACAATGTTTTATGACCTCGGATTGACAGCTGATAGACTGAAACCCAGTTCAAGATGCATAAACAAGGATAATGATTATATGTATTCCGTAAACGATTTCACATTGGGGCCAAATACTGGCACTTGATTAGGGTTAGTGTTGTTCAATCAGAACACCCACGGTGCATTCACATTGATTACACTAAATCATGAACCGGAAATCCGGGCTTGTGTGTAGGCTCAGTCATCATAATTCGTTGTTGTCTTAGAACGAACATCTTTTCAGCGCATGCCACCCCTGTCTGCGAACCTATAGTCTGGGGGAACTGCATCTTATACAACTCTTTGCGTTCTATTGGAGTGAATCTCTCAAGTTTTTAAGAACCATAAGTCCCTGCGTGAACTTACTTTCATCTGCGATCAGAGTGATCAACCTCAGGGTGCTATCGGTATGAAACTGAAGCTAGTGTTTATTGTGAAGGGGCTCCTTGATTCTGATAAAAACTTTCGCAGCCGTACTAATATATTATATGTTGTTCTGACAAACGAACTGACCTAAATCAACCGATGGTGATAAGACAAAAACAAACGAAAATGATACGGATACAAAAGATTCCCGTATTCGGATGCCTTTTCACATACTGAGCACATATAAGTAATTTATGGTTCTTAGCATGGACGCTAGCACCGAAATCCATTTCAGTCTTTGGAAATCCGAGTGAGGATTATTGTTTATAATAAACTGACAATGTTTATAGCCCCCGGTTTCACCTGACTGCATGCACCCCCTACAGATGTCAATATCTCCGCTAGGGTTGAAGTTCGTGTTGAAGCATTAACGGCTGGTGAAACCTGCAGATACTGCATGCAAGTCAGTGATGGTACGATCGTTATTGCCTTAACACCATTTATACATCCGTAGAGTCTCTCTCCTAAGATTGCTTCATGGCAGATGAGACTAAGAAAAGCTGTTGCAGTAAGTCATGCATGATGGTTTTTCTGTTTGTTTTTTAAAAAAAATTTACAATGGAAAATAACCTCTGAGGTGCCAAAATAATGTGAATAGCAATACGGAGAGCATAGACACACAGCACCATTTTCGGCTTTGAGGCGATCGTTTGTGGTTATCCAATTATGTGCGGGCATCCCATGTATCTACACTTACTGATCAACAGATCAGATGCGCGTGGGGGAAGTGTATTTCTCTTATCATGAGAAGATCATTGATAGATTCACTGATGATTCACCGGAGGACATGGTGATGTTTCATGGCTAGGGTAGGAAATATTTGTCTGTATTTTCAGGCTAAATAAGTTCGACAATCTTACGCCTAGTAACTTCAAAGCAACGGAGACATCTTTAGAACAAAAGGCCAATCAGGTCGTTTCGCTCTAGTCCCCCTAACAAGTCGGGGAAATCCTGGGACTGTAACAAGTGCTTTCGACGATTAATTTTCCTGGTCAAAAAGAACAAGACCGATTAAGACCATCCCTTTTATCTCGACAGTTTGTTTATTTAGTAATATTGACCGCGCCCCGTGATTAGTGGGTAATCCATAATCCGGGGCAGCATGACGTTTTCCATAGAGCTGAATTTCGCTGCTATTCAATTGCACACAGACGCGAAGTAAGAAAACAAAACAGTAGGGACATCTGAACTTGGGATATTGAACAGCGGATATTTCGACACTGACGCAGGACTGTGAAAAGGGCAGATGGGGTGGCAAGAACCATGTGTATGGTTCTAACACTTATTACTTCAGTAACAACAAACTGTAGCACTTCAGAGGGCTGTGGAGTGTAGCCACTATGGCGGTCGTTAAGTAGTAGGTTATTGCGTTAATTGGACTTGTGGAACGAACAAAACGGTATAGGTAGTGATCTGTGGACTTCAGAATATCGAGGTGTTTACAGGGTTATCTGAAGTTGCCTGCTTTTGACATGTCTCGGTTACTGACCGCACATGCCCGAATCGATTTAGTGGATGGCGATCTCGCCCTGTCACATTGGCGGTGGAAGCAAGCAATGCTCTGCCCTGTTCGAAGTAAATTTCGCCTGGTAACCTAGAGACTATCACGTGCTTCAGGCATCCCTCAGGATTCAGAGAAAAAAATACGTATTTTGGCGGCACATGCTGTATTCTTGTGTATACATGTATCACAGGACGTGTAACAGATTGAAAAGGTTTCATTTATTTAATTGTTGTGTTAAGGGGGAAAGAAAACATAAGGTTTGTAAAAACACAAGCCTGGTAATTAGAAAAATGAATGCATGAGTCATCCTGTGCCACTCTCCTATGACCTTTCGTGGATTATTCCGTCTGGCATTGAGCGACCCTGACCCCATCTTCAGGACATCGATCAACCCGCCTTATGCCTGGGTGGTTTTCACTTCCTCCATAGTCATGGTTGCGTAGATTGAGAAACAAGCCAGTGTAAACTTGTTTATGAGGATAGAATGTAAAATATAAAATCACTTATTTGTGAGGAATCTCCACCGAATATAAATGAGCACAGTTAAAAATTCACAGCTATTGAGGATCGAACCTCAGTCCGTAACACGGGATGAAGTTAAACAATAATTGATATAAATTCTCGTGGAACAGACTGGCAAGTTCACATTTCATCCAAAGTTGGAAAACACGAGGAAAAGCCGCATGTCCCACGGGCTAGTTTGAAAACTTTGGATAAATAATACCACACACGTTAGTCCGCCTTGAGCAGGAAGTCCTGAAAACCTCCGAAAAAATCCAAATTCACACAACATCCCTGTGGAAATATTATGTATCCTAATAGTAGTAATCTTTTTGTACCTGATTACCTCAATAAATGTGTAAGATATGAATACTTATATGTGCGATACAGGATCATATAGCACGGATACTGCACAAAACAATAAGTTCTACTTAAAGATTATTGATTGTACCCTCTTCAAGGAGGAAAATTCCGAATTTCTTGAGTCAAAAAGGAAAGTCGTAGACATGTGGGTGTTGTTTTCGAACGTACTCTAAGTTGCCTGATGCTGCCTGCAATGACAGCTACTGACTGAATTTTGACAACAGATGAAATTTTGCCCAGTAATCAGGAACCCTGGGACCTAAGATGATGACCACTAAGATGAGTTAGACCACCTCAAGAAGCACCATACACCGCGTAGACCGGAATAAGGTTCTCCGGAGTCACCTGCACCTGTGGAACAGGCGACTAGAAAGTGGTTGTATCTATGGGTGTGTAACGTTGAGAAAACACTAGCAAAGCATTCTGGTAATAGACGTTTGTCGATCAACCTGTTGTTAAGTGGTTTTGGGTGCAAGCACCGTTCGTCCCTCAGTTTCTACGTCTCCAAAGTAAGGTTTAGGACGAGAAATGGCAAAATGTGTTTGTAGGTGTATTTATGTCACGTAGATGGACCGAGGCATTCATTCGAAATAGACGATTATCATGTGTGCATAGGGAGAGGTGATTCCACTGCCCCCCCCCGATCAAATCGAGGCAGCCTTCTGCTGCTTATCGTTGTAATTTGTGCATTAAGGTCTCATCGAATAGCAGTTTGCATAGTCATATTGATCTATTTGTACTTACATATAAATCCATGTAAGCTAGCGTTACCTAGCCAACATGACCCTAGTCCAATGCGGAATTTTACTCGAACAACATTCGTGTGGATGTCATGTTGACAATGCGCAATGTAAGGACAAAATAGACATAAATCCAACCACTGAATGGCTGCCAAACGAGAGCACATTATTCTCACGACCAAATTGAAACGAATTTCTGACTAACAAAAACTGAGGTTGGAAACTTTAGCCCGTAAATCCAGGTTTGTCAGTTGTCAGCACCCGTCCGTTTGCAGGAACCATTTCCACATGTCCAACCGGCAGTTGTGCTACAGGTTTTGCCTTAAATAAGTTTAACAAAGAAGGTGATTTCAGTATTCAATTTGGATATCAAGAATATCTTTGAGAACTGAAATGGATAACTATGAAGTTGAGAGGTATACTGCCGTCTTGCAAGAGAGATGAGAAACCTATTGGTTTCATTTCACAAGGTGTATACCATAAAACTCAACAGTAACAGACGGGTTTCATCACTAGACATACAGAAAAATCCGACTGCATGCACAACTGATCCTTCAGCTCTGGCATTAAGATCGTTCTTACTGCCCAGTGCAAATAAAGCAAACATTTCTAGAGAAATCTCCGACTGTCACGGTACTATTCGGTCACCGGTTTTAAACTGCCAACCAGTGTCTCACGATCAATTCATCTAAGCCCACTTGATAATTCCTAGCAAGAACGAAAAGTATCCTCTGATTACGCTTTTTGGGAGCTAACAAGTTTACTAAGGGGACCTTTTACTACAATTCTGTCGGTGTCAACTGAAACATGAGGCGGCCTGGTGCAGCACATTCAGTTGCCTAGGAATATCATAAACGAAAGATTTAGCTGAGTTCCAGGTGAGCCTCCTGTCAAAACCAAATTTGTTTGCAAATGAGTGTAGTTCGCCAATTTCGTGCAATTTGGGTTCAAGTAGAACATGAGTTTGATGGAAAATCGGGAACAGTGACTACCTGATGAGCTCCAAGAAGGTCGAAACCATTGTGGGATGTCGACGAGTTTCCAGCGACCTTATGAGGAATACATTACGTCTATGCGTTACTCATTTGTGGTCAAGGTCATAATAAAGTTTAATAGACATCAAGTAAGCGCATTTGTGGGCTTCGTCGCTTACAAGAGGCCTGTATAAGCAAAGCGACGAGTGGCAAAAAAGGTTATGTAGTCTAGCTTTGGTGCAATCGATGTTGTCTAAAAAAGAAAACTCTCAGCTCTCAGGCTTCATTGCTAATCAATCAGATGTGAATATAGCTCACTGCAATGAAACTAAACAATTTTGCAAGGTCGCTGATACACAAAATCATGGCTAGCCATCAAAGGAGCACCGTAGCAGACTCGTACACGCATTCATCTCGGTAAAGCTGCAAACAAAATGACAAAGACTGTCTCAACTTCTTGGCTACTAAATATTGAATCCCATGAGCCCAAACAGAACTTCGTTGGTTAGATCTTTTTCCTCAACCTTCAAAACGTCAAAAATCGTGCAAAGAATGCAGTCAACTCAAGGTTTGTGGCACAAGGTATGCAGCATACGTTAACACAATTACTTTTTGGCTTGATGTGAAAAGCTTGACAAAATCGTAGTTAGATATAATAGGGAAGTTCTACATCCGCATTTACGATATCCCAAAAAGTGCGCATACTGCTTTTCCTATGAAACTGAATAGTTCGTCTACAAGTAAAATACACTCGCTTCATCGTTACTCTAGTGGCTCTCTCCCCCTTATGAGTTGCGGATTTTCGCCGACCAGCCACCTAATTTTTGCGTCTAACAACAAAATATGAGTGGAGCGTTATGCTAGACCAATACAATCAGTTTCAATAAACTGATCAACGGGGATCATGTATGGAATTTATAAAATGCCGGACAGAATACTGAATCTTCCACTGCGCACCAGCATCCAAGAACAGCGTGGGTACAACACCATTTGTTGGTATGATAACTTGTTCACAAACACCCTAACTAAATGATTACCCCCGAAAGTTTAACAATTCTATTTATGCTTGGATAAAGCTTAAAGTGTTGTTAAATTTCCAAAATATCTGATGCGCATCATTACTTTGACATCGCCTATCGTCAACAATTCGAGTTAGCATAAAGTAACGTCACCAAAACCCGACAGTTTTATCACGTCGTTATTTCTAAATGTCCCCACAATGTTATGAGTCATGCGATGATCTGCTTACTAGAGGTACTGTGTAAGGAGCACAAAGGTTTTTGCTAACACTGTTTGTTTTAGTGGTGCAAAACCCTCAACAGTATATTGCGGGTCCGTCATTCTTGTGGATCATCAGGTAGCTTTCGAGTGTCTCACTTATGATACGCCTCTGAGTCCAACGTCCACATTATCTTAATCTGTGAATAAATAATAATCTGCACGAAAGTCCAGTACGGTTTTCGAGTACGCAATAATTTTAACGGAATACCTGGGATTAGGCCCAAGTGGTAGAGTCCAAAAGGAACAAAAGCAGCAATGGGGCGTACAGCAGTCCTCAGCAACCTTACAGGTGACGGCAAATCAATAAACTCATATCCTTATCATATAAAGACTGATGTGGTCTATATGCAGCATATTAGACGAAGTATGCAATAAGCAAGAGATTCTGTTGAGTCTGCTATGAACGCCAGCCTATTTTAATAGAGTGCGGTACGAGAGTGCTCCTAATACTGGGTACTGATTGTTTTCATGCAAGACAAACTGGCCCAAATGTGCATAAAGCAGATGGATTTTCGACGAAAGAGACAACCTGAAGCTAAAGCGTGAAATGCGATCTTTAAATAATAGATGGGACGACTTACTTCAATCAGTATAGTGAATATGACGATGAAGGACACCTTTGTGAGGATCGACAATACTTTTCCCTCAAGCAAAGACCAACATCCGGTTTTGATGTAACTATTTCGCTCGTCAAACACTTCCGGACATTTGTTTGGCAGTGGATCGTAATTTTCTTTTCGCTTACAGCAGGACACGGGATATCGTAGAACTGAAAATGCGCAGACAGTGGAAGCTCATATAAAATATGGGGACAACACTGATCGATTTGACAACCACTCGTCTCCGATTATATTTTCTAAGAAGTGACTGTATAACTGATTTTATTCCCGCGTCGCCGGTTACTTAACTTGCTTTTTGAAGTATAAAAAAACAGACAACGACTTCCGCTAGATCAGCATAGCCGACACTCCGTGAATAGCAAAACTGATTACTCATGTAGACGCATGAGAAGACCATCCCTGAGCTTGTGGATGAATATAGTCCATGCCGGCTCCAAAAACTCGTCAACATTCTTCAGAGGACTTACTGAGGAGAGAAATATTGGTCTTTCCGCAGGTAGGCTACTACGAGGCGTTTCATGCTAAGTAGATGTTGGTGACGTACACCAGCACATTATCATGTTGATAGTTGCGACGATTTTGCGTGGCCCTGTTTTTTAAAACAATACGCAGTTTTCTTTGCTAAACAAATTTAAGCTGTTTCCTTAGATCGAATGTTTTGGGTTGCTCAGAAAGCTGGATGTATCTGTGACGGGCGTTTGAACTGGATTTACTTGCAAGAATTTGCTGAACCACCGGGGCCTTGGTATTTTTGAGAAGCCACAGACAGACTGAATGAGGTTGGTGAGTGATAAGACAGAGCCTCTTCAACCCAAACATGGTCGGATGAAAAGGGATCCTACTTCCTTAGTATTGAGGTAAGGCATTAATCGTCATTTCCGTGGATTTAAAACTTGTACCACATCTACCTCAGTAGGGCCCCATGCAAATGCGGGCTTCATCAAGGTCGTAGCCATACATGTGGTGGTCACTATGGAGCCTACATCATCCAGATCTTATAAGTCTCGTAATTAAGTTTGCGTTAAGCGACTTAAATAACCAATCAAATCATAAGTATGGCCTCATAGTAGTGCCTGTGACCACTGCCTAGTGCCGTACGACTAAGGATAACCTAAAAAATAAAAGACACTGAGGAAACTGTGAAGCAAAATATAAAAACTACTGAAATGAAAGTGTCACTAGCCGTAATAAGGGTAGTTTTTAAGCTCATTTCTCGGTCTGAACATTTCGAGCTAGTGTTCCCATTAAAACAACCACCAAAGGTGCACGACTTGTAATGATGTCCAAACCAAACCAAAAACACAGCGAGTCGTTTATAGAGTATATGCGGCGACGCCTGCTGGACGCGTCATTGGCAACCGGCATTCGGCAGAAGCTGGATCGTGATTGGCTATTGGGTCCATACTTCCTACCAACTGGGGCTCGCCTTGATGCTGAAATGGTAAGTGGCCCGGTCTTTTATCCAATCCTGTGAGACATAGGTTTTTTGGCCGTAGCAGCGCCTAACTGCGAGCGGTAACGCGCCATCAATGTGGAATTCCGCCTAACACCTTACCCGACCGAATTTTCTGGTTATCCTCGTTTCTAATTTTGAAGTAGCTTCTGCATGTATAATCTTCCCCACAGTTCTAGTTTAGATCAGCCGCGAAGAGTCTAAAATATCCCACGTATTTTAGTTGATCATCTAAACACCGTCGACCAAAAGTTTTCTGCTTGAAACTACACAATCGAACTTGCACAGAAGTATAGAAATCTAAGTCGGATTACGGCTTCAGTCACAACACAGACACAAAATAGAACACCACACTACAGATCCCATCATAGCATTTACTTTTGGTCAAAATTTTGACTCTTATCCCAGAGAACAACACCTAAAAGAAGCTAAATTTTCTTCTTTATGTAGTCGTCTGTCATGAAACAGCACACCGTTGTGAAAAACACTGCTTCGCTTATTATTGCAGATGAGTTACCTATCATTTATATCCCATTTTTACAAATGGTAGTCAAACGCAACAAATTTTGCTTGAAACTGTACCTATTTGCATAAGAGATGGAGGTGGCTAATGTTCGCATATTTATTTGGGTGCATATGAATATGCTTCTTTCAGGAAAACACAGTGTAATTCGACTGCTGTCTGGTGACTGTTCACACGTATGCTAAACACCAGCCCAAATCGGACCTACAGCACCATAGTCCATTGCGTCGGAAGGAATTATGAACTTACCGATCGTGCCCTCGTTGCTGACGAATTGGTTATCAAAGTTTTTGGATCCAGTGAAATCTTCCGCGCCGGTTACACCACAACACTTTCGCTGATGAACGAAAGAATTTACACATCCGGTGAGATGCAGTAAACTGTATTCACTTTCAGATTGGGTCAGGCTAGATTGACCTACGGGTTAAATCAGATCCCTGAGGTTGAGCTACCTCATTGGTGCGGTATTGAACTTGTCCTAATTGGCAGAATGTGCTAGAACTTGATGTTTATCACCAAAATACTCTCACCTGTGCGCGAAGTCTTACTTCTCTGCTAAAACATGGCCATACGGTATGCCTTTCCGCTGTTGACCATGTTGGTACGTTTACTTCACAATAGTAGTTCGTATTTGTCTTTTAGCTTGTCACGGAGATTTAGCGACTCTACTGCTTTCATGAACGACATTAAGTAATCTCGACAAATGCACTCTTTTGCATATCAAATACATACCCAAATGAGTTTATTTGTCGAAATCAGTCCCTTTTGGGTTCAAGTAAAACATGGGGTTGACGGAAACTCGGGGACTGCGCTTGCTTGATCAACCTAAAGAAGGGTGGGACTGGTCGTGGGCTGTCGAAGGGTTTACAGCAACCTTGTGAGTAATTTCCTTTGTGATGATTAATTAATGTCGTGTGACAGAAAATCGCGCATGTTCCTTAAGTCTATCGGCAGCTACCACAGCGCAAGCGTTTACTTAGCCGTTGGGTCGAAGTAATTGGTTTTTATGATTTTTCATCGTTCTGTCGATTACAGCCCTGCAAACACACCAACCATTTCTTTGGTATGCTAATTCGGTTCATCCCTGTCCAATCCAAAGGGGGGGGGGGCTTCTGGCAAAAATACTGTGAACCCGAATTCCAGAATGTGCGAAGGAAACAAACTCACATATGGCATCATGACGTTTAGAAGGAGGCTGTGTTTGTCCAGAGAATTTAGATTTTTGTAGCCTTTTACGGCGGTGGTGAGCAAAACACGGAAAGTATCGACTACCTGCAAGAAAAAAGCTTTTAATGAACAAGAAAGCATGTAAATAATTGTAGCTCGATGAAAACCAGAAATAGTTGTAAGCGGTCTGGCCTCATTGTCTCCGTTCAGTTGGACGCTTAGGTCTTTCCTACATTTCAATCATGTTTAGAGAGAATTCTGTCACCGACTTTGCAGAACATGGGGCGGTAAGTTCACCCACAATTTTATTAGCCAGCTTGCAGGGGAAAATGAGTATGCAGTAATTCAACGTATAGTCAACTATGCTACTGTACACAACAAATCAAGTTAATCCGTTCGTCAAAAAGTGCACTTGGCTTCCTCATACACTCATATGCACACGATTTAACTGGGGTTTGAATCCAGTCACTTCAGCCTACCCTGCCTGACGTTTTCGCCGACCTCTTGCACTGACCTTGCCATTTTAGACATGGTGTAATACAGAGGACTACTCTCCAGTGATCTGTAACTAAAGCAGGATACAAAAAAGTGGACACAACAGAGCTGTAAATAAAGTTTCATCTTGTCAAATGTGAATTTTATCAGCTGTAGTGTATGGATATTAAGATGCGTACCGCTGATTTCATCGTAGTGACTGAAATGGTGTAACCGTAAATCATGGGCATCGTAATGGGAATTCGATGGAATCAACCAAAAGGAGTCAATAGATTTTCGCATTCAAATTAGATGATCCCATTGTAGTGAAATTCGCCTTATCAAATTACGATCATGTATAAAAGAGAGTTGCTCTCAGTCGATCGTTTTACCCCCGTTTACGGTCAGTTCGATTGTCCTTCCGGTTAACTTAGCCTTCAAAGCCATGTGCGCTCAACGGTACCATAAAGTGTGTACTTTCTACTCGATAATCATTGGACATGGAGCTGTGCACTTGACGCAAGCGTGTTTTCCTTACAATGTTTCCACTCTATTGGTGTCCAACACAAAGAATGATTGAAGACACCCCAGAGCGCGCCCCTTGGGTATGAGCGTTGCCGTCTGTTTGAGTTCAGACTTTCGACTTGCGTCTACTCTTACCCGGCAATGTCGGTGCCATATCATTACAAAATCTTCGTTCCGAATGTCGCCGC
>SJOL01001349.1:541591-559113 GCA_004794785.1 Opisthorchis felineus | reverse complement strand
AATACTCCCCAAAACTATGCATTGAAATCTCGAACATGGTGCTGTTTTTTTAATTCAGAATACTGTCTTGGGACAGCGCTTGTCGTCCACAGTTTTGGCCTGAAATCCCTATTTTCTTAACTCGACTACGAAAGCGATTTTCCTTATGAGTTTTGGGAGAGAGCTTAGGATTTAATAAGTCTGAAGCTGGGCTACAAAATACATTGGATTCTGACGACCAATCTGTCTTTTAGAGTAATTTGCCAGGGTTATGTTCTTTGTTGCTGATTAGTCTATGAAAGTCATAGGGCTGTTATCTATCATCAGCGGTGGTTACACTTATCCGGTGTGTTAGTGCAGTCTATGGGTTAACATCCCTACGCACTACACTCCCAATCGGTCTTGAAAAGCTAACCACATCAGCTGCAGTTACACTGTTCTGGTAAATGGTGTAAAGCCAGTGCATTACATCACACTACGAACGTTGCCTTAGTGCGCTTGTTTCGGAGATTTTTTGATAATTCGATCGTATTACTAAGCTCAAGACAGTTTCACATGGGATACAATTTGTCTGGTTGCCGTTTCAGGATTTGCAGAGATTTTCGCCTCAACTATGCATGTAACGTTATCATGGAGCCGCCAGTGAGTACAAGGTTGCAACAGTAACTTACACAACGCTGCACAAGATCCACGGGAAAGTGGTGGCAACCGCCTAGTGACTAGAGTGCAGTTACACACTTAACATGGGAAGCACGCACCGTGTGTAATTAACTTTTTGTTTCCCACACGAGTGATTTAGGGTTGCACTTATCGACGGTGTAAGAAATAACATTGGTTTTCTCTGCTTTGTAAAAATTCCTAGCTGTTCTTGAAGTTTCTGAACGCTGCTGGCCACAATAGGAAGGCAAAGTCAACATAGAATACTTAGCAAGGATCTGTTTCAGATGTCGTGATGTAATTGGGCAACTACGCAGTCATTAAACAACCTTCCTAGTAATCAGCCTATGGTTGGAAACCCAACACAAAAGCAGAATTGGTGGATAAGTAAATTACATTCGAACCTTTTGTTGGAAGTCCCAGCATATAAGTGACATAACGAGGCTTTACAGACAGACGATAACATTTAGCAAGCAGATAACCACAAAATACAGGGCCGTGGTTCAATTGAAAAGATCATAGGACTTCCTAGGTCGATATGTGCCCTCCTCGAACGTACTTATCTGTGGCGCTACATTACCAAAAACGATCTGTTCGGTGAGGCATCAGTTTACCGTTAGAATAACTGACATTTGGGTAGTTCGCCCACCTAATGGGCTCCGGCGTCAGCAAAGCAGGCAGAGTCAGTTGTTGGCGAACTATTATTTGCCAGTTCACCTATAACAGCACATACAGATCTAAACGCAGGACACTTAAATTTGACAAAGACATGTCAGAACAGCTGGTGGCGGTTAGTAAAACCCACTTGGCCGGACTATAATGAGCTTTGATGAAGGCAGTATTGGAGCCTCTGAATAATAATAATAATAATAATAATACCAGAAATTGGGGCGCATTGTTCAAACGACAGTGATTCTGATTCAAATCTTACATTTCTGAAGTCATCCTTGCAAGTAATTGACAACCATCACCGTTGGTGGCAGAATTTTGGGAACAAAAGAGTGGGTTATTTAAGGTGAGGGTTGGAATATAATTGTCAGAACTGACTGAACGACTTCGAACGACTTCACTGATCTTAAAACTGACGAAAGACAAGTCGGTAAATCCTCCGTCCATTTCAAGGAAAACCTACCAGAAACAAAATGAATCGGCTTTGTACGCTGGCTCCGTACAAGCCAATGCAGCATAGAGTGGTGGTGCAGAGGCCGATCCAGAATGCAATCTGTCCAAATGGCTCTAGATGAAAGGATCAATAGAATAAATAAAAATCTAAATTATGGCTTTGAAATTCTGAAAGTCACTGCATTTTTATTCACTTATTGGGCCGAGTTATGTAACAATATCAGGCATGGCTTGTAAGACAATAAGCAGACCTACTCCGCAACACTAGATGGTCAGTAACAAATATACCTGACAGTGGGTGAACGCAAAAACTACCTCGCTACTGGACGAGATTAGTGTGAGTGCTTGTTTGGCAGTACCTCGACCTTATGCCATTTAAGCCGACGTTGCGGAACAAGTGGACGAGTTAATCGGTGTTGAACTAGATTTGAGACCTTTGCGTTTTTATGGGGGTATAACGAATATTGGAAGAATTGTTTTCGCTCAATGATTACAAACATGAGACTTTGCTTATTTATTCCGCACCCACTAGGTGTCCGACGGCACCCATTCAGCAAGTTATCAGTTCGCTGTACGAACGTCGCTAAACAACCAATGCGACAGCCCGTAGTTTCGGTTTCAATATACGCACGTTGTTGCTTCGTTCCTGTCTCCTCTTCTGCGTCACCCAATCTGTGCAAGTGTGTGCTCTGTGCGCATTGTGGTTCCAAAAATATCAGCTCCCATATCTGCACATTTCAGAACCGGCGTTTGCCGTCACCACATCCTCGCGAACGTCGAATACCTCTGACTTCCTGACATCCCACGCCCATAGAACGTACAGGACCAACTACTCAGCAAACCGCCCCCATATCTCTTCAGCTCAAAACAAATAAGGTAGACTATGAACGCTAATACCGCATTCAGTTAAACAGTCATTTGAGGACTACGATGACGTTGAGGAACTACCCAAATTAATCTCTCGTTGATAAAGGTTTGCGGCCCAACGTGGTGAAAAAATGCGAAACTAAAAAGACAATATTTGTAAGATTGGTAAACTTCTTGTACAGCCCCCCACCGGTTTCGCCACTTTTGGCATCGATCATGCCAAGTCGCTCAATTTCCTTCAGTCCTGGTATTCACGTGAAAACATGAACTCACTTGCAAACTGACTTGGCAGAGAACTTGAATGAACATCAGCCGAACGCCTTATTCATAGTAATATTAAACTCAATGCGCCGCATATTTCACTTTGAAAGCTCTCAAGCTATTTCGCTTAGTACAACATTATTTTGGAGGCTAATGAAAGCCATTAACGTAGCCTAGCATACGCACATAAGCTGTTGACGGTCATTTTTACTGGCTAATTACCCCCAGGCGAAAACTTGATAAGTGTCCTAGTGATTAGGTTATCTCACTGAAGTTCCTTTTCGAGGAAGCATTTGAGACACAAAGTCCTTCGTTTCGTCAGAAAGTTTGTTAGTAGAAGTGGTACATTTGGAAGGAAGCGTTAATTACTCAATGCAACACACTCTAGATGCCGAAAATTCGATATTATTCACGTGCATAAACTGCGAACTACAACGAAGGTTCCTAAATGAAAATCACACATTATATCCTCCATATGAAGGCAATTTGAGTGGGCCACCTCTATTCCCTCTTAACTGCAGTTTTACAAAAAAATTCACAATGGGTCTGGCACTCAATTCATTCCTAATAGTGTAATAAATAGAACTGTGTGATTGCAGCACCACAGGTGTTGTTCAACTCCTGCTGAGACTCCACAGCCTTTGTGTAGTCTACCGAACCACCAGTCACTTTAATACAACCTTGATGAAATTTCCAGTATTCCACCAGCTTGCCAAATGTACTTTTCAAGAAGTTGCATCCGCCAGAATGGATCTCACAGGGCGCGTGTCCAATATTTCTTGAATTCGCACTGACGTACAAAGTGTTTTCAGCAAAATTGGAACACAAACTGCTCAACTAAACACAGTGCTTTCACTTGATTTTTCGTGTTCGCCTCTGTTGAGAAGGCCAAATTTTCTTATTTCTAATTATCAGACTGAATAAAAAAGAACGGAATATGCCAATCTTTTATGTTAAAATCATTCATTGCTTGAGGTTCACCACTGATTGAGTTCCGAACACTGGTAAGAAACGGCGGTCGTGTAGGTTACTGAAGCCTCTGTTTTTGCAGCTTATAGGCTCAAAATGACGACGCTCATGTCATTGTATGATTAGTCGAAATAATTTGATGTAATTTAGCAATCACTGTAGATTTACGCTTACCTACAAACTCCAGCATGGCGGCTAAAACCATAGTTTTGGCAGCTTCATTGTTTGTGAGGCCCATGTAGTTGAGGAAGGCGTCCACCGGTGCCATATAGTAGTTGTACATGGTTCGATGTCCCCAGGTGAATAAACATCCGATTACGAAGAATGCTATGCCGGCGCACTGGAGGTAGTGAGATAAATGCGAATAATGTGTGTGAGTTGTTATCTGTGAAAGTCGGTAGACATAAAACGTATGCAACATGTTAGGTAAACCGCAACATATATTTGGGCAGGGAGATCACCAACCTTGATCAGCACCCGTCATGCTAAGAATAAACCACCTAAACATTCAAAAAACAATCCCTCTGCTTCTGATAGTCATAGAAGTGAGCGGCGTCGCTTAGATATGCGCCCTCATTGTTCAGAAATCCCTGACATACTGGACAAACCGATCACCATGAATCAACGAATACTTAAGGTATATGCCTCAATCTCCTTTGGACCGTTCAAATGATTTTACGTGATGGTGATAGGGAAGTAACGATAGATGGAATAGTTTACGGATATCCCAGTATATAGTTGCGCCCATTCAAGGTGTTTTTTGTCAGTTCCACGTGAAAAATGTGCACCTTTCATTCCCTGAAAACCGATAAACTTATCTTGAAAAACCGTGCAGCGTATCGGCCTCAGTACCAATTAGACCCAAATGGTCCCGGTTAAGAATCATGAGATTCAGGTTCGGATCAATATATAGTGATGTCGTACTTGAGTTTTTCACTTCGATCGCTTGGCTCTTTATGACGGATAAAAACTCACTACTTTAGAAAACAAGTAGCCTATCCAGAAAAAATACTCGTGAGGCTAGAAGACCGTCATTTGAGAGGCTAGTCATTAGCAGCACACACATCATGTGGTCATCTCTTATGCAATTTAAACATAGTGATGGTGGCGCGGATCGAATATATTTGGTAATCGTTAGACGTCTGTGACGATTTTGTCACTTATTCATCCAAAAGTGCTAGGATAATAAAACTGAGCCGCCCATGTCTCGAAGGATGTAGCAGCATTCTGTAGAACATTGTCTCGCTGCCTGGATGGTCACGACTCGCGAATTCCGAGTACAGATGAACCATCTCTAAGCCACTGAAAAAAGAATAAACAGTGAAGGATTTATAGGCCAGTATGTTTCGGCGATTGGATACACAGCAGAAGTCAAGTCAGGAGTAGTCAGGCTGTTTGTGTGTATGTGTGTGGGTGTAATGAGCGTTCAGCGGTCATAATACAAGACAGCGCATTGGAAAATTTTAAAAAGATAGTTGATTTCTTAAGGGAGATGTGCTAAATGGTTGGCAGTGAGCAGGCTACAATTTTCAAAGATGTGCGTCAAATAGGTTCCCCTGAAAAGTGACCCTAAATGGGAATACATGTTAGGTACTGAAGTAGATATTTGTGACTTAGCCTAAGTAAGGCGGACTGCGCTTAGGTAAAGGTAACAGGAATTTTGAAAATAATTAAATCCAGCTGGACAAATTGTTGTGATTAGATAACAATTTTAAAAGCCAGGTCCGGCACACAAATGAGGTCTCCTCTGATGTCGTAGTGGATATCAGAAAACCAGAAATCTTATGTGAAAGAGAGAATATGATCATACCCTAGGAGTGATTTGACGAGGAAAAGATGAATGAAATGACCTCAGAATGAAACAAAAGGAGAATAATTATCACCAACAGGTACTGTAAACACTACCATTAGTAGTTAGTATTAAAGAACAGGTTGTGACCTGGATGGCTTGGACTGTCGGTACCCGGAATATTAGGGTTAGATCAAGAATACCTAATCTTTCGGCATACTTTAGGTTCCAGGTTTCCGCACAAGTGCCCTGGCCTTTCAGTGTGCTACTTCAAGTCCTAATGTCACTTGAACCCGGAATGTTTAGATTCATTAGTATACTTGAAGTATATGTATGATGTTGTTGCTCCCGGGCTGTGTTGAGCGGAAATAACGTGGAATATGGGACTCTTGTGAATATTGCATTTGTTTATTGGAGGTGGCCGATACTCTGCAAAATTAGAGGCAGGTCCTGAAATTTGCTTCACTGATAACTTCAAGTTCACTTTGCGAAGGTTGGTCGCTTTTATTTAGGGTCCATGGTGTTAATGGACGAATTGTTCTAAAATAACTGCCCTTGCCTATTTCAGCAGAAAGCAATGCAATTGATTTGAAAGTCAGTCTGCCGGGTAACTTAGACGCTTCTAGAAAGTTGTCCATCACAGCTTTATACAATTGTGGCTTACGGAGGGATATAAAAGTGATTACGAAACGTTTGGGCGCTGTTGGTGCTACTCGCCTCTCAGGATGAGGACCACGTGATCCCCACTACGCCGCAACAAATGGTTGCTGATCGATGTCAATGATGTTCATGTTGACAGTCTCTATCCAGAGTTCCAGAATGAGTGTCTGGTGGTATATGCACTTCGGAATAATTGTAGTAAGCTAACACTATTTCCCTCCCCCATTCACCTTTATTCGTTTCTTCACAATAAGGCTTTCAAATAAATCATGGTTGTACGGTAGCGAACTATCAGTGTTGAACACTGATGTCATATTGTCGATGATGATGATGATGATGGCTTACAGAATTACGACAGGTAGTGGCCCTGGCCGGTTAAATTTTAAGCGGTCGAGGATTTGGCATTTTTGTGCAGCCTGTGATATAGCCAAATAAAGGGAATTCAAGAAATTCAAAGGAAATCTTTTACAAAAGCTTTAAACTTCTTGGAAGTCATAATTAACTTGTGTCACAACTGCATTCGGGGACATGTGACAAAGACTTCGCCATCACCAACTACCTTTGCTCACAGCGTTCAAGGGGTGATAAAGGTGCAAAAAAGGTTAGGAAAAAGGACTGCGATGATCGACTAGTGGCTACAAGGGACAGACGACATCTTCGCTCTACATACACAAACAAAAGCACTCCAAACTTGCATCAGAATAGAGAGGGCGCATTAAATTGACGCTTCTTCGGAGGTTCCCACAACTCTTCACTAAAGGGAGTGAAAACAATTTTTCGTTAGATGTTGCGTAATGACAATTCAAGGCAAACTTCTACCATACACAGGAAAATAACTTGTGTTCTTTATGGATGCGTTGAAAGCTGACTCTGAGGGGATGTTACAGGCATCAAACATGGATGCCCGGTACTTATGCAGCAACCGTCATCGTAGTCAGTAGTAATTAGGACCTGAGCTGCTGCCTCCAGGACAGGCTTGTGTGCTGATAAACAAACGAGAAAAATCATAAATAAATAAAAATCACTAAAAAATCAAATTATTACAATCAAACTTACAATGAGTAGGATGCAGATTGCGATTACCAGGAAACGGCATGGAACGCTTGAGCATGCATCTGAAAGATACACATTCTCCATTAGGAGCGTAGTACACACACGAGCGTTGTAATATCATCGTGCGTCCGAAACTTAATGGCTATTCAAATAATAAGCTCCTGGTTCGACCACTTAGACAGTAGGACGAACCAGAATGAATGGTAAATAATTCACTAAGCTCATCAGCTGCCCACTGAGGCAGGTGAAGCTGAAAATGAACTGCTGACAACTAAAGAAAATTGCCCTGAAAATTCCTATTAAGAATGAGAACAAAGATGGGCTGATGAACGTGTCTTTGTTAGGGTCCTTTGAAGTAAGAGAGGGTGGTTACTACGATCTTGTGAGTACGGTCGACATCCAAGGTGCAGTGATTAAACAGATAAGTATTTCACTCTCACCCATTATGATCATTACCATAACATCATGTTTAAATCTTCTAATGGCTCCCAAAAAGCCTCTGCGTGTTTTCAGTGACTTACTTTCCTCGGGTTTACGCCAGCGTCTGGTCTTCGAACGTATCCCCAATTTCGGTTCAGTGCAAACCGTTTCCTATTTATCTACTGTGCCCAAGTGTCCTGTGAATCAGTGGCCATTGGCTCGCAGACTTGTCTCGGATTCCAGCTAACTTTTCATATGCACACCTACATATGTCCACATATATATAGACCTACAAAAAGCTCTTTTGGCACGGTAAACAGTGGTGTCAGATTAGGGATAGCCGTCATGGAATTTAGGGACTGGAGCTGTTTCTGCATCCTATTTGTGACCAGTGATCACTCTGCATCTGGTTTATTCGGTCAAAACGAAAAACGAACAAGCGGTTACCATTCGTTCTTGATGATGTCAGGAAAGCAAAAGTTTATACTGAGTACACACCCAGTCGATCAGAGATGAATGCGTGATTCAAAGTGTCGTTTGTTATTACCTCCGTACACTGTAGCCTGCTTGTGGATCGAGCTAAAAGTCTGAGTGTTCATCCCTGGCTAGCCTTCGCCCGAGAAAAAGTCTTCTACAATAATACGTTAAAAGATTCACATTAGCCGATTGCCAGGGAGAGATTTTCTTAGGGCAGGTATTTTCTCTTGAACAATAGCCTGGGAGGACTATTTTTTGTGGGGAGAGCAGCTGTTCAGAGGGTGTTTTTTCTCCTACGTTTCTTACTTTATTTACTACTTGCTTACTTTTTTAGGCAGGACAAACATTCAAAAGGCCGTATTTTGCGTGACATGTCATTTTGAAGTTTAACATCACGCCTGTAGGGCCGGACGAAAATCTCTGATGGATTTTGCTTAAAGAAAGACATCAGAGCTGGTGGTATGCACCTAAAATATCACTCAACTCAAGTCTTTGGGCTTTAGTACCACTAGCATCCGTGGACTGTTATGCCGCAACCGCTTCTGATTTTCTGCAATATTGAGCAAATTATCGTCAGAAGGGCAAGTAAATTTTCATATCACTGGAATTCCCAGCGGTGTCACGAATTTCTACAAATTTGCCCGTTTCTGACTGAGCATTAATCCAACGGTAGTTTTTATTTCCATACTCCAGGAAATGTTAGTTGTAGTAATCTCCTGGGGATGGTATAACAAGACAAGAGCGTTTTGGCCCTTTCAAAGGGGTGAAATCTTCACTGTGGGGCTGTTTTGCACTAAATCGTGAGTGGAAAGGGATGGTTTTGTGAACTATCCAGGGTCTATCTCGTGAGGGGGTACTTTGGCCCTTGAGGCCTGTAAAGTGACTTTTCTCAGTCAAATATACCTGCTACATATATCAGATATTAGGAGTACCATTGAAGCATCGCACAAATGACCTTCGCGCTCACTGGATCCAGCGTACAACCATGGACAAACCGATAACCACACTAGATACCATAAGAACAAGTGCTATTTTTCAGCACCGTAGGGTGAAAAAAACAGCCAATAATCCCATCTCCAGTAAACTGGTAGTTGCTTAAGTTAATATCCAACGACCACAAGAGAGGCTTACGAGCCAGCTGTTAATAATCCCAAAGGGGTAGTATGGTTCACAACTGCCAATAAAACTCCTTTATTTTTAATCGTAAACGACTGTATCCCACCCAGTTTTCCAGTTGTTTTACGAAGATACGCTGAAACAATCCGCAACGCGGATCAGGTTCCAAAACAACGTATTTTGCTTTTCCAAGTCCTAATTCTGTTTATTCCAAAACAAACCATTCACATTGTTCCATCCAGTAACAAATCCGCAGATTGGAATAAAATTCAAAACTTACTATCAGTGTGTGCATCTCGAAGGGCAGTTGCTCAAATGCCTGAATTGTCTTTTTCTTCGTTCATGCAGATTAATCAAATTTTAACCTAAACCAAAACCTTGCAAAACTCGTTTGCTTTCAATAAAGAATCCTATATCCGCTACTAACTATTTGCCGAACTTTTTACGTAGTCCGAATGGATTCAGAACTTGGTTAAAAACTCGTCCTGTAGATTTTCGGGGCAATCCGTCTACCAATATTTTTAGCTGCTGCCAAAATACACACAAAACTACCGTTAGATTTAATCCAGTGTCCACAAGATCTAGATTGAGGACACCGAATTATTTTGCTTCTGAGCTGGGTGCTAAATATCAGCACAGAAATCTTGTGCTTTGGTCTACGGTATGCATCAGCAAGCTTCCGATAAGTCGTCGCCTAGACAACAAAAAATGTGCAACCGGGGCTCCTATCATTCTGTGAAAACAAATTTATCTCATCGTCAGTTGTCCATGTCTTGAAAAGTAACCACGTCTTTTTTTACATTGCGACGGGTTTTTGAAATTTTTTCTCCTTAACCAGGACACCATCTGATAATAACATCAAGACTGTTGAGTTCCTTCTTATTACTCCCTACTGAATAGATTTCATGTGGATCACCAGCCTAAAGAATACTTTTTATTCACATCAACTTCAATGGTTGAGCTGGTTCGACTGTCATGTTCCTCAAAATCAGTAATTAATAGAATCCAGTGTGTGTAGAAATAGCCGATTTGGAGTACTTTACAAATTAGTCTTTGTCATTGCGTTTGCCTAGGGGCTACCATCGATTTATACTCATCGTTTAATCCAAACACCTACTACGAGCACCATAACCTAAAGCAGCGTACAGCTGAACCAAACAGTCGAACCACTTACAGGTACTGCCCTCATAATTCCTCAATCCTATGCCCATTGCGTCCAATTTCCGTTGTAACCTTCAGGTAAACGGCTCCCGTCATTTTGGTAGCCAAATCTAATCCTTATACGCCAACCTCCGTTCATTTAAGCGACAGGAATTAATGTCATATTAAGATACGCGAGTTTACACGTACTATACAACTTTTACTACTTACGGCCTAATCGGTTTTGACTGGTCTGGGCAAACGATACATTGGGAAATTTCCCACACATCAGACTAAAAGGTGGGAATACGCGCCTCGGTAGACCCACCTATGGGAAATGGGCTTTAGTAACCTTATTTTATGGCTCCCGAACAGTAAGACAGCTGACCTGTTGAACCGAATTCTGGTGTTGATAAAGCTCACAACGTGATGGAGTTTGCCGCCGGAGCGGCTGTTTTCACAATGGGATACACGTTCAAACGGTTTACAGGAAATGCATGTTGACATGCTATGAAGTATACCAGCATAAGTTTGTGGTCAATCGATAGATTTAGACTCGGTTTTTGTCAATGCACACTTCCGATAGCTAAAAAGCCATATATATGTGTGACTGAATTTCTTAGCTAAATTTTTAAAAATTTACTTTAGTTTATTTGGATCAGATCCCATTTACACCGACATGTTCATTGTATATTTGAATAGTAACGCTATGTGAATTTCTAGTCTAAGACCCGTGCAAACACCTCGTTCAGATCTGTCGGCAATTCAAAGCAATTTCACATCGTCTACAAGCATTCATAAGTCTACCTGAGTGTCAAGTCAACAGATTTCTGGCTTATCTACATGACTATTCACATCTCTGTTCAACTGAGACTTCTGTGAGCATAATCCGGTTCCAAGTAAACACGATTGCAAAGTGCAACAGTTTTAAACAACTTATTTGGGTTCCTTTTTCTTCATTACTGACACAAAGATTATCGACATCTAAATGTACAGCTTGTAAAGTCTGTTCTAATTTTGTAAACTGTTTGTTAAAAGCTCACCTATACTAGGATGAATCTGTCTTTTTATTAAAAAAATTGACGTCATTTTCCTTCTCCGGCCGGGCACTCAGTTCTACGTAAACACAAGTTATTGTCACAACAAATGGAAGAAAATAAGCATACTAGGATTTCTGCCTGCCTAGATTTTTCACCTTTTCTTGATGATTCTTAAATGTTAGTGATACATTTCTGATCAAAACTTTTCGGTCTGTAGCAGTGTACAGTAGGTTGCGGCCTACAGGACAAAAACCTACTGGTATTGTCTCAAAACTTGATAAGTCTTACCAGCGGAGTCTGACAGTGAAATGCTCTGAACACACTATTGCCATTGCAGTGCTCGTGGTGGTCATGTAGATGTTCAGCAACCGTATCGTTTTGTGGCGAAGCAAGGCAGTAGGTGTTATGTGGTAAACGGTTTTAATTTCTATCGAAATATGTCTGTAATGATTGATTTCATGGACTTGTTAAGTTCCTTCGTGGAACAGTTTCCAGTATAACTTTATGAAGTCCAGCAGTAAAACCTCAATGATATGTTGTGGTCTTCAGTGGAATGCGAAAAGGTGCTCACTAAAGCGTCACGTATTACAGTCACGTCAGATGAAAAATCCAGAATATTTTTGAAGACACATTTTTACAAACGGTTCATCATACAATTCAAAGATGTATGCCCTTATTTTTAAGTTGATCCGATGAAACATCCTCACGGGTATACGTAATATTTTTTGACAACGTTCCAATATTCCATAAGAACTTTGAATTTCTTCATATGTTCGAAACATAAAAAAGGTGGTGTGACGTTAAATGCTTTAGAAACAGTTGTAAAGGGCGTTCGATTGTCCATTTTATTTTAGGCGGCACTGAATGTGTTAAACGCTCCTTATGGAGAACTCCGTAAAAGCCTAAAACTGACTTGATGCTCGGTCGTTCTGCAAGTTTGATCGACCAATGGACTTTTTATGGCCAAGAACACTATGCAAACTGTAGACTGTGATGGTTTGACCAAACGTTGTACGTTTGCTGTTTCAAAAGCGTGCCAAATTGGTCTAAATTACCTTTCGACGGTTGACTACTTTGCACCTTTATGCAGTTTTTCTCAGGTGCCGTTGAAAGATTTGATTTATGCCTGTGGCAAACTGCTCCATATATGTGAGAGAGCAAGAAGCCGGATTGTGGGTTGAGTTAACAAGCAAAATTTAACATCGCTGCATTGAAGCGCTTGCAATTGTCAGATGTGAATAGGGCTGGAGGCGGTCATGTTAAGGAGGAGAATGGATGGTGTTCTAGGATATCAAACTGTCAAAAGCACAAGAGAATCAGGAAGTCCGACAAAGTACTGATGGAGACAAGAACGAAGAAAGTCTCACTATTTCCCCCCTAAGAAAACCAGGAGCGATAGGATATGATAGGTCGAATTTTCTGAGAACACTGTAAAAAGTGAGAAAGAAAGTAAAAAAAATAGCACTTGGTGTTCTTTACCGCCTGATGGCTCTGCGAAGAAATATAGGCAGATATAAATTTAGTAACAACGACCAGCTACTTTGGCCATGTAATATAGTTAGAACACGCGGTCATCAGCCACCGGTGGAAAGCCACAATTCAAGACTTCTCTTCCTTCTGCGTCACAAAGCTTGTTTCCGATCACGTCATGATGGGGGCGCACCTGACGGTTTGCTTTCTTTCAGGCCGTCGCAAGTCAGTAAGAAACATACAAATCCACCATCGTCGGAGAACTGCCACAGTTCGGAAGCATCGATCTGACTAACTCAACCACTCCACAGTAAACCAACACTGCACTGGTAACGATCACGTTGAGGAAGCATAACAGGTATGTAAGCGGCGTTCAGTGTTGTCTTTCCGACTTCCTACACACAATCAAATGATCACTGTGTATTGTTGAGATCACTAGCACTGATTGATGCCATGAAATCCATGCCAACAGGCCACGAGAACGACAACACACACAAATCCCTCAAACGCAGAATAGTGTACAGACTAAGGAAGGACCTAGATATTTGGCGAACATTGAAAGCTCAGGAGTTGAAGAAGGCTTGTCATCAGAAATAGCCGTGCCCAATATCACCTGATACAAATGACTGGCCATTTAAATTAACAGTCAGTGAAACGATAAATAAAAAAGGTGGCTCAATAGTTCACTCACAAAACATCGACTAGAAAGGTGGGCCGAACACTTCACTGAACAGCTTATCTGGTTTCTTGCAAAACAGACTCTGAAGATAGTACATACGGGCAAATGAAATGTAAACATTAATCGCCCGTCAAAGGAAGAAATAAACTACGGGCCATCTGCACTGAAACGTGAGGAGGCAAGAGGACCTGATGTTATGTATCTGGACCCCCTCAAAGAAGGCGGAGAAGTCCTGGTAATCCATATGACAAGATTAACTGGTGTGATCCGGGGTGATAAAAAAGTGTCTACATAATGGGAAAGCGAAATTCATCTGTGTCTCCAAAAAAGTGCGCGGACGCTGTATGAACCCCTTCCCGACAGCATCGCCTCCAAAGCTTGGCTGTATGTCCCACAGCCCCCCATTTTCCGGTGATCGTAAATGTAGCAGCTGGAATCAACGTGTTTTTGGCACATGGTTTACAGCTGATAAATCGAAATGATTGCTGAAAACAGGGAGAGACAGATCCGTAAAAACAAAGTTGGGTTTTGTCAGTCGATTACATTTTCACCTTCCGACAGGTCCTGAAAACAACGACATTGCTCCTAGCAATCAAGAACAGTGGTCTTCCTTGACTTGGAAGCTCACTTGAGTTCGCCAGATCAAGTAGATTCGCAGAAGGCTACTCTCTTTAATCTTTCCTTTTAAACTTCGTTGCTGGTATGATTATGTAACGCTTACTCTGAGCCTCTAAAGCCTGTGGCGTCCAAATGCTCCATCGGCATTCACTGCCAGATATCAAGTAAACAGCCGACATGGCTGCTCTTTGATCTGACGCCACTGTAACACAGACAATAATAAATATCTTCAATAGTCCTGTCTGACGGTTTGGCATAAGCCTCACACCTGCAAAGTGTAAAGCGCTGCTGCAAGACTGGGGGGTTCGGGCACAAACCTCATGCTTGCGGATGAGCCAACTGAGGTATTAGACAAATGTGTCTACCTGGGCAGTTGTGTCAGTCTCGGTGATCTCGCAAAAGATGATATCTCCATCCAGATTTGGAACGTCAGAGCGGCTTTCCTGAACCTGCATCACCTGCGGCGTAGGCGTGACATTAGCTTATCTGTCAAGGGTCTAGTTTACAATGCTGCGGTGCGCTCCATATTACTATGCGGCCAAAATAAGGGTCCACCTACAGTCCTGTGTTTACACAACAATTATATCATATACTGCATCCGGAGCCATTTTTCCATCCTCTCAAACCATCGGTGAACAAAACCTGGCAGCTAGAATCATTTTGCGGTGAGTACGCGGTTTTTACGGATGATGAGACCATTTAAAAAAACAATAACAGAGAAGAAACTGAAAACTGAAACACAACGACATTCCAGTCTACAGCCAACGTCCGATTTGCCTGAAACTCAAACGAGAAAAAGCAATGATTCACTTGTTAGTTTTGGAATTTTATTGGCTTCTTAGCTATACTTTGCCATGGCTATGCTCAGAGGAACAGAGCATGCCAGGAAAATCCCAGCAGAAATTACTCAATGAACTCGTTAGGCAACCCAACAAGAAAGAAACCATTCTGCTTCTGAGCTTACTAATAATTTTCTGCAATTTCGTACGTCAGTTTTCAAATCTATTTTCCATCAAACTGTTATCTTAACCACTCTCTGTAACCTGTTAAACGGCTGTAAACGTGAACATTTTTTGAGGATCATCTTTGATTTCATGATTCGGAAGGCAAATCTTTCGCAGAGGACGTTCGCCCTTAGAGGTTCACTGAACTTATTGCTTCCTTGTATCAAATTCTGCCAAGTAAATGGTAATTAATAAATTCGATTCAATATGTCGACAATATCTGTTGTTTTGTATAATTCTGACAGTTAAAATCAAATAATAGATGATCATTGAAGCCTGTGTGTGGGGAATAATCAGCGGCCTCAACTGCAAGCCCGTCGTTTATCAGGCAGATATAAAAAAATAGGAACACTTGAGGTTGATAATGCAATTGCAGATTCGAGCACAATTTGACCATAAGCTGTTTGTTATAAAATGAGCTATAATAAGAAGCCAAAGACTCACGGTAAATCATATATGTCAGCGAGGCAATACCTAAGTGTTTTCTGCCCTAAGGTGAAAGAGTTACTGAGAAAGTGATCCACAGATCCCCAAAAGATGACAGTTGTTACAAGCCCGCTAAGCAGCTTATCTTTAAACAGAAAAATGGAGTGGTCCGTAAATTGGGAATTCCGGTTAATGCGGGAATATATAGCAGCACCCTTGTTGTTTCTCTTCTAAATGGCTTAATAGCTGAGGTTAATGAAGGCAACATTTGTGAGTCATGGGTGCCTGGTTTAATGAATGCTTCACAACAGTAAAATAAAACCACCTTATAAACACTGTTTTGACCCTGCTGTTACAGCAGCTTGAAGGCACAGGGTTGGATTTTTCCAAGTAACATACGGTCTTGATCTAGAAGCTGGAAGGTTCCGAAACGGCATAAGCCGGCTTGCTCAGCGTCGCATATTTACAACTTCAACGAGATTTCTCGTGTATTTTTGTGTACATAGTCAGTAATGACGCAATGATGAAGCCTGCTTCAGAGGGTAAGCAGGAAGAAGTTATCGGGACTTCATGCTGGATCTCGAATAGTGAGAAGCGGTAGCTTGCGGACAAGATACGTAGTACTTGCGAGTCGACTATTGACATCACTGTAGTGTCTAGAATGTGTGGCTTGTTAAGCATCTAGCTAGCTATGGCCAGTAGAATAGTATCCTCGTCATCATTTCGTAATGGCTCCGACTGCTCCAGTTATCTCAGTCACGCAAATCATCACTCATTTTGCAAGGGACTTTAATTCACAATTCAACATCACCATTAAGGGTTGCTTCGGTTTTAGGTGTTAGGTCTGTTAGTGTGTGGCTTCAGGTTATATCACTCTCACAGAAAACTATTTAGATTTTGGCTCAGCAGAGAATGAAATCTACCAAACGTAGATCTCAAAGCCACAACCTCAAATAGGTGTTTCAGGCAGCAATTCGTGTTTCTGTAATCTGAGGAAAATCTGGTCTCCTGGCTAGCCAGGTTAAAACGACTAGCAATTTAATTCATCCAGCCAACCTTGCTTCAATAGTTCTTCCAAGAAAGACAGAAGAGGATAACCCTAGGCATAACTCGTTATCGTCATCATTATCAGTTATAAGAACCACTTACTTGACGTGCTTTGATTCTAGTTTCGTTCACTGAAGGTTTAGTGGGATGAAGTAGATAGCTGGGTATTGTAGGTTGTAGCTGACATAATTATTGCGTAAACACAGGGTTGTCAGTGGACTTTTAATTTGACAGATTAACAGGGAGCTATGCACTGAAGGGAATAGCCTGGACGTATAAGCGCCAAAGAGAGCACGGCTGTGCCATGTCTGACAATGTCTCTAACCATCGCTGTGTCCCGTCTTCGGGTTCCCATCTAGGGAGACAGCAACGACCAACGCTTTGCCTTCCTATACTGTAAGAGAATTTTTGCATAGACACAATAATTTCGAACATAAGAGTGCAAGCACTTCTTTGAAAAACTTTGGTTTTGTTGCGTTCGTTGTGAGTGAGGAAGGAGGGGGTTAGAGAGTTTAGACAGCCCGCCTCCTCGGTCTTGAAGAGGCTACACGGTCAAGGAATTTCAACTGGAATTCTGGTTCCATCTTTTAAGTGATTCTTGAGGGATTGAACATTGTGGTGGATAGTTGCTACCCTATAAATCACCTCGTGGCAACTACCGTCCTTCGGTTGACGGACTTTTTATCCTAGTCCACCATATAAATTTCGCCAGCTTCCTTGTATCCATC
>SJOL01001349.1:448264-517237 GCA_004794785.1 Opisthorchis felineus | reverse complement strand
AGATACCCAAATCCTTTTTGGCATCTATCTTCGTGATGTCTTCTGGTCCATTCTCACCATGCACGACATAGGCATTCGCTGAGTCTCCTCCAAATGACATACGGACGCACTTTTCGTCATTCAGAGGAAGGTGCCAGTCCAACGACTACTGTTTTGCAGCGTCTACATCCATCTGGAGGGCACTGGCAGTGGAACTCCAGGATTTCAAGTCGTCCGCAAAAAGCAGACATGGACTTGTAAGAATATCTAGAATATCCTTCGGATACACGAAACGGAAAGAAAATGGCTGGTAACGTGGTCACCACTGGTAATATTGGAAAGTTAATACAGAACAACAACCAGCCCTGTTGTGTCTTGCTGACGGTTCTGCAGCTTCTATGTCGGGTCTTGGCATCCTGCCCCACCTGCTGTTGTATATCAGAAGGCATGATAGCTTGAGGCAGCCCTCTGTGTAGACGAATGGAGGTTATTACAACTGTATTTACAAGGTCACGACAAACTGTTCCACTAGGTCGCGCCAAAATCTTCCTGAGGTTGCGAGAAGCGTCAAGTTATGATTCTCGATCCTGATTGGCTGACATTCTGCCTAATCAAGGCGCGTTCGTTTGGTCCGTAGCCCTCAAGTGACTTATTCGTCCGGTCGACTTGACGCTCGGTTGTCAGGATCGGCTGGTCACCGAACAAGCATGTGAGTCGCTGGACTGAATTCTCTTCAAAAGTATTTCAGTTGACCTCTGTCCTTGTACCTTTGTCTTTCACTCGAACCATAGTGTGTGAATTTATACCCTGGTTTTCTGAAGTACTGCCTTGAAATGCTGGGATCGATGACCCCCCACTAGCGTTGTTTGAAAATGGTCATGAATCTTCGTGTGTTCTTTGAACTAATTTTGGAACAGGAGTGCGTTCCAACAATCTGGAGGGGCCTATGCATTTTGACGCCTGCATACTCCTTTACTGTACTACGACGGGTGAACTAAGTCAGCACATCATTAAGTAGGAACCAACCTGCATCACCTTTTGGCGTCAGAAGTGACTACCGCAAAACGACAGTAAGTGTAGACCTACACTGTCCCTGTGAAACTTTGTCTGTCCGGTCTGAAGACCTCTGAGTTCTTTTAACACTTGATTACCGATATCTCCGTAGTGTAGCAGGCGTAAAATGGCTGCAGCACGTGCGTAATGAAACGGTCTGTAGGCGAGTATTAGGTAATGGGTCGAATTCAGTTGAGTGGCAGTTGGAGTTCAACAGGTTTAGGTGATTGGGGCGTGTTTTACGTGTATATGGCTGCCATCTACCAAAGAAAGCCGTGTTTTCCACTCCAGGCCCTTGTTAACCAAAAGTTCGTAGCGGACAGGCCATGAAGTGGCGCCGCAAAGTGAAAGCGGATTCTGTCAGGTTGAGAATTGAAATATTCTTGACTGGAGCCCCCGTGATTCTCTTTTCGCATGGTTAGGAAACCTACAGTGTATGACACAAACCGATCACAGTAACGGGCTGACTGCCACTGCTGAACCCCGTTGCCCTTGCCTGCAGAAGTGTGCCAGCAGTAGCAACCTTTCTGACGTATGTCTGAATAATCTGCTTGTTGATCTTCACGACTAGGCTCTCTTACTCACTCTCATGTACTGCAACTGTTTTGTATCCCACATTGCTTCATTACTACGAGGGTGCATGATTTACTTCTGCTTCGATAGTACTGTATGGATTGGAACTTTAATGACCCGCAGCTGCTTCTCAGTGTCACTTATTGATGGGTCACTTGTTTTCGTATGCTTTGTTTTAAATTTATCACCAGAAACGAGGGATTTTATTGCTAGGATTGTTCTTCATACGTGGTGACTGGCCGAGTTATGGATTGTAGCGCTACCTTCTATCAACACACTTGTTACCCTTTACCTGAAGAGGAGTGACTACGCTTTGGCTGGTTTAAGTTCATTGCGAATATTGTATTTTAAAAGTCTTGAGATCTACGAAGAACAGAGGTTAGTTGGGGCAGATATGTCTCTTCACAAAGTTCAGTTTAAAACCAACTCCAGAGACAACCTTGGACGCTATTGTGACCCGTCAATACGCATATGCGAATGCTGGTAGCGAATTTCATCCCGCTGATAGTCTGTCACTAAAACGAGCTCTGGTGTGACGGTCTGACAACACCGGTTCGAGGCAGATTCGGCCGGTTTGAAGAGTGATCAGTGGTCTCCCCTTAGGCCTGTTCGCATTTTGTCAGAACATTACGTTGTATTAGAATGTTTATTCACCCGAAGTCTGATGCATTATTTCAGTTCAATTTATCAGCTGTACACCGTGTATCACGAGTGCATTGATTCCAGGTGCTACAGTTTCGATCACCTGCAATCGGGAGATAGCCAAGCATAGTAAGCGGTGGCATGTTCAGTTAGTTCGGAAACTGGGTAGTTACGCATTGAAGGTGATAGCTTTGATGTACGAGTACCACTGACTGCGCAGTTAGGTCATTTCTGCCAGTGTCATTAATCATTGTTGAGTTGAGTTTCAGGGCCCCCATCCAGGGAGGTGGTAGTTGTCGACCCGACTCAGTTTACTGGTTAGTGTTTTCATACTTCGTTGCCAGGTCATAAACTGTCCACCCCGTGGTTGCTTTCACTGAGCACAAGACTGGGTGAAAGGAGCTGTGCGAAGTGCATGTCCTAACCAGCGTAATCTATGGAGCATGGGTAGTTCATCTATCGTGGAAGAGTTCCTCCTTGTTAAAACCATTTGGCGCACCTCAGCACTGCTAATGCGATGCTCCCTGCAGACCCGACCAATGCTTCGGACACTGACAACTTTCGTATGTCCTCTGCTCCTAGAGCCCACGTTTCTGATCCATGAAGCAGCACGGATCGCACCGCTGCAGTACAAACTCTGCTCTTGACGGACAAACTAACGTCACATAGGCGCCATAAGCGTTGGATATTGGTAAAAGCTGCCTTGCCTTTCCGGATTCGAGAAGTAATGTCATCTCCCTCCAGTCCACAGGAACCTATACAACTGCCCAGGCAAACGATTTTATCCAGCACATCAGTTTGCTCACCTGCAAGCCAATTGGGTTTGGGCTTGATTCCACCCAGTCTTGTAGCAGCACTTTACAGTTTGCAGGTGTGAAACGCATAGCAAACCGTGCGATGGGATTCGTCAGCATCATCGACAGCATAACATCAGTGTTCAACACTGATGGTGAGCACTGTGTGGCAGAATTATCTAGGTTATTTAAAATGGTTTGTACTTTTGAAGGGTCTGAGCCAAGGAGAGCAGTATCTTTCGCATACTCAATGTCTATGAATGAGCCTCACGGGTGCATTCCCACCCCTGAGGTTTCAGAGAGTGGAAGGGGAACTTCAAGCAGCACATCAATAACAAAGTTGAAGAGGAAAGGTGAGCAAGGGAAGCCCTGTCTTACACCACTAGAGTTCGCATCTAATACCCTCATAAGGGAAATAGATTTGGAATAGGCACTCTTGATTGTGAGACACCGCAGAAGGTTCTGATGATCGACAGAGTCAAAAGCAGCTTTCAGATCAAGAAAAACGACCAACGTGGGACGTATGAAAGAGTAGCGCTTTTCAAGAACTTGTCTTGGCCAGGGCGAAACCCATCCTGATTTTCACGAATATATCCATCCCGACAATCGATCAGCCTGCGCGAAAAAAACGCGAGAGCACCCTAGATGCGACGGATACCAGGCTGATTCCACGATGGTTTTCGCATGACATTCATGCGCCCTTCTTAAAAATTGAGATAACGGTCGAGGAGCTCCATTCGACTGGTATTCTGTTTTCGTTCCAAATCTTCTGCAGTATGGATGTTAGATTGTTCACCCGGACCCCATCACCTTTGGAGGGTGCGGGGTGCAGACCATCCGGGCCAGGTGCGTTTTGGCGTTGGAGGAATGATATCTCACTTTAGATTTCTGCTGTTGATGGTGGACTGGTGTCGATGCTCCATTCAGGCCCCCTGGGTTCTTGCATAGGTGTTGTAGGGGTGCGTTAAGGTGAATGACGTCCTACACTTGGAAACACAACCCTTTTGAAGGGGGTTTAGATCCGTAAGGCCGTCTGGAGTTGGTTGTTCGATCCACCGTGGTGTTCCCTATTCTCATGGAGGATTTTAACTCTAAGCCGACGGGAAGTTCGAAGTACACCTAAATGAAGGCTATCCCCTATTGAAGTGTTATATAAACTGCGGCCCGGTGACTCATGAAGTCGACGGTCATACTGTTCGGCCATTTGCGACGCATTACGTTGCAAACACGCCTGTTGGCCTCACTAACCGCTTGTTGGCGAACACCTGGGCAATAAAGACAGCCGGTGGTCGAATCACTGCGGCTTTGCCTTGTTGCTTGTGGCAACGAATCCTGTTCGACCATGATAGAGGAAAACCTCAGAATGATTAGTGTAATCGTCAACACTAAGATCCGCTGCCGGATTGCCGCTCACGGTTGTCCGTTGACGGTGTTACCTGCAGTGGTGGTCAAACATTCACAGCTGAATTGCTCATCTCAGAGAACAGACCAACGTCCAACTATGACCCATTCGGATTGAAATTAGTAGAACGCCTCGTTGCCTGTTTGTAACAAATCTGGTCTGTCGGTTGAGCAAAAAAAGCCCCAGTCATATCTGGAGTGTATTAAAACGAGGTAAGTTGTCCGGTTCCGCGAATGGTTGATGTAATAATGGTCGGCAGATTTCGAGTTCATGGGGGCAAGGAAGCGGCGGTTTCTACGAAGCCAATAAGATGCATACAAGTCAGGGAGGGCGGTTTGTTAGTTAAAATATTGCTGTAAGTGATTCCAGACATTTTAAAACACCTTCCAACTCTGCCTACACTTTCGTTCGGGATATTCGATAGCATAAAATCGCTGATGGAACGACATACAACTCGCCCTCGTTATAACGGCACCGCTTTTCTGAATGGGAAATGCCGATAGTCTTGGGTATGTCCTGGCGTCCGATGGTTCAACCACCGCTGGCGGGCCAATTCGTATCTCTAATCATTGTCTATTGAACGCATTTCATAAAACTGCCGTTGATGCTGCTGGTGGTGGTGATGATGGTGACGCTTGTTCAGATGGTCTGGTCTCTGGTGTCGTGATATTAGTGCTCATGACTATTGATCTAGTCGTGCACATAAAAGATGTCTCCCATTTCTTTGATCCTCAACCGACAGGGGTTTTGCCTATGGCTTGAATGCTTGTTTTCTACAAGCTTGTTTGTCGAGGAGTGAAGGCTGGAGGTGGTGGAGTGAAATTAGCGCAAACTCTTACGGTAATCGGAATCGTATATTAGCCACATGGTAATAATATATTGACTCATGCTTCTTTTCTCCTTACCATTGCAGATTGCGCAGCTACTAGTCAGTCGATTTTTGGCCATACCGCATTTCTACACCAGCTATGTCGTCCAAATCCATTCATGAATCACTCGCCAAAGCTATTCTCTATAATTCGTTGTCAGAGAGCACTATTTCAAGAAATCCCTTGAGGGTCGTTACCGACACATCCATTCTAGATGCGGACGCTTTTCAGGAACTCAGTGCCCTAGTATGAACAGTGTTTGAGTGACCCATACTCTTCATAGCCTCTTGTTGCAAAGCCTGATGTGTTGCTTAAACGAAGAGGAAAACTCGGTTTAGTTCTGGCCGGGGAATCCCTGGAGGAGACCAAAGCTTGGTTGAAGGCTAGAGTTGGGACGAGTTTCCAGGTTGGTTTATGTTTAAAGAGCGTACTTTAATGCTGTTTTCCGATGCCAACTTGAGGCACTCTGGATAACAGTTGGTTGTTCTTTCCCTGTTAATCGCACCCGTTTCTGTGCAAATGAGTACACCTAGTGACTTGCGGACCACATAACTAGTTGATCGTCTTCAGGTTATATCCAATTTTAAGGCAGAATTGGAAAGCTTGCTGGTTGCACAGCCCTACGTTGCTGTGATTTCCATCTCGCTTTTTTACAGGTCATAATGTCTTTCAAAGATTACAGGTGTAAATCTGTTGGCAGCAAAAGATGACCGATTTTTCTAGCGCGTATTTCTTTCGGCTATCAGAACCTGGGCTATTCCTAGTTACTGCTCTTAGGTGATAGTTTGTTAGCAGGACCTACCCCTTTGCAGTTGAGCAGTTCTCCCTGTACATAGAAAGCTTCGCCTTCCACTGTTGACCCTGGGGCAAGGAAGTTAGTTGGATGCAGAGTAACATCATGCGAAGCCGGAACACAATGGGTACATGAGGACGGACACGACGGCGAGAAGCTCTTTAGCGTAGGATCTTTGGAACCCGATGTTATTGAGCGTATCTCTGTGTTTTCTGTGGCGTTATCTGAATGTTTTACACAGACAAAAAGATGCCTTAGACTAAGTCAATGATTTCCAACTCACCGGTTATTTGCGGAGGTGCTGTTTCTTCAAACTGTAAACAGGTGTTACTTAACTTCACTTACTGTCACTTCACCGTCACTATTATTTCTTTGTTTTACTCATCAGGTCTTCTCTACAATGCTTCATGCCCTGTTACACTCCATTGTAAATGACCATTATAAATGACTGCTTATTCAGAATTTCTAGGACGTGACATTCATGTTTTAGGTACGGCCATTCGATGAGTTTCTCCTCAACACAAGTAGTTCCGCGAGCGGTTGAGCTGGTTCATGACTAACGTTATTCGGCTGTGAAAGGTGCGACCGTTAGTGATCTATGAGATTACTGCTGCTAAAACTAACTGTGGCCTTTAGAATAACCACACTTCAAGGCGACTTTTCATTAGCTTTGTAGTGTGGGTTTTGAAGCGAATTCTTCTAAAGAACTTTTTTCTCGACATCCAATGATCCCTCTGGTCTTTTGTTGATTAACTATAGGTTGGACGCGTGACGGGAACATTGAGTCGCTTTCTTGTTGAACCGTTTGTTCCGCACGAGCAAGTGAGTCGGGATGTGTTTATCCTGCTTCTGCTGAAATCAGCTGATGGTTCGTTGGATTATTCAAGCATTACAGCTAAACTTTAGTTAACTTGTTTCAGGTCTCCCTCTGCGCACGATAAACTATCTGTATTAAGTGACTAAAAGATTCGCTTGTCCACCGCATTTCTCATGGCCCATCATAACTTTGCGCAGTCTACAGTGAAGAAGAGATTTTGGGAGATTTTTTGAGCGCTGAGATTTCTAGACGGGCTTTTGTGATCATCATTTTTTTTAGCGTTAAGCTCATCACGGGGGTATATGGCATCGGGTCGCATAGCGAATCTCGTTTATTTTCAGTAGTACAGAAGCCTGTGAGTTGCGCACGAATTAGCTGGAGCCAAGCGTATGTCTGTATCTGCCTATGTCCGCTATGTTCTGACCGTGATGAGTTTACGTATCGATTGGGCAGTTGTTTCAGAGCCGTCTCTCCATCTGGCCAGCACACCATATCCACACACTTTGTGCGTACGGAGTGGTGCTGTGAAACAGATTTTTCTTAAGGGTTAAGAGTTTAAAGCTCAGCAGGAATTGACTCATCCCTGTGCGTCATATCGTGATGCGTCTGAAGGCGGGCAGAACCTAAGTTTTGAATCCAGTGAAGTGTGACTAAATGTGTTTTGTTCACCTCTGAACGTCACAGGTGTGTCAAACCGAGGTGACACAAGCGTCACAGCCTTGGCCGAACGGAATGATGGCGTGCATAGACGGCTTTTACAAGAACGATTTAATCACATGCCTAGTTCGTGATTGGTTAGGGAAGATTGATCAAGAAGCTTAACCGGCTGTGCTTTAAGGCAAGCAACGAATGGCTGGGAAATCCATGGAACAACCAGCACGTATCTGTTGTGATTTTTATGAACTCAACTCGCGTACTGTCAGTCCAAAAGGAAATAACGCAATATCTTGTAGTGCTTCTCAAAATGAACCGGTTTCCTTGGGCAATGGTTAATTCATTATGTTGTCAGGAGAATTTTTTCAGGGTACAATCGTCACTTCTGTACTGCTTTGCTTATACTTAGAAAAGCTTGGAAACTTTCCCTGATTACGGAATACGGACTTTCCAGTGAGCTCTTCACCAAATAGTATGACGTTAAACCTCACCTATGTTTTATAACTCGTTCTTTTGTCGAAAATTTAGGTTGGTAGCTATCCGGGAGTATAAATAAAGTTTTCTTCCCTAGAGTGATCATTTTGAGGAACCAGCTAGAATTGGTCTCTTGCGGAAGGAGCCCTCTTTCATGAACCACAATATGTTGAGCAGTGACTAAAGTAGATCTATTGAAAATTGCTCTTATGTAAGGTTAGACTGTTCGGCAACATAAACGGGGTCGTTTCAGTTTTACTCCTGAAAGAAGACTAACCTCACCTCTCCAGTCTCTTCTCCGCTAATACCTCTTTTTGGAATTTCTAATGGAGTGAGTCACTTTCATCCTGGGAAGTAAAGTCATGAAAAACGTGAGGGGGGCGCGGTGCTATTAGTTTCGGGAAGTTATTCCTTCCATGTTGGAGGTCGTCAGTGATTGCATATCGCCAGTCATAGAGTGGACATTAAGCACGTCACTTTGAATTGTAGTTTCCGCATTTCGAACAAGTTCATTCGTTCACAATTACTCAACGCTCTGCAACCAGAGCTTACGTAGACTCATCACGCCACCTAATTTAGTTCGTCTTTTATCTTTGCGTTTACCAGCCCTTTGTTGTATTCCCCGTCTCTTTTTATGTAGTCCGAAGAGTACTACATCTGCCTATATACGGAGCGTGAATCCAATGTCATCCTCTTTCATCACGAAGGTGGCGTGAACGTCGGCGCGGTGGATGAAAAGGTACGGTGTTTGTACATGTCGTCCCCCCCTGTTTTTCATTCTGTTCTAATATCTGGACCGCAGAGTACTTCGTTCGTTGAATGTTGCGCTAACTTGTTATTCAGTCGGTACCTTCGATTCAATGGACAGTGTCCCTCCTCAATTCGTTCCTTTCACGTTACTTTCACCACCTGAAGAACCATTTCGTCCTGTTCCTAGGATTAATGGGCAAACCGTGAAATATCCCAAAAGTTACCAGAGAATGCCGACCATTAGATGACTCAACAGGATCATAAACGTCATTGGCATTCGGTACATGTGTAACAATGGCAAAAGAGGCTATTGTATCACTAAGTTTATCCCCACTTTTCGTTTCTGACGCTCACTATTTTAGGTGATTAATAGTACGTCTGTAGGTAGTGGGGAGATGTACAGTAAGAGTTCATTCTATTATTGAAGTCAGTCTATGTTGAAAATTCTATAAGCGCTGTACAGCTGAAGGGACCGGAATCAGCGACCTCAACGAAAATAACAGTGAAGATATCACAAGCAGCTTATGGCCAAATGACGTATGACTTACCGCTAAAAATAATAATCGTTCAGCCGTAACGCCCTTTCGGTGCCTAGCTGCCATACCACCCAAAGGAAGCACGAGGGCTGGGATACTGTCAGGTTGCCCAGGCCTAGACAGGGGAAGTCGAGAGGCGGAGGTCGGGTTCGAACCACGGACCTTCCGGTCAGTAGATTCGCGCTCTAACCACTTGAGCCATCTCGCCGTAGTGGTTACGTCTCAAACAAGGACGTAGGCCGTACAGGTCGTCTGTGATTGCTATTAAGGTAGTTTAACAACAAGTTGCGTCCCCAATCAGATGCTGCTAACGCTGTTGAGGTCAACGATCGGAAAGCCCGGTCTCTACAGTACACACATTGAGAGGTATTTCCTGCAACCAGAATGGGGAGAATGCACACAGTGCCCTTTGAAACTCAAGCAATCAAAACAGATCTTTTTAAAACGTAAACCAGAGTCATTTAGTTACCACATAAACCAACGAATTGGTTGATTTTCCCAGGAATGATCACATTGATCACGGTCGGTTCCCATTCGGAAGGACCACTAATCGGTGTCCTTCTGAGGTTAATTTGCGAGCGTCCGACCGAACCACCTGTAACCTGAACTCACTCTTGCCTGACCTTTTTTCCAAAAAAAGCCCTAAACGGGTGCAACCGGAAATGGCCGGAAATCTCAGAAAATACTACCGGCTTTTTGACTCCTATAATTTCTCCACGTAGACTGACAGGGGAGTATTACATTGCCAAAACATTCGCCTTCATTATCAAACCTTTTACACCTAGCACACCGGTACGGTACCTTTGTTGTTATAAATCGATAGTTTTTTTCTTTGTTTGATATATCGATACCAGAAAGTGGTCACAAACACACTAAATCGTATTATTAGGAAATTTTGGCATAGAAGTGTTGACCACTTTAGTCCTTCCGACGATTAGGATTGGTTCCAGCTTGACCGGTCGATTGGATAAAAACGAACTAATGAAATCTGTGCATCCCTGTCGTGACGTGACAGTTATTTTCATGTGAGTGTTAATGTATGATTGCCTATAGGTTGTGTGCATCTAAGTTAGTCTCTCCAACAACGTCCGATGACCGTTTTGCACTGCTAGAGCGCCTATCTGCATCACCCATGTATACCATTGGATTGACCAGGATCAAGGAACTATCTTCACAGGCGTGGTTGAATGAGTATGCTTGTTAGGTGTGGTGTGACAATATGTCTCGCGGGCTGGAGTGTGTGGCCTAAATGTTCACAATCACACTCTTGACAGACGAAATCGGTTGTGTTGTCTCTGCGCACTTTTTGGGGTTTGGTCTGCTGTTATCTTTTCAACTGTTTGGACTTGCGTGCTGTCGGTACGTATGAGATGTCGGTGTATTGTATTCAAATTCGGCAAAAAGGTTAACTCCCTAACTAATCAGCTTTCTTTTCCACCCGATTACACTGCATTTTATTCTACTACAGTGGATACTCTGCCTTGCTACTGTATTACAGATGTTGTGTACTGTCGACCCTTTTCCCCGTTTCACTCGAATTCCTCATCGTTCTCCTGCATGGTCACATAAGTGCTGAGCATTTTTGGGTGCGCTGTCCTCGAATTTTACATATGGAAGGAGGTTGCTCGTTAATGAGGTGTTGAATACCCAGGCAGGCGAGACGGTTACCTGATAATCCGACCCAGGTCGTTGAACCGGTGGTCCAACCTCTTATTCACTCTGCACTTATGATCCGGGTGCTTCTCCGGAACATAGCTATTCATTGTCCGGTGTACATCAGGCATATTACTGCCTGAAAACAGTCGTGTGTCACTCGTGTACTATTTTACTTTTTTGTCCTTCAGGCCAAGCGTTTCGAAATTCCGGTGTCCACAATGCTGTCGAAAGAAGCAGCTTCCCAGCCAGTCTGCACACCAGACGAGCTTCTTGAAAGTTCTTTGTTTTCAGACGTGGAAGATATGCAAAAACGTCGGTAAGATGTCATGCTTGTGTACCGTTGCTGCATTCCGTACCCAGTATAGCTTTCCGTACATTTGTTCTCATCAAATTGAATGGGAATATACACTACAGTATCGCTTTCTCAAAACGATTGTTCCGTCGGCTGCTTTCAGGAAGAGAGCAAAATGGCCCGGTCCCAAACCTGCACTATTCGCAATGTGACGTACATTGACGCGGATTGCGCGTTTCCACAGGAAGGGCTTTGCGACCCTGTCGCGCCCGACAGCTTCCAACCCAAAATTACGGGCCTTGAAGCCTAGCAAGGCGTAACCACTATATACTTGATTCGATCGTACCTACCTACTGGGCTTATTGTGCGCTTTCTTGTTGTACTGCCTAGCTGAAATCTTCCATTTGAAGTCACTTCGCTGCAACATATTGAACAGATACGACCTGGAGCAAAACGTATCCATCTGCGTTGCCGAATCATAGTTATTGGTCCTTGGAGTAATGGTGCGAGCTGATGTTTGATATCTAGTCGCCGTAAATTATCTCAGTTGCTGAATTGAGTCGATGGAGCATTCGTGTCCGAAGCAAACATCTTTCACCTAGAACGTTGTCCTTCCAACTTCTTATGCTGTCAGTTTGTCTTTTGTGAGCACTCATTCACTGAAACATCTGTTGATTTACTACCTAGCTAATGTATTCAATCCGCATCAGCTGATTTGAGCAGCAGAAAGACGTTCAAACAAGTACACCTTTCGCTCTTGATAATGTAAGTGGCTGCGTTTTGTTATACCCCGGTTTGATGTTGAGCCAAGACATGACCTCAAGTCGCACCGTACAGTCAGGCAGCAAGACCAGTAGGCGTACAGTGACCTGGGTTGTAATGACCGAACGAAGCAAATAATAAACGCACTGTTGTGTATCTCGGGACACGTAATGTGAAAGTTCATGCTGTCCGACGTGTTAAGGTTGTAGAAGGCCTTCAGTGGAGCAGTCTGATATATGAACCAATCCTCGTAAGAGGGGGGGGGGGGTGAACGACTTTCGTGCACTTGTTTGTAAGTAGTGTATCTGCTCTACTAGAGTTAAGGTGCTTCGAAAGACAATTCCAAGGGACAGTGTTTCTGTTAGTCAGACTGAAATTATTTTTTATGCACCTGAAAGACGATCATGAATGATACGGCTTTGGTTGCTCAGCACCAGATCCGGTGAAAATTCCTCAATCCCAAGACAGCACAGCTGCCTTCACAGGTATTGAAATATGGACAATTTGAGGGATTAACCACTGCCTTCACTTCCATGAAGTTGTACGACTTTATCCTGAAACCGCCTCATACTACGATTCCTGACAGTAGGGGCTGCGTTACTTTTCATCTAGCTGTCTGTCCTAGGTCTTCTTTGGATGAAGGAGGAAAGGTTCACCGTATTATTGCAGCGCTCAAACCTGGCGTGCCTGTCATAGTGGTAGCTGTTGGTTGCTGATTCGACACAAGGGGTCACATTTCAGAGTACAACTTCCGAAGTGCATAAATAACCGCCAAGCGCACGTCTCAATGCCCCTAAGTGCATATTGTATTGGTTTTAATGAGCCGCCGTAATTCACGCATGCGTTTCGTGATCAAAAATACGGAATTGAATGGTGATAGAAGCTTGTTTTGGCTCAAACCACCGTGGGAGGGGTGACATTCAAACCTAGTGGTCTGACGTCGACACAGTGAAAGTCACGTGTGCATAAACCATAATCAGTGTTATATGTCGGTTAATGACGCTTATTCAAATCGAATGAACCATCAGCAGTGAACACCGCCGACTATTGAATGAATCGCAGCAGCTGAAACCACTCGTGACATGCTGACCTGATATTTCAGTTAAAGATTTGAAAACTTTGCCGGTCTTCAAAGTTCTCGTTAGCCACAGTACATTTCCTGGGAACTGTTTGACAGCCCACGACCGATTTCGCCCTTCTTGGGGCTCATCAGGCAGTCCGCGAGTTTCCATCCACCTTGTGTTCCACCTGAACCAAAATTGCACCGAACTCGCTTACTACACTCATTTACAAACTAATTTGGTTTTAATGAGAGACTCAGGTGAATCCCAGCTGAATCTTTAGTTTATGATATTCTTCTATCTTTCGTTTTCTAAAGGATAGTTCACTTATTCCGTTTGCCTCACAATGTTTCCTGGAATATCTCGTTTATGGTGTTCTTCAGCTGTATGTGCTACACAAAGACCGCCTCATGTTCCACTTGTTGCGATGTTCCAAATATCGCAGTATATTTTTTGACGTAGCTCACCGGTTTAATGGTCAGCTAGAACATGAGGTTGACGGAAACTCGGGGACTGCGTCTTCTAAGGAGGCAAAGCCGATCCTCTGCTGCAGAAGAGTTTTCAGCAACCTTATGGTTAGCATGTTCCTTCTTCGAGGAAATATACTGCGGTTTCTCAAATATTGTACCAAATGAAACACGAGCCAGCTTTCGTGCAGTGTGTGTTGGGCATCCAGATGCTATACAATCTCAAATGGTAAGTTGCAATAATGCAATGCGACGGAAAAGCGAACGGTAACCAGGGCTGTTGGACGATAGGCGTACTGTTGTGTGTTCAAAGACCCGTAGATTAAAAGTACTGGCCGCTCCTCGTATCAAGGTCGCACAGTGGCTTTAGTGAATCAGTTAATACAACTTAATTTCACGTGGTTTCCGATGGTCAACCGCCTATGTACATCCTTTAGGCGGATGGTGTATGACATAATCATAGTAAAATGCGCGCCTTCGTGGCATGTGGCCCTATCTTGGTTTGCAAAATGTGGAATAACTGGCCATCTAAACTGTATCAGATGGGTACTCGACGCCTTACGGTAAAAAGGGGGTACTGCGTGAACACTCAGAAAAGCTTGCAGTGGACTGTATCCAAGCTTTTTCACAACCGGATTGATAGAAAATCAGTAGGTACGCCTCAACAAGTTCGCAGAGTAGCGTTTCCCTCAGAGTGAACAATAACGTGTTTTTCTGGGAGCTCGAATTTTCAGGGGCAATCTCTGATGTAACTTTATGCATTACATAAAAATCTTTGTAAAGTCAAAGGAAATTCAATTATACTCGTTGTGCTGGCGGTCAAGTTACGGATTTGAATTCCCCTGCTTTCCTGCACTCGTCCTACTTGTCCGAAATTTGGGGATATTTCATCGATTTTGGAGGCTGATAGGAGTTCACCACTCACTCTCGGTTTGGATGAATAAATCGTTGCTCTTACTGTTTAGAATCTTTACATTGTCATATAAAATCAGATTTTCGCTTACATCGAGATGGTGATCCATCTGTGGAAAAGTCCCTCTCAACTTTCTGGCCGGGTACTAGTCACACTGAAGATGAGCTTAGAGTGCGACTTAGTTCGATGCCGTTTATACACATCACGTTTTCTGGGATTTGATAAGTCGATGCTCAGTGCCGACTCATCTTAAGTGGATGTCCACTTTCTGTTTATTTGTTTGAGTTCAGTGCTCAGTTCAATCACTCGGTGCAGTCTACCAATTCACATAAACAGACATAAACAGCCGGTCTATGCATGAACTAGTAAGGAATGGACAGTCAACCTGAAGTTGCAGAGCTAATGGCTCATGATCTCTTTCGCTGTAGCCGTTAAAGCTGTGGTTCCCATGTAAGAACTCAACAATTTCAAATGTTTAGCCGGCGCACGTTAGTTTTACTGACAGTACGGTCAAGCGGTATCACGAACGGAGCATAGTTGCTAGTTTACACTCTCATCATTCCACTTTGGGACTGTTATTTTTGTTTCCGTCCTGATAGGCTTCTTCCTTCCTCTGATTTTCTTGTCAGTATATTAGCCGAGTTTGTCGTGGATTTGCACCGAGTATTTGACAAATTGCACTTCACATTTCTGGAAATCAATCCTCTTGTGGTGTGCGGTTGGACACCATGTGGTGGGACGAAAAGTGACAGTCTATTTGTTCACATACTGGACGTTGCTGCCAAGTTGGATCAGTGTGCTGAGTTCCTCTTTTCCGCCAACTCACTTTGGTCTCCACAGGGCCAATCGCTGGAATTTCCATTTCCGTTTGGGCGCATCCAGACACCAGAAGTGAGTTTTCTGGTTGGCTGAGTTCGGGACAGCTGACTAGTTAAGGTAGGAACTGATGATTGCAATTTTGAATCAAGTATCCTGTCAGATCGTCTTAGGGTGCTTTCCATTCGGTACTCTGCCATTTGGTTGGTCGGAGAGATAGACATTCGCACTGGTCGGTACTGCGTCTTCATTTATGGACGGAATCCACCTCATCTAGTCCATCGACTGTAGGTTTCAACGGCCCGATAAGCTCGGGCTCCTACAAATGTGCTTTCAAGCCAAAGCCAATTGTTCTGATCAACACCTCTAGACAGACCGACCAGCTGATATGGGTGATACAAAGTTCTCTCCTATGAAGATCGTAAGAATCTGAAGACCTTTCTGGGACTAAATCAAATTGTTTTTCTTCTGAGGGACGGTGTATACAACTTTGCAGCTATTTTGTAAACCATACCTCAACAACTATCAAGATAGGTAAGATAGGAATACCTATTGTCATTCAATGACGTACCCACTCTTGTATGAGGCTTGTTGTACTCCGGGCGAAACCTGGATCAAAAGCGCTGATCGAGAACACCAGATTTGTATTTTTGCCGGTTAAAGGGTGCTTTGTTGGAGGCTTGAACTCAGCCCAGATCCGTCAACGTGCATCGAGTCCTATCCGTTCGTACGTGTTCACAGTCACTTCAATCTTTGAATGTTCAAAGACTTTCTGGTCACTGGTATTTCAGGGCCCATCCACTAAGTAGTTTAACAATGTTGTTCTGGCATTCCAACACTGAGTGTACATGTCGTGGACGCTACCTTTAAGCACTACAACTTATTCAGCAGTCTGTTTCGGTCCTTCTACCGTCGGCGCCCAGACCGAACCAGTACTTCACGTATGTCTCATTCGAAGACAGGCCGCCAATCCCGGCATTTGGTCTTCAGTGACACCTACGTCATATACATTTCCCGCCGTATAAGCGTTCATGAATTGGTCAATCGTGCAGAATTTCAAGACCGGGTATCGGCACCCATTTTCAAGGCCAAATCATCCAAGTTTAGATCCACTTGGACACCCGAGCATCTCAAGTTGCAGTATGTTCGGTTGTATCATAGCTTCTAACTCTGTCCTTTGCCCAAACGACTTCTCCTAACGACACCCCATCACCCAGTCTAATGCCGAAAACTACCCTTCCAGAGGTCATTCCAGACTCCTCGGAAGACCGCCAGTATAAGTAGTTTTTTAGCCAGGTGGTCGATTTTTATAAGAACCGTAATTGTAAGGGTCCTTCGGGCTCGACCTGCTCACCGCACACAATACTCATGTGATTTATGCTGTCAGTTTAAATGGGGTGTTGTGATGACGAAGCACTAAAAATCCTCATGTTTTTTTACTGAGCAACGATTGCGGTGATCAGTTTAGCCTTGAAATTGCTCGAATCTACATCCACAACAGTACTCCTAAAACGATTTAGACGCCACATGGCCACCACATGTAATCCACTCAGATCGCTCACGGCCTTGGAACTAATGATGGTTTGATGAAAGTAGTCTCAGTAGAGTCCCATTCCTTTCCGCACCTCACCTCGAGCTGCTATGAGATCGCTAGTGATTATTCCCAGCAATAAACGTAATAGCACTCGGTTCCGCCAAGCCTTATCCATGGGTTTTCCGGCCTTGGTCAACAAGCAACAACAGTCTGTTCCTCCATTTTAAGGAAGCACACATTGCGGAGCTCGATGCGCGTACTGGAGCGTCGATGAAGTTGTCCGTGCTCAATCCAAACGGACGTATCTGGACCATGAGCGCCGGAGGTGGTGCTTCTGTCATCTACGCGGATACCGTATGTGCATTGGCAGAACAGGTGAAACAAGAACAGGGGAAAGGGAACGGTGCTTCGGATTTGGCCAATTATGGGGAATATTCTGGTGCTCCCTCAGAAGGTCAAACTTATGAGTACGCAAAAACTATCCTGGCACTGATGACACGCGGCAACCCCCATCCTAATGGTATGCGTCCCCTGTTTGTTTCTTTTCTTGTGGTGGGTAATGCAATCTGAAACTGTAGGAGCGCGTTTAAGTTCGCCTTTTAGGACTTGCATGTCTATCCCCGAGCGCTTTCTCCTACGCTTCCACCTACACTTTCTGTTTGATGAATCTACACAATGTTGTGGTAAACCTGTTGCCGCATGTCCGTATCTCTCTCATGCTCATAGGTTTCCCGACATATTCCCTTGCTTAGCCTCTGTACTCTTGAACGACTAAGTTGATTCTAGCCTCCGCCAGTGCGGAGGAGGCGTTCTACGTAATGGTGAAAGGAAGAACGCCGCTCACTGCGCAGTTGTTTATTGAACAACACCAAATAAGCGGTCATAAGCTATTGGACACGAAGTAAAAATCTCATTCGCACAATGTATTCGAAAGTGAACATTCTTAAACGTTCTCCCAAACCTTCCTGAACGTTCTTTGAATGCTAAACAACAATAACGAACGAACACTGCAAAGCGATTCCACGATTTCCGTACCAACCTTCTATCTGATACGGAAACGACGCTTTGACACCTAGCCAGATGCTACTTACAGGTTTCATCAGTAGCTTATGGTCGATTCCCGAAATTTGAATTTGTGGATGAGGTATCGAACAGTATGTGTATGAAGCAAGTGGAACCATGTTAAACCGCACGATAGCATGCGAATAGGATCTGTGTCCGGCACATTGGTAATGCAGGTCACCAGTTTACTCTAACGAGACCCGAGTGGATTCACCTGTTAATTTGGTCATGCCTAAATACTGTGTACAGTCCGCAGAGTCAAATCTACATATGTAACCACGATTGTACGGCCCAAAGTGACTATTGAAGAGCATCGGCTTCCCGTATATGTCTATATGATTATGAATGGGAACACGCTCCGCATACATTATGGGTTTCACGTTTTAGTAGACTCTACCTGTTTTGACAGTTATGGGCCATCCATAGCTGCCCCTTACTGTCGTTTGGTCCTATTCCCTTGGGTTTGCATCATCTGAAGAGCTGAGCGGACACCCCTTGATGTTACTTATCCTGTACGGTCTGTCAATGTAGTTCGTTGTAACAAGTAAATCTGGGATGCGAATGTGCAGGACCAGATAATGCTACTGATGAGATTCCTTTCTGTAGACTGTCCATGTTAGTAGACACATATTTGTGGTTTCTTTTCGAGTGCAATTGATGTCGTTCAGCTTGATTCAGAGCAAATCTTTAGATGCTAACTTCTTCTCTGCCTCTCATCGTTGGCTAACTGGATTTTCAGTGAATTGCCGTCACAAAGACGACTATTCCTTAAGTCCCATTGAGATTTACTTTACAATATGTCACTGTAGCTTCAAAAAGCAGGGATTGCTCGTCCGGTGGCTAAAACGATGACAAATGTAGGTCCGCCTGTTATTTCTCCTACCTGTTTAAAGTGAACCGGATCTTCATTAGGAAATCAAGGGTTCAACAAGAAGAGCATGAAGGTCAGTCATCTCTGGAATCCTCCTAATGTTGAGGTAGCCCAGAAATGCTGGGTTTGTTGTCTGGACAAACCAACACTTTTCAATGTTATTTGGCCCGTCTCTGTACCCTTCGCAGTTCTAAAGTCGTCTTGCTTTTCTCGTGAAGCGACCAGTTTATCTACCAAGATGAATTCAAGCAATGTGCTGAAAATGATATTAGAAAAAGATAACGACAACAGTATTGACTTTGCTGCGTTCCGATGGACTGTAAAATCGGCTGCACTGTGCGATGGAACATTACTCATCGAATTCAGAACTCACCTGAAGTTTTTATGTTTCTTTATCTTCATGTCGAATATCAAAATCGCTGTCTCACGAATGGGCTTGTCGCCCATTTTCTCGGGAGAAAATCACAAACCGTTCAGTGTTTCTTTTCGCATTCAACTACCACATGAGTAGATTTTCGGTGGTTCCAAAGTTGCACCAATGCACTGTTGAAGATATCGCTACATAACTGCGGTTAGAACGATTTGATATTTGACACTGAGATAGAACATATTTTGGGGGAATCTTTCATAAATTTTACGGATGTTTGCAGAGGAGTATCTCCGGCAACCTTCTGAGTAGCATATTCTGTAAAACGAGATGTTGCTGTTTTATAACAGCTGGCTTGAACTGCTTACTTGTTCTAGCCTAACCTTCAGAGTCAAACTATTAAAACGTTCCAATTCAGCGCTGGCTATTAAATGTACACTGCGATTAAAACTACCGACATTTTTTGGTGCGGTACACTCAAAAGAACGGTTGTACTTGCTTCGCTCGTCTTTATGCTTATTGTTACTATTGGTCCTTAATTTGTATGCTTATTTGAGTGTTCTCTGGATGTGACGCAATTTTTCGTTCGCCTCGTGGAACTATAGTGGAATTGGAGACCCGGCTCGTGATGCAGAAAATCATTTTTGGATCCCTGTTGTAGGAGATGAACTGAATGTTGTTCAAGGCGTTTGTCCGTCAACTGGAGTGAGGAGTCTCTAGTTTTGTTGAGAGAATATCTGAATAATTCAACTGCTGTTTATCTACCGCCCTACCAACTTTTTGGACGAATAGCCCCCTATCCAATGAAAATTCATATCATTTTGAATTTGGAACAGCAGATGAAAAATACTACAGTAACACCGCGACGGATGTATTGGCTGCGGTGTCGTGAACCATAGGTTTCTCAGGTCTGCTGCTTGCTTGTTGATCTGTTCGCCGAGCTTGGCAGTTGGATTACAAACGTTTCGTCATTAATTGAGGTGACATCGTCATTGCGATGCACTGAACGGTAGTGGTGTGTCGTCGTTCAGCTGTAACATCCTTTCGGTGCCTCGCTGCCATGCCACCCGAAGAAAGCACGAGGGCTGGGATACTGCCAGGTTGCCTAGACAGGGAAAGTCGAGAGGCAGGGGTCGGGTTCGAACCACGGATCTTCGGGTCAGTAAATTCGCGCTCTAACCACTGAGCCATCTCGCCCCACTGAACGGTAGCGTCCCCTTGAACTCAAGAATATCATGTCCTCCCAGTTAGAGATTTCCTATGCATTCGGTAGTGTGCAGACCGATTTTCCCTGGTAATTGCAACCAAATGTAGGAACTCATCCTTCAAGGCTCTCTAAAGAAGTTGAATGGAACCAGACGTAAGTAGCCATCATAGAGCAGCGATTACTGTTGAGAGCGGTTGGTATACTTTTTACTTGTGTATGTGATCGGTATGTGTTTGTCTTCGCGCGAGCGAGGTATTTGAGCAATGCAGAATACAACGTGAAGTTCGTAGTTCATCTTTTCGCTACCCGCTTTTCTATCGACCTCAATGGAATTATTCGTCCAGGTCCTTTTCTCACTCATCAGGTAAAATCCTCTTAATTGGTGGAGGTATTGCCAATTTCACCAATGTGGCCGCAACCTTCAAGGGTATTATGCGTGCATTGATGGAATTCAAGTCAGAACTACAGAGGCACACTGTGCGCATTTTCGTACGTCGTGCTGGACCAAACTACCAAGAAGGATTGAGGATAATGCGTGAATTGGGTAAGTCTGCATCCTAAACCATATGGAATCGGTTTATGACCTGCTTTCTGGAATGTCTTGTTTATTTGTCTTTCCCGAGGGATGAACGATCGGGCGATGTGAAATTTGTTGGGCCACCTAAGCAACTGAAGGCCGGGTGTTACCCATAGTTCTCACCCACTGTTGCGGATACTTAGCTCGGTCTTCCTAAGTTCGTCTTCAGTCTGCTGGTATTGGCTATTTGGATGCTATCTTCCTCACGAAGCTCAACGGTTGTGTTTTTTATATGAATTCACCATGTTGAAATTGCAAGATTGAATTGAACTGCTTGCATAGAGAGCCGCGTGATCTGCTGGTTTTGCCAACCCTAAAAACAAGAAACTATCTTCAACAATGCACTGTCTAACGAATGTTCCTAGCTTTCATCCCTTTTTTTTCGAGTAGCTCCATTCTTCTATTGATTCTGTAAGCAGTTAGCTGAATCGTTACCGTGCGATTTTATCCTAATTAGTACACACTGGTCAGTTGGACGCCGGTGACCATAATTATCGTTTTGAGACTATGCTCACAACCTCGTGGACATCTAATATGTAGCGTTATAGTATTAAACTTACCTGATTCGCAGATCAAAGGAAACGATTGTTGTATTTATGGACACCAGCAATGTTTCTTTGGCTTTCCTGACTTCATTCAATCCGCTTCTATTGTGCCTCAGTCGCCCCACAAATTTTCCTGGGGTAGAATGTTGACTGTTCCGATTCTTTGGTATGTATCTTTCGTTTGTGTATATAAAACTTAATTTCAGACGCTTTGTAGCGAATTTCTCCAAAAGCCCCTACTGTTTGAATTGAACGTTTCTCTTTTGTGTCATGTTTACTGTTATGTTTCTACGGAATGGGCGCCGTGTCACACATACGTCCGCTGTATTTCGTCCTAAGGACCGCCTTTCCAGCTTTCTTCAGGTTTCAGTTTTGTCTGAGTTCTTCTGTGCATGTGATATTCCAAGTAAAGAGTGTCATTGCCAATGGAAGGTAGCTGGTTATACGTAACAAACGTAATCTAATTTGGACTAGAGGAACTTTTCAAAAAAGGAGCTGGAGCCATTGACAGCAACAGTGCAGCACGGGCTGTAAGACATTGACCCATCGGGCCTCCCCGTACGTGGGTGCAGACCAGTCGGTTATATTGTGGTCGCCAAAATCCCTCTGTCAGTCATCACCACATTTTTGAACTCCAACACTGAATGAATACGTAATCCTCCGAGACCGATTTTGCAGGCACGTGTGCTACCTTGTTCGACGCACATACTATGGTTACGGTTTATCTGGCACATCTTGTGGTTTTGAGGGCGTTTTTTCGTGCATCATCCACAATTTCTTTCAAGGGTTTCGATAGTGCTATCTACTGCAGAATTGCTCGTCTCTTAACAGGTCTTACTCTAGGGATACCCATCCATGTGTTCGGGCCTGAGACACACATGACTGCCATTGTTTCCATGGCCTTCGGTCTACGTTCAATCGTTTCATCAAAGTTTGACCAGAAAACGGGGACGGAGGCATTGATGAGCGCAACAACTGGAAATTGCGATACTACCGTAAGTCAAGCCAGTGCCGATTGTGGTTAGCGTAATAGAAATGTCGACATTGTGAACTCTGCCATTTTCAAACGTTTACGAATCCTAGCTTGATGTTCCGGTATACTAGTTGGGTAGTGGTAGCCTCTTCAGAGATATATGGAATATCTGTTGTAGACTGTCTTAGAGAATTGTCTCTGTCAAGAGATTGTTGTATGGTAAAAGTTGTGTTGGGTACGATATTAACTCAGTAGCCATTTTTGTTGGTGGTCTCAGTCGGTTGGGAACCAACTCATCCTCATCCAGCGGGCAGTCGCCTCCAAGTGAGTAACCAAGTCGGTTGGGTGTGAATTCACCACTGGAAACCGAGGCTAATGTTGGTAGTGCCTTGTGGAAGGCGTTATCTCGCCGTAGAAAACCTTCAACTGCTCCCATTGGTCTTCACATTCCCCCCTCCCCCCAAATGGCAAACGAGCTGAATGGTGATCAACGGCAGCCATTTTCACTATCTTTTATATATATTTAGCGGTGTGCATGTTCGAACAATACTCAGGTGATGCTGGCGACATCAGTTGCATCAAAATCCAAGGAAACCTATGTAAATTGAAGAAATTCGTTCTCTAGGCTATCCCCAAGCACTTTCTACCTATCCCATACGGCAACTCGTTCAGCTGCCCATTCCCAAAACGGACGAGCCAAGCCACACGAACCCGTAGAGGTGAACGCTCAATTTGAACAACGGATAGTTCAGTTCTGATGTCTCTTCTCCTGTGCTCTGTCAAACACGCCTACATGTTCGGTTGTACGGTGCTCCTCCTATGTAACATCCCTCCTTGTTTTGACTCCCTCTATTATGACTGTGTAGCTGTGCATAGAACTCTCAAGAGTTGGGATATCCGTCTCTCCCTCACCATTCTAATATAAGCCGATTCGCTGTGCTTTTTTGAGGATGCACTTGATCGGAACTACTGTGAGTTAATCTTTGAGATTTCCACGAAGAAAGTGCGAACTTGACTTTTGTGGGGTCAGCTTCTTTCCCGAAGGTTATACACCAGAACATGAATGATATGGAGTGCCTCAGCGGACACTTGGGCGGACTAGCCTATCTTCGGTAGAGGGTTATCGCCATCGTTATCATCGTCGGCAACATAACATCACTGTTCAACACTGATGCTTGGCTGCCGTACAACCATGATTTATTTAAAAGCCTGGAAGGCAGGCCACACCCACAGCACTCAGACTTTTCGTAATCGATTTCACTTCTCTCTGCCGGGTCAGATTTTGACCACTTTGCTTATTCCACTCTTGATTTGACACAAAAGACAACAATCTTTTTGGCAAACGATGGTTCGGTAATCGCAATACATGACCAAACTACCGAAGCTTTTGGCAGTGGACAAATTCCTCGACGAAAGTTCCTGTTGTATAACCGAACACTCGTCTAATTGCCCCTTTGTGGATTCGCTAGTACTAGCCTACGCCAGCTATGATTCTGAGACAATGACTGTCGAAGACCTGAAGACGTCTCAGTTTCACTGCTCGTAGAGACCAAATCTCACAGCCATACAGTAAAGCATCCGGTACTGTAACCAGGTACACATGTCCCTTGAGATGGGGATCACACGATCCCCCTCCTGGAGGTCGAGTCGCAGCTACCGCACTCAGAAGGTAGAAGGTTACTGTATAGTCTGAAACAACGCAATTGTACAGCACAAAAATTTGTGACCTAATTCAGTGCCAATTACTGATTTCAGCAGTGTTGTGAATTACATAACCTATACTTCACTTTCATCTGGTTCCCATTCTTCCAGCTCAATGAAACAGTGGAGCATACTGTTTCTAATGGTTTTGGTGCCCGAACACACCAGCTTTTCCACTCGCATTCGCGGTGCATTGTTTGGGGTCTGCAAGTGAAGGCTGTGCAATCTATGCTTGATTTTGACTATGCTTCACATCGAGAGGCACCTAGCGTTGCCGCACTAGTCTATCCATTCAGGTACGCCGTTTCCCTTTGTGTCTGCGTACTGTAATGTCTAATTTTCCACATTTATTTACTACATGAGCTCGACAGTGCTCAGTGTTTAAGGCCCGACCAAAATGTCCGCATTTCGTGCCCAACCTCTGTATCTCGACTACTCCTGTCTAGGCTTGAGCAACCTGACCGTATCTTAACCCTCGTGCTTCCTCCAGGTGGCATGTCAGCTGTGCACCGAAAGGGTATCATATCTGAGCGATTGTGATTATTGTTGTATTGTCTATTACATGAACGCCGAGGTGGTTCTATCGAGCATCGTGCTTCCCGTGAAGCTGGATAACTTCTGTTCGCATAAAAAAACCGTCCATCTTTAACACTCTTCCGGTGCCTAGCTGCCATGCAACTCGAAGGAAGCACGAGTGTTGAGATAGTGCCAGGTTGCCAAAGCCTAGACAGGAGAAGTCGAGATGTAGAGGTCGGGTTCGAACTACGGATCTTCTGTTCGCATAGCGTTCGAAAACCTCGTTTCTCACACATCTAGGCTAATCTTTTAATTCAGAGTGGAAACAAATCGACAAATTAGCTACCTGTGGTTGCACACTCACTGCCATTTTCTTCACTGCATTTAGTGCTTGTTTACGCCTTTTTTTCGAAATGCGACCAGCCTTGGGACTCGAAAATGTCTGTTTGTTTGTTTTTAAAGCCTAAATATCTTTTCTAAAACATGTGCACTTTTAAAAGCTGCTCTTTTTTCTATGATTATTGGGTCCCCCCCAACCGCTGCTCGGAAGACAATTTCAGTCAAAATTTTAACTTGGTTGGAAGGTTCACATGGGGGCTCCTTATTTGTGCTATATAAAAAAACATGCGACTTTTATGATGTGTAGCAGTGGTTTGACTTTCGGGCGTAGGTTTGATTTGAGTGTCTTCCCACCTAGATTTGAAAGGCAAGATAGGTGACCACCTTTCGGAAAATCCGTTACTCTGTCTGTTGATCAACCAAAACCCTCTATCGGAAAAGATATTTTTACAGAGGCGGTTGTTGTACGTAGGGAGCACCTTGTGACTATATGTTATCGAGGATTGATTTAGTATTGAGTGCATCATAGGACAGAAGGCTAAGTGGGTTTACACGTCTTCTTCGAACTTGAAATTTTTACTTTGTGCGGCTGTAACACATCATTGTTGGACATTGATGTCATGCTGTCCATGATCATGATGATGATGATGATGATTCTGTAGGCCGAATTACTCTAGAAAAAAACATGATGGTTCCGAAATTATGATAATCATTTTAAATCTTCTAACCCTTCCCGGTTACTTGTTTTGGGGTCCTCCCCCCCAACTTCTTTTCCCGTAACGGATCGGTTTACAACTAGTGAAGAAATCAATTTTACTATCCATGGCAATGCTAGGAAATCGGTAATCTGGAACATGTGTTAAGGTATCACGAGTTTGGTATTCACGCACAGCGTCTAGATTTGTTCCTCGTATGTAAATGTTATCGGTAGATGTGAATCATGCACAATTTATGTTGTTTGCAAGAAACACTATGGACAAGGAAGCTGATGAGGTTTTCTCCCACATGGCTTTTTATAGATATAAGCCATGCGAATGGTTCTATGGGTAGGTTCTTTCGCTGTGCCTAGATCGCTGTTTCTCAATTTCGATTAAGTGGGTATCCTCCACACGTTCCATAGCAGGGCGAACAGCAGGTTTGTATAATATTTCTGTCTATGTATTCAATTTAAAATAGCCTATGAGATTTCATTAAAATGAAGTGTTGTCTGGCTATACGACTGACTGTCTGCCTCTACGGTAGCTGAATATCTAAGTAATCACCTTCGACAGTAGTTTGCTTTTGGTTTACGGTTGTATGCCTATCCTTCACACTTTGGATGCTGATTGGATTGATGAAAGTCCTGGATGTTTGGTAGGTGGGCAAAATATTTTCAAAGTAAGGTGCCGTGGTTGGCTATCATCTCCGATTCCCCTTACTGCATTCAGTCTGTCCCGAATACTGAGTAATGTTGCCCTCCTCACTCGGCTTTTTTGGTCTGCTTAATCGGGGTCCTTAGCTGTGACTTCTAGTGTGTGTGTGTGTGACTACGCTCAGGGCGGGTCACCTTGTTCGGCCAATGGAAATTGGGTCAGATTATAAGGACATGTCGCACATTTGGAAGACCGCCTCTTCTTGAAAAACCTCGGTTTTGTAGGGACGAGGTAACTATTTATCTCTTGTGCCCCGCCTGTACCAGCTATGGGGAGTTGTAGTTCCACTTGGAAAGGCGGAGTCATATCGGTTTCGTTCCAGACGGTCTAGTTCACATTTGAGATGCTCATTTATACTACATTTATGGTCTCCGATGGTTAGCTTCCAGTGGAGACGTTTTCCCTAATATGACCGATTTCACACCGTGGCCCCTTAATCTGGCTCACGAATCATGTTTTTGAAGCATCATTCGTTTGCTTTTTTCCTCTGCGATCTTCCAACAGTGACCCACATAATGTCAAGGTCTATTGGGGTTCCAGTGAAATCTTCCTCCCTGTCTATAAGACTTTGAATGAAGCCAGCACGAGTTCACCGGATGCTGAAATCTTGATCAATTTCGGCTCGCTTCGAGTGGCCTACGATGTTACCATGGAGGCAATATCTCTTGATCCCGTTGGACCAACAAATAACCAAAACGGTTCATGCAATGGCTTGTCAAATGAATCCCAGTTCAAATGTATTGCCATCATCGCGGAGGGTATACCGGAACAAATGACGCGTCGTTTGATCTGTCGAGCCAAGCAGCGGAATGTCCTCATCATTGGTCCGGCAACCGTACGCTGAATATTTTCGGGTTTTTAAAGTGCATTTGGTTGTCAGACTATTGCTTGCTGTTCTCGTAATTAAGGCGATCAGAAAGACCGCTGTTTGTAAAAGATATCGGATCCTTTTTAGAGGTTCGGTGTACTTCTTTTTGACGGAAGGGTCAAACACAGAATATTGGTTGACAGGCCGCTCTCAAGGATAGTGGCCTTTTTTTCAGAGGGGTGTCTTTAGAGACAGCATCATTTGAATGTCTTTTAGGAATAGAACTGTCCTGATGCTCCAGACTTACAAGTGCCCTTAGTATGTGCCAGGTTGTTTGGGGGAACTCCTTAGGGAGATATCAGCTGACTAGAATTCATCTCAGTAAACTCCCAGGTGATCGGACAGGCGACCCAAGTTTCGTAGCTTCGAGTTTCAGTTTGTGTCGACCATTTTCCGTAACGCTTTTCTGCACTCATGGAATACTCACTACAGCCATGTGAAGAAGTTTACCTTGAATGTACCACGTCCAGGTACACGCACTATGAACGAATGGATGCACCTGTGAGTGAACTCCGACCACTAGTGTTTCAGGGTTTACCAAGTCCTTTCCACCTTGAAGGAGCACGAGCATGGTCTAGGATCGTTGGGTTCTTTTGGGCAGTGAGTAACGATCAGGTGGTGTTCGTCCGGCTGGGCTGAGTCATAGTACACAGTCGATAGACCATTGTATTCCTTTGAAATCAACACGTGATCGGTAACATGCAAGAGCATTTCGTGTAATTTGTAACTTAGCTATCGTTTTGTACGATTCTAACAGGAATGCGCTACTTTTTCCTCTTCGTCAGTATGTCATCTCGCCTACACATGACGCCTACACATTCCCATCACCACCGATTTTGAGTTGTTATTAGCTTTTTTCTCATTCAAGCCACATAGCCACTTCTTCGGTTGCCCAGTGAGCATTAATTAGTGCCCAATTCGACTATCAAGGGAGACTGTTTTTTTGGAACCTAGATTGTGCAGCTAAGATTTTTGAAACCAGTGTGGAGCGCCTCGTTAAGGAGACTTTCAGGACTGTTGGGTCCATCGCGTCAGTTATCCTTGTGATGTGTGTGACGAATTCCTTTCATTGGACGTTGAGCATCTGTGACCTACATTAGGAAGTGTTCGCCAAATTTTTGGCTGGTAGCGGTCAGGACTTGAACATTTCATAGCCGTGCGTTGGTTGCAGTTCGTGTTTTTTTATGGCCATTGTCATTTCACTAACATGCTGTGTCCCGATCGACAAAAAAATTCGTACAGCTGGTTCCACCTGCAAAGCTTATAGTTTCAAATTTTCCCTGTTAGTACACAAGCCTCCGCTCTTTCGCTTCATTCGAGTTGAAACAGTGTTTCGGTGTTGTTGATACTTCATTGTCGCGATTCTTCTGTTTCTCTATTTCATCTGAAGGTTGGGGGTGTGAAAGCTGGTTGTTTCAAGATCGGTAATACGGGTGGCATGGTTGATAACATTCTGTCCACACAACTGTATCGCCCGGGAAGGTGAGTGGTCCCTCCACACCATTTTGTTAACAGGTTGAATCCTTTCGAATAAATGTCGTGTCTGTTCATTTTGAGTATCCGAACCCATGCTTCAGATGGTTAACCATCTGGGCCATCACTGTTTTAGACAGCATGGGCATTGCTAATGCTTCTCATGATGAAAGGTACAACTGCACAGTATTTCCGGGCTCTTCCAAATAAGTTTGTATTGTGTGAGGTTTTCAACTTAATCCGGTCCGTATTCTGTGTCAGCCATCACAAAACGATCGAAACTAGTATTTCCAAACGTTTGGACTCATTCGTCTTTTTTTGACGATTGTCGCTCTTGAATGTAACTGCTGTTACCCTGTAGACACCTTGTATGGTAAATAACGACAGTAGTTTATTCAGGACGTAGGGAGAACGGACGCCGGGTTCTTCTCCCGAACCAATGGAAGACAGTACTTAGAAAATACTGCATTCCAGGGCGAGATATCCTCTCGCTTACTTCGGTTGATCGTTTCATAATAATCCCTATGCACGTGAGTATACTGCAGTATTTCTATTTTGCTGTTCACGTGTCCAACACTCTGTTGTTCTCGTGTGGCATTCGGAATTCCCTGTTCTGAAATGAAAAAGATTTTCCGCCCATCTGTATTCAAACCGAACAGAATGGTATTTTCTCTGGCATATGATTTCCTTTGCGTGTATTCTCGTGTCCATGGTCCTGAATTAGCGTGGGGTTTGATTACTTCATCAGGCGTGCCGCCGATACTTATGCTGAACCATAACTAATTAACTACCTGCTTTTCTGTGCAATTTTTTCCCCCACGTAGGTAGACTAAATACAGTAGTAACCCATTTCATGGATCGGAATTTCGTCTGCCAATCCAGATCCACAATGAGTCAACTTGCTTTTTAGTCGTTGTCCCACTACGTCCGGCTAATGCACCGTTATCCGAAGCAGCTGTCTGCAATCGCTTTATGAAAGGTCAGCTAGCGTGACCTACGCTTATTAGTAGCCAGTTTCATTTGCCATCTTGCCGTTTATGCTTCTTTTCGCCTTCTAGTGTCGCCTATGTTTCACGTTCGGGTGGAATGTCCAATGAACTGAACAATATCATCAGTAAAAATTCCGATGGTGTGGAAGAAGGGGTTGCCATAGGAGGTGATCGGTATCCCGGCAGTACGTTCTTGGATCATGTGTTGCGCTTCGAAGCGAACCCGCAGGTGGCTATGATTGTGCTCTTGGGCGAGGTAAGTCATTGTTCTGTGAATGGCGAGAGGATCTGGGAGTGTCAAGTCTGGGTTTCGACGTGTAAAGCAGAACCAACCTCTGCTGAGAAGCCTAGAGACATTGTGACATTCGTTCTTGTTAGAAATCATCAGCAGTGAGCATCTAGAATCTGCAGGCTGATTCGAAATATGAACCTTCCGTATAGGGATTCATATACCGTAGTATTCAGTCATGGGTGGTTGATTTACGGTGTTAGCTGTTCAGTCGGAGTTGAAAGAAAACAGCTGATCAGTACGGGTTAACTTCTCTAATAGGATGAAATCCAACTTCAGCCCAACAACTATTGTTCTTCCCGTTTCCTCGTCATCTGCATGGAGTCGTTCCTCATGGTTTTACAGAGGACAGCATCCTTGATACCGTTAACCACTTCTTTCTTCGAAGTAGTATTGTAACGGTAATTATACAAACATTGAGTTTGTTCGCCCTCAGTTTGTTTCTTGTTGAAAATCTCCAAGTCTCCGTTTTTCGGGGACATTTTTCACTCATGTGAGAAAAACTCAGCTGGTTTGGATTCCGTGTTCGTTGAAATTGGTTGTGCAAGCAGTTCAAACTCATAGCTTTGATTTGGTTTTTATGATTGTGTTACTGTTTTGTTGTCAGTGAGCGGGGAACTTAGGATAGACAGAACTTCATCCGTACCGGCATCAGACAGCATCCTTCTCTTTTCGCGGACGATACAGGTGCGATTGATCCACTTGAGAGGAATAAGCAGTCTCTGCATTATCTCTAGGAAGTGATGGGTTCCAGCTCAGTTAGCCTACTCTTTCAAAAAGCTCCAAATACTAAACAGTCGTTGGTATGACTGGCCTTCAAAGTTGAGTCACTGACCTGGTCGTCAGGTTGGGAGAAAAGACATGTGCAACCTAGTAATTTCTGATTTGCTGCAGGATATGTCGATGTAGCTCGCAGGATGGATTTTTCCTGTAGACTATCCTAATCTGTTCCCTTACGGTCGCATGTGAAGCCTCCATGAGTTAGCGACTGGGCATGAATCACTGCTGTACGTCGTTTTGGAATGCACTGGATATCATGTATGTTCTCTCCGCGAGTCATATAAACCACAGTCAGCCTCCCCAGCTCGACTGCTCACCCCAAGCTCCATTTCACGGATTAGTACGCAGTGATAATATCTCCTCTTATGATAACAAAACGTTTGCAAGTCAGTTACCACGTTCGGTGAACAAATCAACAATCACCTAATCAACAGCCAATAAACTCACCCGAGCTACCAATATTTCGAAGCCAGGTTCATCGCATAGCCATGAGATATCGATAGCAGTGTTCACTATTGAACCGTTAATCATTCTGCAATGCTTATGTAGGTTTGGATCATACCGTTGTTCGGTGTACGTCTTCGTTATGTTTATCGGGTAGACCTAAGAAACAAACTGCCCGTCTAGCGTTCAGAGAGTTTTCTATACTTTGAGTTGAACAAACATACCTTGTGTGCCATCTCCTTAGTAGGCGTAATACAGAAACCGCATGACACTGGAGACTCAGCATTTGATATTTTCGTGTGCGTACACGCTAATCACCGCGCCTCAGAACGGTTGTACCGCTTCGGGGTTGGAGCATAATTCGACTGAACGGTCTGTTGGGCGCCATTTCAAATGGAGAAGGCGAGCTCAAACCACTGTCTAAGACCGGGTAGAGTTCACGGAATGCGATGCAGCGCCCGGAACACCACCTGTAAACGAGTTTCTGAATGATAGTATTTAAAATCTAGGTCGCCTGGCAAAGTATTTTTCAACAAGAGTTTAATTAGCCATCGGATTCTGTACCTGCATCCTTCATTTGATCCACTCAACTATAACCGACGTCTGTGGGTTTCGAGCTTCTCTTTGGCTTATGAAGCACTGATATATCTTCCCGCATTTGAGTTAAAGCAGCTTTTGACTCGGTAAATAGGTCAGCTCTGCGTGTGCTTTGCCAATGTCATTGTGCTGTCTGTTGCCACTGTCCTGGTCGTGTAAAGGTTTGCAACGTAGCGTTTAAGAGTTTCCTCACGTCACGTTTGTGACTCAGACCGTGAAAACCGTCATTCCGCACAGCCTTTTTTTAAACTAGAATTCTCCATAGTACACCCCTGCTTTTCAACAAGTTTTGCATCCACAAAGTCTCTTGTTTCCAGACTTTTAGCCCCCCCTGGGACCCTATAAAACTTTACAAAGGGGAGAATTTTACTTTGCTGACCAACCTACCAATCTGTGAATCTGCGAATGATGTGGCTGCACTGTGAAGAAGGTAGTTCACGCGCGGTCTATCAAAACATACTAGCCACATTTGCCAAACTGCGTCACTTTTGGCGTGAGAAACAAACTTCGTTGATGTTAGAGGAACTGTGAGAATGATCTTATTTTAGGGTTGCGGAACTTGGACCCTCCGATCCATGTGCCTACAACGCCTTCAAGTGTTTGATCGTTGACACCTCTGGATCATAACAGGCCTCAACCTGTTTGCAATGGAATGCTGCGTAAGCCAGCATTTGGTAATGAAGTGGAATGACCAGAGCTGTGAACAAGGCTTATTAGGTTATGTTGATTTGGACGTGCACCATGCATACATAATCACCGTCTACCTGTTTGCTCCTCAGAGCACCTGATGGAGAAAGGCTCTCGATGGGAGGGGCATGACATGAAAACGCCAAGTGAAGGCAGCTACTACAGAATTGTGGAGTAGTCGCGCATTACTGGTTGGGTTCCACATGGTAATCCTTTCATGTGGCTGGAAGTTCAACCGCTCCCAGTGGCGATTGTGCTGTCGCTTCCTAGCGAGCCAGCCTAGCTAAGAGTTATCTGTTGTTTTCTTGACATAACACTACTTATGAGTTACTAAATCCATTACCCGTTTCGCTTTCTTTGAGGTCCATCAGGTAGGCGTAGTCCCGGAGTTTCCGTCAACTTTACTTTACACTTGGATATCGAATTGTACACAAGTGGTTAACTACATTCATAAACGGGACACTCAGCTGAATCCCTCATTTATGGTATTGTCCGACTGAATGTTTTGTACAAGGTCACCTCATGTTTCAGTCAGCACGATATTCTCGGCATAATACTGCCTATCAGGTTGTTCATTACTGGCCTGGGGTTGGGTGAAGTTTGTAAGGGATTTTGGGCCAGTTCCACCGGTGACATCTTACTCCGGTATGACGCCCAAATTCTTTTGTACCTTACTTTTCAAGGGTCTAGGCGCCTTGATTGCTGGAAAGGGATTTTCCATACCAATTCCCCACAACCTCCCCCCGTTTCTTTTCTAATGGTCTTGTCTGATGGCTGTGCGGCGTCTTTATTTATTACTGGTGTGTTTTTGCCCATGGTAACTATGCTGATCTCGTTTATACACATTAGGAGCGGTGGGGAGCGAGATGGCTCAGTGGTTAGACCGTGAGTTTACGGACCGGAAGGTCCATGGTTTGAACCCGACCTCTGCATCTCGACTTCTCCTGTCTAGGCTTGGGCAACCTGGCAGTATCCCAGCCCTCATGCTTTCTCCGAGTGGCATGGCAGCTAGGCACTGAAAGAGTGTTACAGGTGGACGATTTTTTTTATTAGAAGCGGTACTGCGCTGTAGTGGCTTTCTAAAACTTCACTGCGTCGGTGTTGCTCAATGAAGTGGTCGTGTTTATACATCTGCGTTAATCAAATGCTCAAGTGAACCTGTACTCCATATATATAGTGATGTGTAATATATATTATGTATATATGTATACCGTTCTACTTTTTAAATCTAATTTGCTGTTCAGGTACTGACTACGGTTGATATAAATTTGGGGACAAGGCCTCAGAGGGATACGACCGGTAAGGGGCTCTCCTGGACTGTTCTACCAGCTTTGTCATGATGGCATCTTCACTCAGTAGGTGAAACAACAATAGTAGCTGCCAATGTCGGGCGCTACTCTAGTCGTCAACAAGTGTCCACTTCGTACACATCTTTATGGTAATAAATAAGAAATAAAATGATAATCGTCCAACTCTAACACTCTTTCGGAGCCTAGTCACCACGCAACCCGAAGGAAGCACGAGGACTGGGATACTGCCAAGTTGCCCAAGCCTAGACAGGGAAAGTCGAGATGCAGAGGTTGGGTTCGAACCATGGACCTTGCGGTTAGTATCTTTGCGCTCTAACCGCTGAGCCATTTCGCCCCCTAAATCCTTATGGTGAAGCTGTTTGGATGGATTGGGGTGCTGCGTATGCAACGCTCAGGACTAGGTGCGGTGGGAAACCCACAAACCTGCTTCTACAAGCAATATATTTTGATAGTTGCTGTGCTTTCGACAAGGTTTATCATGTCTCATCTACGTGTATTGGCCTTGATGTTCAATTCTCTTCGGCTTTTGATTTTTTTCCGCCCACTTTTTTTGATTTCGCTGCGCTGTTGTATCCCCTCACATTCACAAGAATTTTCTACTCTCGACTGCCAGGTTGGTGGGATAGAGGAGTATGCCATTGCCGAAGCTGTCAAGTCAGGTCGAATTCGCAAACCGGTTGTCGCTTGGTGTATCGGGACATGTGCTCAACTTCTCGCTGGATCTGCGGAGAGTATTCAGTTCGGACATGCTGGTGCTTGTGCCAACTCGATCCGTGAAACAGCCACAGCGAAAAATGCCGCATTGTCCGCTGCGGGTGTTCACGTACCCTCCAGTTTTGATAACCTTGATGCTGTTATAAGGTCAGTGTTGAAAATTATTTCGTATTGGTGTTTGGGGCTAGATTCTCCCATGTCTTCCTCACATTCCCGTCCTTTTCTTTGGAAATCACGTAAATGGCCAACATCTCATAAAGTAAACTACTCACAAGGTTGCTGAAAACTTTTCAGCAGCCCTTGTGCGTAGTTTCCCTTGTGAACATGTGCTGCAATATCTCGAATATCGTACCAACTGAAACGAGAGACTCAGTTAAGTTCCCGGTGAAAAACAGATTGATATACAAATGAGTGTATTTGTCAAGGTGGACATTTCTGTCTGTCGTGAACCAACGTTAGTACGCACATTATAGCCCCTGTCGCTACAGTAAGCTCTTACGTTGTTGTAACACGTGCTTCTGATCCTAATACCTTCATTATTGCCCAGGCTTACAAAACTTTTTTGTGGTTGTTAACGTCTGTTTTTTTCTTCATTTATTTGTTAGCCGGTTATATAAATCGAGGTCCAACGACGTGAACACATCCCTAATTACACAGTTTACTGTATAAAAGTGGCACATTTACACTGTGAGAAGACCGAGACTGCTGCATACCGACCAGTTCGGCAGTGTCAGAAACAGTGTTTGAAAGAGTGCCACACAGGCCGAACTGGACTGAAAGCCAGTTCTCAGTTTTTCCTTAATTCGTGGTCACTGTCTGCGCTCCATAAACACAAAATGGTGAGAAAATATCATGAATTTCCGGTATAATACTAGGAAGCTAGGGGCGGGTTCTGTGTCTGGGAAACAGACAGCTTTTTGGTCTGTAAACACGCGCGGGCTTAACGAATTCTTTGATTATATCACGCATATCATCCAGACCACCGTCTTGTCTACCATCAACAGCTCTCATGTAGCAGATTTCAGTACATCGGTGGGACGGCTCAAGTCATCAGAAGCTTGCTTGGATGGTATGTTTGGTCTGCACGCAAAACACAGTGATAATAAAAGGTAATAATGGAGCTCCAATAAAGACAAGCGTCTAGATCGCTGTGCGGAATAGTCCCGACAACAGCTTGATTGGCCTTCTGTCCCTGTGCCTGTCCTTCATTCGACCCGGTCATATCGAGCCGTAGTTCAAGTTTAGGTCACCTCTCATTTGATAAAACACTAATATAGCTGTGTGCCGTGAAGCGCCAGATAAGTCTGACTTCAGGACGCATATCTTCCACAAGATGCAAGTCCAAGAGCACCAGGCAGGAGGTAGCTGGTGCACTGGCCATATCTTTGCATTACATCAAGTATTTGAACAGCGCTACGCATACTGCCTGTCAAAAATCTCGGTTTTCCTCGAGTTCAAAGGTGACCTCCACCCCATTGATAGATTAACTTTTCTATATATTCTTGGCCAAAGGGAGATGCTCTTGAAGTTCTTAAACATTCTTCGTCTCCTGTATTTCCATACCTCCGGTCGGAATAAGGTGTACAATAAACTGTCCAAATGTTTCCCCACCACCAGTGGAGTTCATCAGAATCGTCCCCTCAATTTTGTTGTCGACGTTTTCAAGGGGCGCATACTCCAAAAGATCATGAATTTAGCTATCGAGCTCAATATGTGTTAGTTCGACATAGTTTAAGGTGCGAACTTACCGACCGAAAAGTCTATTGTTCGAATCCAACCCCGATATCTCGGCTTGGGCAACCTGACGGTATCTCAGCCGTCGTGCCCCCTTCGGTTGGCATAGCAGCTGGGCACCGAAAGAGTGCTACAACTGAGCGCTTATTTTCACTGTATTATCGAGATCTTGTTTGAGGAGTGGTAAATGGACTTGGAGATGCTACTAGATTGTCCGCGCAAAGTCTTGTAAACACAGTATCAGAGATGCTCCCATGTTTCGCTATGCGTTTTGCACCTAACTCAAGATTTCCCATTCCCTTATGCTTCTACTTCAGGATGGAGAACTTGAGTTTGTTGATCGGTTTGCTTGTCTTGGCAGCTGCACAAGCTGCGACTATAGTATAACAGATGAAGTCAATGCGTGTTTAACGAAGACGCTGGTAGCGTTCACCAACCTGTGTAACTTATGGGGTCAGAAACGAATTTCGCTGAAGCTGAAGGGTGGCGTTTACAAGGTAACTGTACCAGTTGTCTTACTTTATGGTTGTGAGACCTGGTCCCCCCCCGGTATGAGGACCTTAGATGTCTCCGAACTGTTGATCGCAGGTGTCCGCGTGGTATAGCAAGAGTTAGGTGCCTGCAGTGAGTACGCAACCAGGTGATGCCCAAGCGGGCACTCGATATCAAGTGCGATTCTTTAAAGCGGCAGAGTTAACTTAGCAGTTTGAGGTGGTTGGGTCATCCTATACCCTACCACCGTTTGATCAAGAAAGCGTTTTTTCCGTTCCAAGCCTTTGTTGGCGGGATGTTCGCGGGGGACAGGCCTTGACGCGGCAATGTAAAATAAAAGCGACTATTACCAAACTTAGTGTTGTAGAGTCTTTGCGCCTTCCTAACTAGCGCCCACGTGATCCTACTTGCAAGTAGTTAGAAACCCCTCAGAACATGGTCTTGGATCGATCCCAGTGGTGCGCATGCTGTCGGTTCCTAGCTCAGCTGCTTACCTGAGGTTTGCCTGTCGTTGCTTGCTGGGCTCATGTCGGGTGAGGTTCGCAATGTACACTGGGTCACTCCCGCTGAAGACGCCCCGATGCAACATAATGATGTCCAAAGATGTGGGCACCTCATTCTTGATCATTTTACTTGACGGTGTAGGACTTGTTCGCACTAACTTCCTACCATTCCCGTTTGTTCCCACTCCTTACAAAGTCTCTTCCCTCGTATTTGTCTAACATTTAAGCACCAGCCTGTATTGTTGGTGTATGCATCGGAGTTAATGACGATGGGTGACGAGACCCAAGAATATTACTACGGTGGAGGGCTAGATGGCTCAGTGGTTAGAGCGCGAATTTACTGACTGGAAGGTCCGTGGTCCGAACCCGACCTCGGCATCTCGACTTCCCCTGTCCAGGCTTGGGCAACTTGACAGTATCCCAGCCCTCGTGCTTCCTTCGAGTGGCATGGCAGCTAGCCACCGAAAGGGTGTTACAGCTGAACGAGATTCTGTTTGACGACTATGCTTCTACTTGGGTATCAGTTCCTGTAGTCCCATCTCTCAGCTGAAAGCCAAATCATGATAAGACGAACATAACAATATTTTACTGACTCAGTCTGGTCAGCGCTCGCAGGTCAAAGCAGTTTATGCTGTCCATGTCCATGTCTAGCGTTCGTTGCAATCAGGCATGCGTTTGCTAGTGTCTCACGTCGTTCAATTGATTATTTTTCGATGGCATCCGTCACGTCACAGGTCCTATTGCGAAGAGAATTCATGAGTTGTCGCATAGTGTTGACTGTGTTGTTGCTTGTACAAGCAACTTCTCCCTGCACAGTAAGCTGCGACAAATCTCCGTGTTCGGTATCTGCTCTCATGTTGGTTGTACACGCGTTCTCGCCAGTCTGTTTGTTTCTGATCTTAATGTGTTCCACATTTATCGCACTTTTTTATGAAGTCACACAAATACCCCCTGCTACCTTTTGATATCTCACAGACAAGTATTCGACAGTCTGGTGCAATCTGGCAAATGGGTCCCCAAACCGGACACAAAACCCCGTCCAGTCCCTCTGGACTATTCTTGGGCAAAGGTAAGTGTTTGTCGTTTTCAAGTAGATGTAAATGTGATTGGCTTTTCCCTTTCAACAGAGTTCAAAACAGGACAATAATTAATCCACAATGACCCAAACGGATAATTTTCTCACTCAACTCTTGGGTTCTCACGGGCTCTTACGTAGGCTTTCGCACTTATACGGGATCTGACTCGTCTTGACCTTCAATCTGAACGCCTAGACAATCCAGAACCAACTATGGTCTTGGTGTCCCTCCATCCATCCCCAAACTTGAGTCTATTTCGTCTTCCACAAAGACGAACATTCGGAGACTGTTTGCCAATAGAGGCTATTGACGCTTTGGAAAGTGATGCAACTTGTTTCACGAGACAGGATTATTTTGCCATATGGTCGTCTAAAACTGCGTTTCCCTTCTTATTCAAAGGCATTCAGGCTTGACAAATCCGTATATTACTGCAGTTCAACCTTGCTTATCTCAGACTAACATTGCATGGTGTTGTCCCGAGCACAACTTTGGATTCTTATCCCGTTTATTATTTTCCTTCTGACTGAAAAGTCGATGGGTCACGGAGAATCGATGTTCAAACAAAAAACCTGTACGTACGTGACATCGTTGATTTTCCGGATGTTTTTATCTTGTTTTCAATGCTTCCTGATTGCGACTTTCCTTGTTGCATGTCAATTACTTGTACGTTGTTTTCCGGTAAATGTTTAGTGGACTCGCAGGATTCGGTGATCGCCCCCATTTTGTTCCTAACGAGAAGCGTTAGTCTCATACAGATCACTAGTGAACTGGATGGACTAACGCGAAGAACTTGATTCCACAGTTTTCGTCCCCTTGTGTCATCCAAAAATAATCTTGGGTCAGCAGTTAGTCTACGCTTCGAAAAGCACAGCCGCTAGGGCAATGACCACAGCTCGTTTGAATGTGAGTTTAAGTTGGTCGTCTAACTACTCCCATGTGGATGGCGCTGCTACCACGGTTGAAACGATCCAGCTCATTACTTTCCCCTCCAGCCAACTGGTGTAAGAGAGATGGAGGTCTTATGGATTCAGAACTAGGGTTCAACTGTCACTTGATTCAGCAAAATATTTAATGGTTTTGAGAAAAGTCCATCAAATAGACCGGTTGCATGAACAACATTTTCAATTGGACCTTTTGGAGTAGTAATCCCGAAACTTTATCAGAGTCATGGGTGTTCATTCGGTACGTTGTACATAACTTGACAACCAGTTAAAGTTGGTTTTGGCTCCATTCCGACGATGTGGAATCATGCGTACTGCGCGTTAACCTTAAAGTACAAACAGGTAGAGGCCGTGACATCACATCGTGAACCGAAGGCTTCTACTGTAAGCTTGCTCGCGGTGGGGTCTTCCCACCTTATTGATGGGGTTTATGTGATTTCCTTGAAAGTGGCCGGAACCCCTGTTGTAGTACTTTGCACGTAATCTCCCCGACTATCTACACTTTGTTTGACGTATACTGGACTTGTGTTGGTGAGTTTGGTTACCCGGTGACGACGTCTCACTCCAGTATGATGGTCAGATGTGTTTACTCGGATGCTGTTCGAAGGTGTGGGTGCTTTCAACACTTTTTCATATTTCGTCCAAAGACACTGAATAATCTCCATTTCTCCACTTTTCCGGTTTTCCTACTCCGCCCTGCTAGTACTTGCTGCTGTTGGGCTATTGTATTATTTTGGAATCCGCCTAGGGCAGTGATATTTCAAAGGTGGAGTATCACGACAATTTCTGTAAATGAAAATGAGGGGAACCTCGAAGACCAGTAGGTAGGACAGCACATATCGTCAATGCCCACGAAGAAATTGACCGGAATGACAAGCAGCACACACCAAAGTGGACCTATTCTTGAAGAACACTATCCACAGTGCTCCACGACCGTGAACCGGTCATTGCTAGCGGTGTTGTGTGGTTTGAAGCTGGTGGGTAGGTGTACAGGGGTTGCCACGTCCGAGTCTGTGTTGGCGTTGACCTCTGCACGGATTACGACCTATTCTATGTGTGCTAAATCGTCGGATATCCTGAGGTGGAGCGTATCCCTCCAACATCCAACCGCCATGTAGCATTTGGGAAGAGTGTGGGCTGCATTTCTGTTATGGTGCTCAAGTGTTACCAGGATCACTCGATACGTGACAATCACCTCAAAGTTCCTGAGTCACACTGGTTTGTCCATATGTGGGTCGCCTTCTTGAGTCTCTGTTTGAGCATTTGAGTGATCTGCAGAAACAGTTCTCATCTTTTTACGCCAATTCATGTTTTTTTATTTCTCAGATTGGTTGACATTTGCGGCTTCTCCGAAGCCTCGCGGGTTCCCTATGGATGAGTTAGCTAACTTTGATAATTGGTGTCGCTTCTCATGTTCTACTTGCAATCGTATATGTATCGTAACGCTGCTGATCACCTTAAGATTTATGACTAGTTTGGGTGCTTGATTCTTCCTCGAATTGCTTCTCGGTGTTAGTTGATTCTTCTTTGTGGTTTGTGAAATATGAGGATATTCGGCTTGTTCAAATAACCGCCTGATTCTATCGTTTGTTTACCGGCACTGGATGGTTGTTACTGGGTTATGGTTTTGTTCCGAACTTTCTAGGAACTTGGACTTATCCGTCGTCCGGCTGCATTTACCTCAACCATCTGTGATGATCGTGGCTCGGAGTTGCTGTTCGCCGGTATTCCGATCAGTCAAGTCATTACCGAGGATCTGGGAATCGGTGGTGTTCTCGGTCTGCTGTGGTTCAAACGGAGGTATGCGATCTGATTGGAAACCAGGTTTTGCTCTTGAACACCCAAGTAGAATGTCATAGTGCTTGAGCGTAAGATCGGAATTTCTTGCTATAGAGCAACGGGTCCTACATATCAAATCTGAACTGGAGATGGTCCGGGAACGAGATTTTTACCGGAATATTCATGATTCGAATCTGTGTCTGAGTTTTTCGTCGCTCCAATCTAAGTTTGTACAACCTGTCAGAATCTCACTCCGGTTGCTTTGGTTGGATTGCTTGGTAACTGTTCAACAAGACGTTGCCATAATTGAACTATTCGGCTGGACAAATTCAGTTTCCATGTTGTCAGCGTATTGCTTTTGGGAAAGAAAAAACAAACAGCCAACCCAGGAAAATCCAATTCCTAATGTTTGTGGGTAAGCCAACCAGGTCATACACTCAGCTCGTCGTAACCACTGTGGCAATATGGTCGTTGCTGCAGAAACAAATATCACGTTTCATATGGTTGGATACAAGTTTACCACGAACCTGCAAAGTCAGAGAATTCTTCTGGCTCAGTTATAGCTCCGGTAGCTTTCGTGTCTACTTGGAGATCGGCTCCATACTCTAGTGGGAAATAAGTACTCAAGGTAACTTTGGTTTCCCGACGAACTGCTTGATTGCAGTCTTACCAGCTGGAAATGGATAAATATCAGCACATCCTCCAAGAGTGACCTTTTAGGATGTGTTCAGAAAGCCATTGGCAATCTATCCGGGCATTCTTCTCGTCACCAAACTACGTGTTTTACAAGAACTAGCGCTTGAGGTTTCTTTTGTTCCGTGAGCTTCGTTGCTTAACTGTCCCCAATCACTAGCTCCTCGTTTGGTTGATTGTTGGATGGTTGGCGTGCTCTCAGTGCGGCAAGAGACCATACTTTCTTAAGCTAAACTATTGTGTGGACGCTTCTTTTGATTATTCATCCGAACTACTGAGTATTTTGCCAATAGAGCTTCTTTCACTGTGCGACGTTCACAACCCTTGAAGGCAAAATGAGTTACTGGTATCTTTCTTCTAGGCATAACACCTGAAAGGGAAACGATCTCTCGCGTTTTACTGCCAGCACTCAACGAAGCTTCAATGGGTGTCTCTTTAGAGGGTGATTTTTCCTAGTTTGGGCAACATTCTTCATTCCCTTGGAGTGAACATACGGTCTTTTCCTATGGTTATTTTCTATCGTGAATTCTGAAATTGTTGAATTATTGTTCGGTGGTAACGTTGTATCCATCAACCACTAGTGTTAAACGAAGACTGCTTTTCAGGATCGCCTTTCGTGATGACAGCGTTCATTATGTTATTGCTATCTTAATGTATGCGTAATCGATAAAGACAATGGTTCAGTGCTAACATTTCATTGTGATTCACAAACAGTTAAGTAGAACTTTTGACACACACCCGTACATTCAACGAACCGCCAACTACAACCAACTGTGGTCCGACTTGATTTAACTTTTTATCGGTTCGCAGTGCCTGTAAACTTGGACGAACTTTCTTAGGCACTGTACGTCGGCTAGCAAATCGACGATGCCATTGCGATGCCCTCCTAACAAGCTGTATGACAACTGTCCTAGAAACACACTACTAGCCGGACTCTGACTATCGCATCGCATTCTCACGCAGCAGGCAGAATATCTGTGACGTGACTTCGTTTTCCGTATTATCTGGATGGCCAGACAAGCCGTGGATTTGCACTGATCATAGTTTCAGCAACTCTTTCCGCCCTGGATACCTGGACTAGTGAAAGTTGATGTTTAGGGGGACCGATGTATAAACCATCTCAGCTTATTTGAACAAAGATGAGGAGTTTCTGATTAAGACTTGGACACCAGAAGTCTGCTGCATTTAGTCAGACGCCGAAGAACAAGAACGCCGTCAGCCGGTACGGTCTGATCACGATCAGTCCGCCTCAGATCACCTTTTGGTCCACTGGACCAGCTTGATGACAGCTTCACTACACTGCGAATAATCGGCAGCCACTTACGTGCACCAAGCAACTATAACCCGCGCCATTCGTTCACTTTTCATTATACACAAAACCTGCACCTATCAACCCCAGTGAAACAAAGTTGACTGCGTGGCATTTATGGTACACAGTTTGTAGGTATACTAAAGAAACACAGCTTTTGCGTTGTTGAACATATTTTGTTATGCTGTGAGGAAGTTTTGTGGACTTCAATTTACAGGAAAAAATCACTGATGATGATGGTGGAGTGGGTGTGCGTGACATGGCTCACACTCACTTCTTTCGTTTCATGACACTCTTTGTGTTTTGTTTTCACATTTCAGGTTACCATCCTACATGGCCAAATTTCTTGAACTCTGCCTTGTAATCACAGCGGATCATGGACCTGCCGTTTCCGGAGCGTTGAACACAATCGTAACCGCACGTGCTGGAAAAGATTTGTTGTCCTGCCTAACTGCGGGTCTTTTGACAATTGTACGTCTTTGTTCTCGTTTTAGTCGAAATCTTAGCATCTCATCTTACTTCCGTATGACTATCGATCCCGTAGCCCAGGGAATTTATAATTGCTTATCGTGGTTGTTGTCCCCTTTGTTGTATTGTGTCTGCCCGTTGAATGCTTACATTTTGTACGTCTGTTACTAAATGTTTCCCTATTTCGCTTACTCTTTATCACCTACCTGGTGGCATCCGATCAGATCAGTTCTGATCCATGTCGCATTGTACACCGATTGGTCTGTCGCTAGTCCTTCAGGTCGCTAATGATCCGATTTCACTTGATTACTAACGGGGGGTCAGGTGGTTCAGTGGTTAGAGAGTGAATTTACTGACCGGAAGGTCCGTGGTTCGAACCCGACCTCTGCCTCTCAACTTCCCCCCAGTTAAGACCTGGGCAACCTAGCAGTATCCCAGCCCTCGTGCCTCCTTCGGGTGGCATGGGTGCTAGGCACCGAAAGGGTGTTACAGCTGAACGACTAACGACTGTTCGAAAGATTCCCTCTAAATAACTGCTCGATATCCTCAGTGAGAATGTGGCCTGTAACCCAAAATCAGAGTAGATTCTTACCTGACATCCGAACCTACGCTGTACTGTGTGAGCCTCGTCCGTTTGGCTGAGTTAGGCACAGTGTGCTGGACCGAACCTAAAACAAGTACATTTAGGCCTGCTTTCTTGACTTCATCCAGTTTCCATAGTTTTTCTTATGCGCAATCACTTGGGAAGACGTGATATTTAGACTGTACTTGGGAATAGCCTGTCTTTTGAAGGATCCCATTCCACTGTGGCTGATGGGGAACGCTATTTCCGAACCTCCAGCTAAGGAACTCTCTTCGGGTCGTTTTCTCTTGTGAAGTGTGGGTGCTGTAATATCTTCATAGCACAACTTTGATACGTCACTGGGGGGTCTACATTACATTACGTCACTGGGGGTCCACATTACATTACGTCACTGGGGGTCTACATTACATTCAGTACGTGTGGCAGTTTTCTTCCACATAGTTTACTTGAAAGCTGAAAGTATGCGATACCAGTGTTGCCTATATAGTGATCCTTGCCAGTGATTATCGGCTATGGTACTTCATCTTCCCTTATCCCTTTTGGGGCGGACCGACGTCGTCAATGTCCCTAGTGCCGCACATTTTATTCGGGAACACATCTCTTGTGTTTCCGCAAGCTAGTACGACTTTCAACGCGGGAAGAAAGATGTATCAGCAGCTAACTAGAATCGCCTTCTTGGCTATCGGGTCCACGAATGATCGTATGTTCAACCCACGGTCACTATCGTCTGTCGTTTGCCACCAAGTTCTTTCTGAAAGCTTCCGTACTCATCTGTTCAATTTCTCTATCGACTTGGCGTACCGACATCTAGACGTTGTCAGATACCACTTGGATGCACATGTCGTCAGCGCCCTTTGAAAAGCACTTTTTGAAACAAATTTTCATGGTTTACAATTTCGACCGTGCAAAGTGTGCCCAATTATTTGTCCAAAGGACCTACTCTTCTCCATTTCGGCTATAGTTTCTCAGCTAGCCCTACATTTTTCTATTGAATCACTTGTTTCTCCCTCTCTCCCGCAATTCACCACTCCTACCGTTCGCATGATTCGTCTTCCGTTACTGATTATTGTGTCAACCTACAGGGTGATCGTTTTGGCGGTGCACTGGATGGAGCTGCCCGACAATTCGCCGCGGCTTTCGATGCCGGACTATCACCTGCGGAATTCGTGGCGTCCGAGCGTAAAGCATCACGTCTCATCATGGGTATCGGTCACCGCGTGAAGTCGATCACGAATCCGGACATGCGCGTTCATCTGTTGTCCGACTTCGTACATCAACACTTTCCAGCAACACCTCTGGTCGACTACGCGTTCGCCGTTGAAAAGGTTACCACATCAAAGGTGTGTCATCTTGTTTTTCCCCGCTGACCAAAATCTAGTTAGTGGCGTACTCCTTTGCCCCTTAGGTTTGCTAATGGCGCCTTATTCGACCCGTCAGTGCACACGTCATAGTAGTGAGTTATCTTAACAACATAAGTTACCCAGCGAAATACACTCGTTTGCAAACAAATTTGGTTCTGCTAGAGACTCACCTGGAACCCAGCTGAATCTCTCGTTTGTGGAAACATCACAAACGAGAGATTCAGCTGGGTTGCAGGTGAGTCTCCCTCAAAACCAAATTTGTTCGTAAATGAGTGTATTTCGCTAATTTCGTGCAATTTGGTTTCAAGTAGAACATAAGGTTGACGAAAACTCGGGGACTGCGCCTACCTGATGAGCCCCAAGAAGGGCGAAACCGGTCGTGGGCTGTCGAAGAATTTTCAGCAACCTTATGAGTAGTGCATTACGAATATAAGTTACCTACCTTATTATTGGTTCAAGTGTCGGGACGTTTCCTTTCTGAATTGTTTCATATCCGGATTCTCTGGATTTCACGATTGGTGTTCAGCGACCTTCATGGCTGTCCGTTTTCAAGGTTTCAGTGTGATCCCGATAGAAGTTGGATGATGCGGTCCCAAGCGGTTTATCGGCAGTTGCAACAAAAGCAAATCGCAAACGACAGGGACTTTGGTGGCATCCCACAGTGACTTGTTCGAAACGCTGAATGTGTAGCATTTCAGCCTCAGATTGGTGAAGACCGGTCTGCGGGCCAGCCCCAGCGGAATACGCACTTGACTTATCTGAAAGCTCAAGATAGGATTCGCTCTATTGATCATCCTTTACTTCCACCCCTTTTGTGAGAGGCTAAACAAGGAACCGCACTTAAGATTAGCTTACTTCACTGTCACCGTTTGTACAGCTGGGAACAGCACTTGTTCGCTCACCGGTGGTACATCGGTGCACCTTCTCATCGGCACCGTCTGTTTTGAGAATTTTCGGTATTTGAGGGTGCCGGAATAAGAAACCTGACTTGCTAACAAGCCGTTCTTTCAATCTATGGACAAAATTCTGGTACCCGGATCGAAACTTGTTGCAGGCTAGACGCCTGCTTTCAACGATTGTCGTGAGACTCATCTGCCGTAAGAAGTTCCGTTTCGTTTGCAGCAGGTGTGAACACGTTTGGCACCAGCCGTAACTGTTGGGCTGCCACTGTCCCATGCAAACTTACTGAACCACACTTACGCCACTGGCATTTAAAGTCAAACATCTAAGACGGTTTATCATGCCACTATCAAGTGGTTGAAGTCAGGAGGTCGCATCAGGTGACCGAAACTCTTCTGTCGATCGACCAGTAGCCGTACATTTTGTGGAAAATCTTTCTTAAGCTGTGTTGGGCTATTTTCCGGATTTGCGTGATGAATTAAGTCATTTTTAGCAGGTTTCTAGGCTTTGCTGTCGTTTGGTACCTTTCTAATGAAGAACATGCTAACAAAACCAGAGTAGTGTTGTTAGCCACGAAGTTGAATAACGGCTTGTTTCAAACCTGACTTTAAGTTAATAGCTCCACGTGACCGTGCTCACAAAGTCAATGAAAACTGTTGACGGCCCACTACCGGTTTGTCCCTTCCTGGGGCTCATTAGGTAGGTGTGGTCCTTGAGCTTCTTTCAACCTTGTGTTCCACTTGAACCCAAATTGTACGCAGTTGGTGCAATTTTTGTTTCAGGTGTTGGTGGTTGCGGGATTTCGTAGAATACATACTCACATGACTCTCGTTTGAACAATCGTCCTGCTGTCATGGCGCAATCAGTTGAAATGATGTCTAAGATATGGATATCTTGAGTATCCAACCGACTCAAGCATGAGGTGACCTCTGTGCAACAGATTCATTTGAATATCATAACCGAAGGATTAAGCTGGGAGTTATTCAAGTTTCCCGTTAAGACCAACCTAGTTTGCAATTGGGTGTCTTTCGCCACTTGCTGGAAATTGGTTTGTTCTTGTAAGGTCGGGACTGATAGTGATTTGTCCTTGAATTTCATCATCGCTGAGTAGTATCGTGTGACGGCAAATACTTAGATGTCTTGAATATTGTTCCAACTGAAACATTCGTTTAAAGAACATTTCAACATTTCAACACCAACTGAATTAGCAAAGGAGTATTTGCCTTCGCAACGGTTGATCATGTACTTTAACGGACCTTGAATCACAGTTCCTGTTGGTTTGTCAGGTGGTCAGAACCTCTGGGACCTTTTTGGGAGAAAATCGTACGAGGCACCTTTCTGGTCTTGAGGTTTTTAATTTTGGGTTCCATTCTTACCCAGTCTCCCATTAATGGCCTAATACAGTGGTCCCCCCGTGAAATAAATATCGCGGTTAGGGCTTTACTGAACAGTCAATCACGTATCACCAGAACTTTGTTCTTGTGTCAGAACCACTCGCGCTATTCCATTTGCTTTTCTGTATATGAGCTCGCATTTTTCTGCATATCTCGCCTTTTCAGCGACCTAACCTTATTCTCAATGTGGACGGAATGATTGGTGTGGCTATGGTCGACCTACTGCGCCATTCCGGGCAATTTTCTCGGTCAGTCCCACATTTTGTTACTGCATTCTATCTTGTTTGGTTTTGAAAATATTTTCTGGCCTGATGATGTCATGAAGTTACCGAGACCTCGAAATTACGGCGTTACCTGTCAGCGAAGAGCACCCGAGAAGCCTACCGAAACATCCCTACGTGCGGATTATCTCTTCAACGGGAGATTTGAAGATATCCAATGTTCCATTACTAGTGTGTCCCGAAGGAAAAAAGGGGCTCCCAAGAAAGTGTTTCCTCCCAAAAGAAACTGATTGCCGAAGTTAAAAAAAGCTTTTTTTGCGCATCCCATCCGATAATGAAAACTTATTTCATGCTCTTACGGTGATACAGCTTGAGAAAGGTTAATAAGACCACCCTTTTTTCTTGGTTTTTCATCTCGCGTTCAAAATTAGAACACTGGAATCCTGGACATACCACCAGAATTGCTTCTTCACTGCATTTAAGGTCGATTTCAGTGTGGTGTGCACGTAATTCGGAAAAGATCATGTTGCGTGCTGAGGTAGTGCGAAGCGTTATTGAATCGATCGACAACTGTCCCGACATGTTGTTTTGGTCGAAATTCACCACGGTGGTGCAGTTGATCGTGATTTTTGCTATAAGTGCTGAGTTCTGCTCTCAATACGAGCAACATGCTAGTTCAATTGAGATACTTATAGGATAACGCGTGTTGCTATCATTTGTATGCAGCAAAATTATATCTACGGGGATGCTTAAATAGGCACCGCTACGAAGTTTGCTTGACCGAAATTTCGATGATGGAGCACATCTCAAAAATTTTTTATTTGGTTACCGAGAAATCTGTACGGTATCGTGAAGCGGGAGTTTCTTAGACGTGTTATTAACCAGAGAACAAGAACCTCGGATCCAAACAAATTCTGTCAAATAACTTTCGAGGATATCTGGAAAATGTTCTGACGTCCTCTGCGTTTGTAACACAGAAATGCATCGTTGATTAGAGTACACATGCGCATAAATTCAAATAAACAGGCCATCACTTTATGGAAAAATGAGATGCTCAGGGGTAGCTTGGACGGTCCAAATGGCTGGTTTCCCTATTTGCACGGTATGTGAAGAGAAGAGTGTATTCGCAATAGAATAAGTTACAATGGAGTGTCTTTTCTGGTTTGGAATTCTATTTGTGGTCAAACCCGATGAAAACATCACGGTCTCTCCTATATCAGGATGCTTAACAGCCACCTCTGAACGATCAGTGGGAAAAATGATCCGCACCACCTAACTAACAAGACCCAAAATATTTGCTTTCCAAACTCACCCAACTTGGTCGTCAATTCAAAAATCGTAGTACATAATCACACACCGTGTATAACAAACAAATTTACTTGATACGATATATATATATATATATATATATATATATGCTGACGAAACCTCTGTATAATTTATTTACAAAAGCGGCACATTGTTCAGAACATGGGATTATCTGGAATACGCGACTTTCTGCGTTTATTTTGCACAGGTCACAGTAGCGTTTTGCATCCGTTCGGTTCGTCACATAAAGTTTCAGGAGTTGTCTTGCTAATCTGACTGTTCTGTGTTCTACTGGAGGGATGGAAATTACGAAAAACAGCTGGTCTGTATAGCAGTTCGTAACATATGCAGGGAGAGTGAAACATTTTGAAGTAACACCCTGTATTTGAAAGCGGTAGGACGCGTACGGACACGAGCCCACTTCCAACGTATGAGCGACATCGTCCAATTTAAGTCCAATGCGATTTAGCTTCATGGTCCTTTGGATAGTACGCCATTGGCAAAGTGAACAGCAGCGGGAAATTTTCTGTATGGAGATTTCGTCCCCTGAAAAACCGAGAAGCACTGTATATCTCGCGAAATTCGAGGAAGTTTTAAACCCTCGACCCCCTGGCTATCCGTTTGAATACCATATCACGTAGTCACGAGTTGGTTGACTGGCTCCCCGAGTGACGGCTTCCCAAATTGAATTTCTACTCACCGGGTTGGTTTTATTCTTCCTCTGAGCTAATTACGGATCGTTGGTAGTATGAGGAGGTTTTGGAATTTTCAATGGAAATTTCGTCTTGTAAATGATGCCCACGTATCCTTAAAAGCCGAGACGTGCTGTACAGCTGCTTCGTCCCTATTGGGAAGTGTTCATATCACGAATCTTCAGTATGATTCCAGCTCGCATCCTTCCGACTAGTGGTTGTAGACCAAACCATTCGGCAGCTTGTCGGCAGCGATCAACTCGCACTCAGACAGTTTCGACAAGTTATACTGTTTGAACATACTAGCGCTACTGAAGATACAGGGACAAAGGGTGTGAAGTGCCAAGTACCAAATATGCGCCGCAGATCCAGAAGACGCTTCTGTCATTCAATGTGAGCACCCCGAAGCCAGTTGGTACATCCTGAAGCTTCGTTTCTCAGTCCGAAAATTTATCTACCTTGCCTCAAGACAAGTTGGCTAAGAGGGCGTTCTACCGCAATGGTGAAACCTGTTCATCGTCGAGTTTAACGAACTGGTAAAATGTTCGCTGTTCCATTCTGAATAAACTATCTTTTAATGTGGTCCCATAATCCTTATCAAGTCTTGTGTGAGTAGCTTTCTGAGTTCTTGATTGTTTACATGTGCCTTCTCACACGTTGTTTCCCCTTGCTCCCCTCCGGACCTGTGTTCGTATTTGGTTCCCAAACAACTGTGAATCGTTAGCCAAGAGGCGGAGGAGTATGTGAACATCGGTACACTCAATGGCCTGTTCGTTCTTGGTAGAAGCATCGGATTTATTGGTAAGTTGAATTGGCCTTTGCAATGAATGTTTCCACTTGGCCAATCTGTCGCCCATCACATTACTTCCTTATGCACTACGCCACACAATGATCAAACCAGATGGTTTTGTAGCTGATATTTTTTCCAATAGCATGCCTTTTAACACCATCATGAAAAATACGGAGAGCAACTGTTCAAACAAGCGTCATTTTGAAAAACTCGGAGTTGATCTGAGTACGAACCAATAATAATAATAATGGTAATACTATTAATATTTTTAATAACAATAGCAATGGCAATAAAATAGTCAGGTTGTATTTCTCGCGGAATTCTCCTCACTCCGGAAGCTTTCGATTAGGCATGTTCATTTTGACGTAAATAGCTCAGCTAGACCCCAACCTGGACACAAACTACTTTGGCCGTAGATAAGGTTTGTTCTGTTGGATAAAGCTGCGGGTAGAAAACTAGCTTTCAATGAACTACACTCATTTGCAAACCAATTTGGTTTTGCGGGAGGCTCACCTGGAGCCCAGCTGTATCTCTCGTTTATGATGTATTACGTCTATACATGTATCGCGATATCTCGAATATTGTGCATGAAGCGGCCTGGCGCAGCACATTCAATTGCTTAAAAACATCCTAAACGAGTGATTCACGTGGGTTCCAGGTGAGTCTCCCGCAAGACCAAATCGGTTTGCAAATGAGTGCATTTCGCTAAATTCGTGCAATTTGGGTTCAAGTAGAACATAAAGTTGACGGAAACTCGGGGACTGCGCCTACCTGATGAGACCCAAGAAGGGCGAAACTGGTCGTGAGCTGTCGAAGAGTTTTCAGCAACCTTATGAGTAGTGTATTACGTCTAAACATATTAGATGCTTTTCAATCAATTGGAAAATTTTTGGGACCGATTGAGTAGTCATCGTTCCAAAGAGGTTTGGTAAACACTCGGTGGATTTATTGCTGGGCAACGTTTCGCTTTTGACACAAAAGCTTCTTCAGGTCAAGTGAGTAAGTAACCAGGTTGATCGGGTTTTAAGGCAGTCAGGGGACCTAATCCGTGAGATTTCTTATGACTAGCTGACTTGATCGGTGCTGGGTGTCGGTCTGAAGTTCCTGTTTGTTGCTTAGTGGGGATGACTAACACTTACGATAGATTGGTTAGGAAGGATTGTCTTCATGTTGAATCCGGATTTTGCAGTCTTGATTTTCCGGCCTAGGACACCTTAATGGGATTGTTCTCCGATTTTGTTGGTCTGTGTGCGTCGAGGGATGCCAGGACAATTGGATTGGGGTTGGGGGGGTGGTTAAGTGAATTTTACTCTGCTTAGATTTTGTACTTTTGGACCCAGACCAATTGTGAATATAAGTCACTTGCAAAGGGCATTGTCACTATGGTATTTCGGATGTGGGGGTAGACCAGCCGGAAATGGCTTCCTCCATGGTTCAGAGCGATCTTTTTTTCTCGCGGGGCGGTGAAAAGTATTCCGTGCCGTCAAACTACTCGCGTCAGCGTTGCTAGTCCATACCTGAGGTATAAAATCTTTTTGCGTGACATATGCGTTCAAAATGCTTCCGCTGTTTCGCAGTTGGGCCCAATCACTTTCTCAAAAGACGTTCGTTTTCAGAATATTATTTGTATCAATAAGGTGATTTACATGCTTTGAGGTGATGGTGAAACGGGAAAGTTTTGATCACAAGTGCTTTACTGTAGTACCCGAAGCAGTGGGTCTATTCAACTTAATTTGCATTTTCCTTGGCCAGTCATTTTCTGGTCTTGGATCGATTCTCTGCTGAACACTCCTAAACGTAAATTTCTTGTCACGTTTCGCCTCTGTTGGATCTCACTACTCGTACATGTCATTGTCCATAACCCGGCTTTACACATGTGACGTGGGAGTCGAGCTCATTACCATCCCCCACCATTTCACATTAGACTCACCTGAATCGTGAACGGCCAACACGTCTACGCGTGGACACTGTGTGTGTGATTTTGCCTAAGCTTGGGCTATCTGGCTGTGTCTCAACCCTCGTGTTTCCATCGGACAGAATGGCAGCTAAGCGGCGAAAGAATGTTACAGCTGAACGACGACAAGGTCAAATCTAAGGGGCCATCAGGACTTGAGGTGCTTAACAGGTACTAAGTTTGAAAGAGCGAAGCACCGACATCAACGGTTGCTCCTCGGAAGAGCAAACGCACAGTTGGGCGACTTATTCTGTGGCCTAGAGTACATTTGCTCCAGGGAGACAGCGTTAGGAAAAACCGATTTAAGCGTTCTGTGTTAACGAGCCTCTCGAGTTCTAGACCTTATGGGTTCATCCGGTAAAGGTGATTTGAAACATCCCACCGACATCGTCAAAATGAATGTGCATAAGCCGTACTCCGGCGGATCTTTTACTTCCAAAAATGCCTAGCAATGCCGGTACTCAGCGGTCAGTGAAGTACATCTATCAGGTCTCAACTCTGTTCAAGTGTCATGAGGGTAGTGGTGGGAACCTCAACAATGGTGAGGGACGAAATCGTGTGTGGCTCGACTAGGGAAGTTCTGGGCAGCAAGAAAACCAACATACCCGTGAGGAAACATACATGTATTGATATGTTCAAACGTCCGGACAGTGTGTCGCCTTTCTTATTTGTTAAGTCAAACAGGTTAGTCACTCACTCTTGACAAGTTGGAATTCTATACAGGGGACAGAACTGAACCTACATTTGATTCCATATGACACAAAAGGTGTTTTTTTTGCATTGTGTGTTTTGCTAACGCATTTCAAATGAACTTCGGCTCACTGCAAACGAAACGTCTGCTTTTTCGTCCCGGTACTAAAGCTGCGTGCTTTTTTGAAGGTCTCGTGATGAGTGTGGTAAAGCGGTTTTAATTAAGGACTATTGGTGTCTTACGGCCGTTTCGATGTAATTCAAAAGAATTCTCTCTATAGATTGGCTACCTGGAGCCTGCCGAAAGCAGGGTTTTTCCGCAGTTTCCATGTGAAGTTGATTGCATATTTACAAACATTAGACGGAGACTAACAGCTGTTCCGGACCACGACTTTTCGAGTGCGCAACTGGAAAATAGCCAAGTCCACCGTAGCTCTCAGACTTTAAGGCTCCGGTCTTTCTGAATCTGTCAGATCGCCTCCAGTTGCTGTCTGTCAAAGAATTGCTAGACACAAAATACCTGATATGCGCTTTCAGTTAACCCGGAGCTTACCATCCCCGATTGTGAGGCGTCCGTTGACTCCCAGACGGTCATTCATTGTTCCTTGGAAAATCTTTATTTCTGTCTGGCACTACAACCGTGTTGAGGAATCAATGACCACCGAGCTGGATATACGGTTTCTCTCAGGCGTTCTTCTGTTAACTCAACACGTTTCGCTATAGTCATGCACGAAGGTCAAACCGCTGCACTGAACGGTATGCGGTCGCTTGGGAGAACTTTTTTGTATTGCTGTTTCGCTATTTTGCTAGACCATTTTTTTGGTTATTCATTCTCTTGATCTCTATCACCCCTCCCCCCCCCCCCAAAAAAAAACAGGGCATTATCTTGATCAAAAGCGACTTCATCAAGGCCTATATCGTCATCCTTGGGAAGATATATCCTACGTTATTCCTGAATTATCTGCAGATAATGACCACAAGGAGAATTCAAACTGAGTTCCTCTCTTCCTCTACCGATGAGAAGATTGAACCCTTGTGGTTAGAGAACTACTCCATTCGTGCAAACTAGTTCAGTTCAGTCATTTGGTGTCCCGGCAAAATCTTATCCCCTTCTTCTCTTTCTCAATTCTCTCTGGTTGTGCTAGCCTCCTCCCACGCGGAGGTGGTAGTTTTCGGTTGTGATCTTTGGAGAATTAGTTTATGCTCAGACCTTTGACATCTGTTTTCTCAGTCCACATTCCGACGACGTTAGCATATTTATACCACAATCACTTATTACACATTCATGTCACGACTACCGGTTGATCTTGTTTTGGTGATCGGATGGGGACTACAGTCGGAACCCAGAAGCGCGATGGAGGAAGAGTGGAAATAACGGCGGTTGTGGTGGTGAATTCTACACGCTTTCTGGGCGCTCCGGTTTCACATGGTCCATACTTGAATCGCACAAATCTGTAGGAAGCAGAACGCAGGGCTAACTAAAGAACAGAGTAAAAAACAGTGCCATCATCGGAAAATGCCATGTTGGAAACGACAAGTCGGTGGAAAATATTGCTCTTCGGTAAGTCTGAGGTGAAGAATAAAGCTGGTCCTTTGGGGTGATCGTGCGGGCACCTGAGATAAGCCAATCCGGACGCACATGTAGCGCACGCTCTTTGGGGACTCCGCGATCCATGTTCAGTACAACACCGATACTTCGCTGTTGTGCAACCATAATTGTTTTTTTATTTGAAAGCTTTATTGTGAAGAAAAGAATAAAAGTGGACGGGGAAGGGACTCAATGCTAACCTACCACAATCATTCCGAGGTGCCTAAACCTCCAGACACTCATTCAGGCAATCTGGATACAAAGGACGCCATTGACATCGATTAGCAGCCATATCTTGCAGCGCCTCCAACCATGCACGGTTTCCGCTGCTGGTCATATTATCCGATTGAAGTCCGCGTTGTACAACCGAACACTCGTTTTCCAATTGCTTCATTAAATAAATCGTTCAGCTGTAACACCCTTTCGGTGCCTGGCTGCCATGCCACCCGAAGGAAGCACGAGGGATGGGATACTGCCAGGTTGCCCAAGCCTAGACAAGAGAAGTCGAGGTGCAGAGGTCGTGTTCGAACCACGGACCTTCCGGTCAGTAAATTCGCGCTCTAATCACTGAGCTTCATTATGGATTCACCAGCACCAGCCTGCACGGTAATGGTTTTCGAAGATCTGTAGAAGAAGTCTCAGTCCCGCTGCTCACATAGACGAAGTTTCACAACCGTACAACAAAACAGACTGTAATGTAGGCTGATAGGAACGTCCCTTGTTATTTAACGATTTGTCACCATGCATGCCTGGATGCAGTGTCTGCGACCTAGCTTTGGTACAGGTCAGCGGGATGTCAGCATGCTGACTCTGGGATAATGCCTTCGAGATACATTCTGGTGAATTCTCAGAAGGGTGTCTTTAGGGGCATCTCTCAGCCTTCACTTTATAATTGCTGATAAAGATAGACGGGTATCTATTCGGGGCAAATCGAGAACCGTTTGAGATTGAAGTGTACACAGGATATTTTCCGAGTGATTGGAATGATATCCTTGTTAGAGACTTGGTGCATACTGTCATACACCAGTTGGAAACAAAGCCGGGAGAATGCCATCCAGGCCACAGACTTGGAAGTATCACGAAAAAGTAGAGATTGGTGAAAGTTTCTTTTGAAGGCATTTGGGGAATTTGGAGTAATTCAGATCGATGCAAAGGAAGGAACTGGAAGAAATTTGAACACAGGAGTACAGTGTTTGCGTGCGAGTGGGATGTAAATGCAACATGTGTGTAAACCTGGGAGGATAAAAGCTTCAACTAGCGGCTTCCACCAATCTGCAGACTCGGGGAATTCCAATGTAAGCCTTGTTACCAGTAAACGTGTATTTTACCCTGTCGATAGTGACTTTTCAGGAGCTTTGGGCGAACATACAGTCAGATGGATGGAACATAATTCCTTCTCCAAATTTCATACAGACGATTTTTCTGAAAAGGAGACAGGCGTGATTAAACCGTTCGGTTTTTGAACTTTACTGGGTTTGAAAAGTGAGGAATGAGCTATAACATACATCACTCAAATTGCCAGCAAATTGAGAAGGGCCATCTGAAGTGCAACGGTTCCATAATATGGGCCGAAAATTGATGGATGCTTGGAGGAAGAGTACCTCTACTGAAGATGCCAACAACGGGCCTTGATTAACCCAAGTCCGGCACTTTAGAGTATACTTGTCCCCGTATGACGGGACCAACCAACGTCGCTGTCTTCTGAGAGATAGACCTTCCTGGGAATGAACCAATAAAAATAGAATGCAGTGGAAACTTGCGAACATGCAGCTTCGCTAGTTCGTAGATTTTACTTAGGAGCCTGACCAATGTGCTTTTCACCGTATATTCTTTTTTTCAGATTAAATTGGTATCTAACTGTAGAATGCTGAAGACAACAACCCCAACTGATACCAAAAAACACGCCGGTATAAACTACAGTACAGATTCGCAGGTTAACGTTTAAATTTTGCTTTCAAGGGTATCGTATTTAGTGGGGTTTGAATCTAAACCCAACTGTTTGGTTAGCATGCTCGGGATACGAACCATAAAAACAGACTCGACGTTATCCAAAATTCACGGGCGCCCTGAGGACGCCGACCTGTGCGATGTTCGGAGACCGACTGTACGTGAAGCTGTTGTTTATGGACAGAAATTGGTGCCACACTGTGTGATTCATCTCTGCTGCTTCATGTCTTTCAGCTCATAGTATGCCTTAGACAAGACCCTAGTTTTTTTCTTCAGACGCAATTGTTTGGAATTCGTGCCCCTTAGAACGAATGGTTGCGTACACATCAGTGAACACGGTAACTTTGTTTTTTTCACTGACAGGCCTGAGAAGGCGGCTTGGTTTGGGCAGTTTTACCGTAGCAAATCTAAGATTCGCAGGAGTCTAGGAATGTGCAAACTTCTAAAGTAAATGTGTTGTCGGATGCTGAAAGCTTTGATCACATGGTCGCCCTCACCTTTATTGAGGCCCATTAGGTGGTGTCAAGTGATCGGACACGTAGGTTCAGGCTGAATCAAGTGTTCGTCGGCCAGTTTATTCAGCTAATTTCTTTCCTCTTGTTGACTAATTTCAACAAACTGTTGATAGCTGGTTGGAAAGTTCTGTCTGATTTGTCATCGATCCTCACTGAGTATCTGATAGTGACCGCGCCATGGGTCTTGAATTTTACCCAGTGTTTGAGATCAAGATGTGATCAGATGTTGAAAACCTGTGGAGAGATTTCCTTTCAACGATCTTCTGGAACAACAGAATACTCACTAACTATTGAAGAGATCGGAAGGAAGCAGAACCGAGGGCAGTAAGCTACCGATATCGTTTCCGCACACCATACAAACAGACCCATAAAATTTTGCGAGTGTTTGATTTAAGTTGTCTATGAGGCCCCTGTTGCACACATAATAAATACTTTTCAGGACAATACGAGTATCTACTTGAGTGTCAGATAAACTGAATGGATATTGTTCTCGGTCTCTTCTTTGAGGGCTTCCGACCAAAATAGGTCTGTGAAAGCGTTTGACCTAAGAACTGGCCTCTCCATAGTCCTCAAAGGTCAATTACCTTATAGGATTAATTAAATTGACCGTCTAGGTTAGGTCAGCTGTAACCAAAATGCACTTTACTTGGTTTGGCTAGACAGCCTTTTTGTTCAATAGTGTTACTCTTACAGCTGCAGAAATTCTATTACACCACTAGTACCGTACCCGTAGTGGTCGATCTGTGATCGATCGCACGCCCCAAACAGTTGTACCTAGTTGTTCAATAGGGTGCCTAGGATGTTGACTGGATAACAAGTGATTGTCGATCTTTTAAATGAGACTCAACCTGGAACTTCAGTGCGATATGTGTTTGACCAAGTCAGCCTGAAACATTTGAGGCTGGCCACTTGTGTTCGGCAGTCTTGCAAATATCCACCTACCAATGACTATCAGGATATTGTCTTTGATAAAAGCCAAATTCGTTGAGGTCGATTTGGCGCTTTGGGCGTGGTTCTTACGAAAACATGTGAGTACTCATGTGTTTTATCTTCTATCCTGTCGTCTAGTTCGACGAAAAGATATCCGTCGATGGAACATTTGCAGCTGGGTGTACTTCGCCAGTACCTTCTCTTGTTTGCTAGTACGATTGTTGACCGTGACAGTGTCCACTGTCTTTCCAACCAAGCCGGAAAACTAGGAAAATGTGCCACGGAGACCAAAAACTCTTCCTATTTCTAAGTCGAATGCGTGTTTCCCTTTCAACACGATTCCCGAGAGTTTCATTTTTTATTACCTGATTGCATTGGGAGAACGAGATTTGGTGGTTCCGTATACGAATCGGCAGTTATTTTTCGTTCACGTCACTGTCGTTTGGACAATCCACCTTCCGTTCTGGCGCATTTAGCCCACGCCAAAACGGGAAGCACCAGACTTGAGTTTTGTCATTTTAGAAGTAATCCGCAGTTCCTAATCGAGATGTAAACGTCATCCTCCTGACCTGCGAAGTGAGGGTGTTTGGAAGCCAGAGTTTGAACATGTTCGTGCGTGAATATTTGTTTTTTTTTTAATGTATCGATCCAAGTAACCAGCCTGATTTTGAGAATTGGTGACCCGCCTTTTAGAGTTTTCCGGCAATGTCCAACTTGTGGACGATTTTTGGACTGCTTGTAAGCATTTTCAGAATTGATCCCGCAACTGATTGAAAGTGATTTGCTGCTAAAACTGAGCTAAAATGCACTGGTTCGGTGCGAAATCCATGTACGGAAGTATCCTTCTAATTTACTGAATCGGGTCAACTTTCACTGACGCGCTGTTGATAGGCAAAATGTACACATGTTTGTTATAATACACCAGCCTTTTCAATAAGGTGTCCGGATAAAATGGGATGATATAAATTCAAATGTAACACATCCGCAAGCTGCCCACAACGGAATCAAGCATTGTGCAACAGGTTTCAAGAGTCTGTAACGATAACTCTAAGGGAAGCTCTGACTGACTGCTAAGTTTGTCGGAAATCAGGACAGTTACCGGCTCATCCTTGGGACCATCACATCCCTCGGGCATAAACTTGTTCTACTGTTCACACGCGATAACTCCAGTGTGCCAAACCAGCGTTGATGGCGTGGTGATAACACTATCCCCACGCACGCCGCAGGTCCTGAATTCACCTTCCGGAACGACCAAGGACAGCCGATTAACCCTAACAAGAACCAAACGCGTGTCCGTTGCTTCCCTGCTTTGGTGTGGGTCAACCAGACCATTCATGTCGGAACACGATCAGAACTGTCCAGATGAGAGGAATGAGAGCACGAATATTGTGTACAATAGTACATCAACTTGACTCGTAACACAGTCGAAGATCGAATTACCCTAGGATGTCAGTAGATCTTTCGGAATGCAAGTGACAGTCCATATTATCTTACCCTTCTATCCATTTGTAAATGCACTTCAATAACCAGAAAAAAAACTGTTGATGAAAAAGTGCATCCACTGGACTGCTTAAGATAACGAGCAAAGTAGAAATCAACTTTCACAAAGATGAGAGAGGCTCAACAGTTTCGTTCATTTACCAAAATGCTGGGCCTCAGAGGTGACTCTTAATGATATCGATCAGAGAAAAACGTTTTCAGCCATGGATGACATATAGATTAAGTCTGCCTGGCGCTAAACTGTACGGCGCAGTAGTCGAAAGTTCAGTGACCAAGTGATATTTGTTAAGTAAACAGAAGAAGTGGAGACAGTAATGAAGATATACGAACTGTGACGATTTTCGTACTATGAACCACCTCACATCAGGTATCTAACTATACCGCTGATACCTAAGTGTAGGCACGAACATGATGCACTGATCCACTTCGGTCCTATTTGCGGTTGCATGTATGTTTACCCTACTCTCCGGCTTGAAAGTACACAGCGATGAATGTAGACTTGTAATCGATTTATTCTGCCATGCGTTGTTGGTCTGGAACTTGTTGTACTGTTACACTAAACATCGTGGCTACGAATTGCTCGTAATGTGCTCAGCCAGGTAAACAACCCTTACAATATGCTGGCCTCCGTCAGTGATGTCATCAACACCAAATAAAGTAATCGACACTGGGCGGTTAAAGAATGGGTGGCACTCATTTCTGTCTGATTGAAGACTATTCATTCTGCCTTCCCCTAAAATCCTTGAACTTGAATATCCTTTGTGACCAGAAGAATACATACGATTGATGACTCTCAACAGGGGAAAACAATTCAACTGCATTTCTAAGCCTTTCTGTATAGACTGTCCTCAGTTGTCAGATGATTTGCACTTTTGAGATGTCATGACCGACCGAACTCTAGTGGTAACGTTAGAAGATTATGGTCAAAAATTCAGTGGCAGTACGTGATGGAACCTCATTTGTTCTGTTTTCTTCAACTCATCAGAAGTTGTTTGAATTTAGTATGTAATCTGGCCACTCCATTGTTTCATTTGTTAACGGATATGATCATAGCGTTTATAAAGGGAAGACAGCCTATGAGGAAACCGGTCGGCTCATTCTCACCACAAGTCTGCAGAGAAAATGACTGTCTAATTCTCATAAAATATATTTTACATGTGGTTTTCGTTTATCGTAAGGAGAACAAATTTAAAACTCTCCATTAATGTTACCAAAACACGCGTTACCCTGTGACTTCTAACGATAGACTGAAACCTCTAGCTAGGCACCCACCAATCGGAAGTTATACCTCCAAATAAAGAATAACTAACTGACTTCTTGAAAAACGGTGAATTTATTACGCAGTCCTAATTGTCACGCTTATGAGTGAAATTTCGAGTGATGTTGTACGGTAGGGATCGGTGAGGCATAAACAAGTGCATTCTTCATGAAACTCACAATACATATGCCCCTTGGGAGCCCACTTTATTCCTAAATCCTTGGGCATTGACTTAACACCTGTATTTACCCGGTGGTCTTCACCCACGACATTGCCATCCTAGACTGTACCGCCGGAACTGAGGCGGACACTCCACTATTTTGTAATCATAGCGCGCTTTTTAAGAGGCCGCAAAAGAAGAAGAACAACACTAGTTAGCAAAGGTAAATATACCCAGAGCAATTTGGTATATCTACACCTACGAGCTAAAAATGTGGATGGGAACGAAAAGCTCCACGTCTTCGCTGTCGGCCGCCATAGCTTGCAGCGCGTTCGGAAGAGCGTATGACTGGTAAGCCGACCGCAGCATGAAAGTCTGACCTGATCAACCCAAAACGTCTCATTATCTACCTCACACTCTTCAACAAGGTCACAGGTTGTTCGGATTGTTCCTCATGCCATTCTGAAAGGAATATGGAGGAAAATCGTCCGCCTCGTAGGACGATTATTCAGTGTGTGTAGTTTATTAGGCAGGCTATCTTTTACATCTGAAGTACCCGCTGCTCAACTGAACACCTGATTTCTAGTCAGCCGGTTACAAATTCGGTAAAACTTTCCAGACACCGGTGGTGTGATACTGGGTAAGCTCCTCCAACCTTATGGACTGGTCCTTTTTTTAAATAGATTTTTAACTTCCGAAATAAACGAATTTCGAATTTTGGTGCTATCGATTTTGCTTAATTGGCAAGACACAGTGCGTCCACCACTTCAAATACAAGCAGCAACTTCCCAGAACTATTAGCCGCCGCTCCAAGGTACCTTTCCGAAATGTTCTCCTGTACTATTATACTACAACGTTGCTCAAAGTAACGTTGCGGATAATAATTCGGAATTCCCCGCAATCGGCATTTTACAGGACCAGGCCCACCATCTGCAGATGTCAGTTCTGTCCACGACGACCTAACTGGTTTCTCATTTCTTCGAACGAAGCGGCTTTATAGTCACTACTGCGACTGGGACATGATGCCAAGCTATCTCTCGTCCATAGCCTTTCGCGATTTCTGTGGCGCAGTTTTCCCGGAAAAAGCAGCTTTTTAGGCCCAGATCACTCTCGTTTGAACTACCGTCCTCTTGTGCTGGTGCAATCATTCTGATGAGTTCACACCAAAGCGGGGAGCACCGCACTCGAGTCTCGCTCTTATTAGAGCTCATCAGCAGTGTATATCTTTGGCCATCCCAGAATTTTAGCCCCACACATCTGACATGCAAGGCGAGTATGTTACCACTACTCCACAAGCGCACGCTGAACGCATCTGAGCTTCCACGTCTGAACAGGTTCTGCCGTCTTACTTGCCGAATCAATCACATTAGGTCGAAGACTTTGGGATTGAGAAGTCTTTGCAAATCGGTACAAGACTGAGCCAGTGGAATTACGTTGGACTCACTCGACATCACAATTAAGTACGCCGTTCGGCTACAGACAATGAAATCCCAGTTTTGCCAGAAGTCGCCACTCCTAGATACTGCTGAGTCTATGGGGTGCCTCGCAAAGTCCAAAGATAAGTGTATTTGGATGTCTTTCACAAGTTTTATCCTAGTTGGCTAATAAGAACTACAGCCATTTCTCCTTGAGTTACCACCCACAAAACGGTTCACTCTTGCCGCCTTTCTTTAGACTGCTTGTTGTTATGCATCCCTTTCAAAAGCGATCACTTTCTGGGAAGGTACCATTTTGGTTAAACTCGCCGGGACAGTTATTGGAAGGTATCTTCATAACATCAGTCTAGATGCACACGGATAGTCTTCGTTTTTGTGTAAAGTGTCGTCGTATCGTTTTTCTCATTTAAACTCGGTTTTCTGAGCCCGGTATACGGAAAGCATTGTATGATGGTGATGATTGACTAGATGAGAACGGTGTTGCGAGTGCTAACTTCACCTAAGCGAAATGCGCCTCCTTGAATAAATGGCAGTACGCCCTTAGTACACGACCTAGAGCCGTCACCTGATCGTGGTGGCCGGGCTTTCATGCTGCAATGAGCCAGCATGGCAATAATAGCTGGAACCCAATTCACGAAGTTTCAGCCAGAAAGATCAACGACTAACAACCCGGTAAAGTACAGCGAGTCACCGTATTGCTCGAAAGCGAATTATGAGGCATTCTGGAAGAAACTCATGCTTCCCTCTGCAATAGGAGTGTGAAGACAGTAGTGTTTTCTCCAGGTGTTCAGCACATCTACATTTATAGAAGCGGCAATGGTGTGCTCCCTCGCGAAAGGATAGGTTTGAAAATGTCGCGCCTAAGAAGTGCAGCTCAGATCACCCAATTGTTGGCCTTGAGCGTCGGAGCATTATTCAGTGCGGTAGGAATACTTTAAACCAGAGCCTGGTGCTATTCAAAGGGCATCTTTCGTACAAAGCCGCATTGAAGGTCCTCGGGCCAGGCCTGCTCCCGCAGCCAAGTGAGTCAGACTAATTAGTCACTGACTTATAGAAGGGTCCCTCTGGAAAGCCCCAACAACTGCTACCTGGCGGTTCAGAGCCTTGAGTAAAGTCTAGTAAATGGGTCTTCGAACAAAACACCACTGCACTGTGGGTCAGACTATTGAGTCAAAAGCCCAGGGTGAGGCACCTCAACCAAACCTCCTTCTTTTGTCTGGGTAGCCAAAAAGAATCATTTTGCCTTGAATTCTCTCACCCACTGAGTTCCTCCTACATACCCCTCACCCATGCCCTTCTGATTCATTTGGCTGTAAGTCACCTAACCAGGGCTTCGTATCTAATCTTATGTCCAGTAAAATAAATTAAAATAACTCCAATTAACTTCAAGGGATCTGCTCCACATTGCGGCTTTCAGCGTGCATACTGTGTCAAATTGTGAAACAAATACTCTTGCTCCCACCTTGTTCCCTCTTACAATCAGTGTGTCTTGCGCCACCGGAATACGCCTAGAAGGCCAAAATTTTGGCCGTACCCCTCAAACAGCCATGGGCAAACCCAGACTTATCACACACTTCGGGTTTCTGGCGATCCTGATGCAATGGCTCATGAAATCTATGGTATGGGAGTTGTGCTTAGCTCCAGTGCTGATTGCGGTTCATCGGACTGGCCTGCAGTCGATAGTTGGCTTTGCGCGTTGAAGTTAACTGGTTCAGTCAATATCGGTACATCTAGACGCGATACATGGTGCTTGTTTTTTATGTCAGGATACGCTCCGCCAGATGGCAGCTTTGGGGGCGAGAAAATCAGTTTCTCTAACGGCTGCTGCGGTCAGCGAGAAGCACGACTATCATGCTTCTTGCAGGTGATATGAATGCTCAATTTGGCCGAATAAGTCCTAGTAAAGCCTATCTTGGTCACCGATTGGGGATTGGCGCCCGCTGCACAGATATTTGAGAGTGACCTCAGTTGAGTGCAAAACAGTAATTAATTAGAGACAGCACGAACTTTCAGCACAGATGCTCACACCGTGTAACTTGGAGGAAATAAAGTGCAAACCATCCATAGACTCATTTGGATCATGTGGTAATCAACTGCCGGTGAACAGCCTCGATACCAGATTGTTCCTCATTTCGGCATTGTGAAGGCACTCCTGCCAATTCGTTTCCCCTATGGAACACACAGACTGATGCAGGGGCATTCAAGTCACCACCGGCAGAACGTCTTTATAGGTCACCAACATCCATTTGAGTTTGGTGGGAAGCACCAAAAACTCAACAACCATAGTGGCATTTGGGATGCAACTAGCAATAAGTGAAGCAAGTCATTTTCACAGCCTTTGGCACCACCTACTCGAGGCTGACCGAAAACCCTAAATAACACTGGATCTCGTCGCTATCTGCAGCTCCGATTGAAGCCAGTAAAACTCCACCAGCAGCGACTAAGATGGCGCGTCATATCCCTCAAACATCAAATACTGAAGAGCCTAAGTATTGACAGAAAGCGCTGCTGGGTAGCAAAAGCCCAAGAAATGGAGAAAGCTGTTGTAACGGGGAACAATCGTACCCTGTTCCAGATAAATTCTTTGGCTAATCCAAGTAAGGCGGATGTTAGAAAAACAATCTCCGAAAAGATGGGACCTCAATTCATTTACAGAAATGTCCTCTTTAACAATCGGCCAAACATTTTGAAGAACGGTCCAGCTGGTTCCCGTCAACTGAACCTCTGGAAAGACTAAAAAATCCCAGCGTAATATCGATAGTAGTCTGCCATGGAAGACAAAGTCCAGCTTGCACTCTCACTGGTTCAGCACAACGATGTTCTTAGTCCAGATGATCCGCATTTCACACTCCTAGAAGAAGGGGGAAAGTCCGTCGTGGCTATCCTGACGACTTCACTTCAAAGAATCTGGAGTGAGGAAAAAATATTCACAAAAAGAAGCGCCTGGACGGCTATTCTCGTGTTCAAAAAGGACACAGGACGTCATGAGAGGACCGATAAGGTAGCAACCTAGGGCCATAGCTTCCAAGGTGCAATCTGATACTATTTAACGAAGGTTGGTCCACCATCGGAAGAGCCCGATACGTGAGAATCAACCTGGGTTTCGATGTGACAAGAGTTGCCTTGACCATATCTTCATTTTACAACAAGTACTCCAAGTGCGTCACTCCTATCTATGATCTGCTTTGGACCCCGTTGAGTGCCCAAAAATGTGATGGTTTTTGGCGATGAAGGGTCTCCCTTCTAAATTCTTGTCTATTATACAGACCGTGTATACTCCATCCCGTGGATGCGCTCGTGTCTTCTGAGTCTATCCTCTGTCGCCATTTCCCTTCAAATCTATAGTTTATGTGCTGCTTAAGTTTTCTTTACGTGCATAATGGAACATCCGCTAACGGACATTGAGCACGCGGATGATATTGCTCTTCCTGTATCAGATCCTTCGGAAATGCCCAATATTTTAAATGATCCAAATAATTCTGCTGCCTGTCTCGATATGTTCCCACAAGATTGGATGCAGTCAACCGTGAACCTCATGAATTTAGGTAAACCGATCGGCCTAATAGATAAATTTTCTCACCCGGGCAGCTGCATGAGTCCCGGCCGACTGGTGGAAGACGAAATCTGCTCCAGAATTGGGAAAGTCGATGCAACGTTTACCAAACTCCGATACTCATGGCGCCGACTTGACATCAGCCTAATTTTCAAGGGTAAAATGAACAATGTTGTATCCAACGTATCCTACTTTATGGTTTGAAGACGTGACCTCTGCGCGTAAAAGACATTAGAAGTTTCTCTGTGTTTGACAATCGCTGCCTGCGAAACATTGCACAGGTTTGGTGGGAATATCATTCCAGTAATGCTGAAGTAGGTCACGTGGTTTCGGGAAAAGTCCACTCTCCTCCGACGGATCACTTGGTTACATTTCACAGGTTAAACTTATTGAATCATATAATTTGTATGCTGTTGGACCGTTTGCCTCGTGGAGTCCTGTTCGCTCAGCCTTGTGTTGGATGGACACAATCCGAGGGCAGTCAGTCTATGACTTGGCAACAAAGCGTGAAAACCCTCTCTAGTTGGCTCAGTCATCTTGGTAATTGCAGTCTCCTGTGAAATCCGGGACGATACAAACCACTGGTTAGTGACCCTGACAGCTATAGCTATCACACAGCCGATGTTGGTCTTGCATCAAAGCTAGCAGCTTCAATGCATGACTTTAACTAGACAAACAGATCCAATTGTCATCAATGCGTAATTTGGGCCATTATTTCCAACACGTATCGCGCACTCTCCTATTCATCTTATCTGCGGCGAATGCAATTGTAGCAGATGGTGTTATTGCACCTCACTGCGCGGTTTTTGAGCCAAAAACCTGCCTGACATACGTAGTAAGGCATACCAATAGTGTGAAACTCCAATGGTGATAATCACTGAGACGGGCTGAATTGACTCGTCCTTCGAATTAGTTTGAAGAACTCATATTTCTTGGTGTGGATGAAACCGTACAGCCAAACAATGATAAAAGAATGGAAAAGGCGTAAGTAGGTCGCCGAGGAAATCTTTTGGATTTTCAGTCTATAAAGAATACCGAGTGGAAGTACCTTAACCAATAAGTAACTGGAGATTTTTCCTCTACTGGGATGCTAGAATGTGTATAGGTGGCTGATCTTTAAATGAGCGGCAGACATTCCACGAAAATCATGGAAGTTCACATTTCACATAAAAATGTGGCATTTCTTTGTTTCTTTGGAAAGCTTCAAGGTTGATGTGAACAATCACCGTTTTTCTGACAGCCTTCCGGTCGTTTTCTTTGCGCGCCATCGCAGTTTCCATTATGTCGCTCTGTGATTACGGCTTGATAGACCATTCGCTCGCCTCAAGTGCCCATTTGTATATTTTTTATGTTATTGTTCAATTCCACGCCAGATTTCCTTGAAATGAGCTCAAATTTGAGGCTTTCAATGAGAAGGTTTCCTCCACCTCTGCGGGAATAGTTGATATATGGCTCTGTGAACATAATAGCAACGATGGTAAGTGGAATGAGGTTTCACGCTGGACTTTTATGTGTTTGCTTCTTGTTTTATTTGGAACACACGGTACCACTTTCTGTGACACAAGGTCGCGCATCTTGAAAATTTAATCTCATCAACTCGTGTAATACCGACCTGAATAAAGTGGCACGTGGCAACGGGGCCAAGACCAAGAATTCCCGAAGGATCCCACAAATTAGCAGGCTTCAACAGGAAGTTTACAATGGTTTCTGTCTACATAAAGACGGCGTTTTAAGGTCGGACACAGGAAGACAAATACTCCAGTTGGAACTAACTGGTCAAACTTGCTTTTCAATGTGGCAGGCAAACGCTGACATCTTCATCCAGTTGGATTCTCCTTGACACGACTATATTTTTGTACTGGATTCACATGTTGGCGATACCGCCGTCGCAGTTGTTTTTTTTATGGGTGGAGTAGGAGCGCTGGGCATGCGGGATCACCGACCACAGCAGATTTTTAAAGCAGAACAAAAGTGACTGCCCAGCCAAACGAAAAAGAATGCTAGAATCTCTGTGGCCCTCGTAGTCCTTTAAACAGTAAATGCTCGGAAGGCATTTAATCTTTCAGACAGCTCACCATTGCATTTTATAAACGCTCGGATTGGCGGACCGCCATTTGGCAAGATGCTCCGGGGTACACGGTGAACAACGGAACGACGCCGACGTACTTTCTATTCGGCTGAATGGGAATCATAGGGTTTTCACCATATGTACGGCATATAATGTAACTACAGTGAGCATTGAACCGTGAACGAAGATAAGCGGCAAAATGTGCAGTAGAATAACCCAGAGTTGGATATTGTTTATGACATCATGAAGACAAACTACAAATCAGACTGCTTCTGGTCACTGTGCGACCATCTTATAGCGATACGCAAACTGCTGTATATAACCTATGGACCTGCTTGCAACAGTTGTGCCACAAACCGTTTCTTCAGTGATATGTAAAAATTTATATGAATAATTTTATCTTGCAAGCATGGACAAGCCAGAACACTGCGCAAATTCATTAACGCGGTGCTACTGAACACCGAGATTTCATCAACCCTTTCATGTCATGTCAAACATTTGTACTCCTCAAGCTTCCGGCGCAAAACCAGAAGGTCCCTTCAGACAAAGAAAACAGGTTACTTAAACTAGGC
>SJOL01001349.1:424302-440617 GCA_004794785.1 Opisthorchis felineus | reverse complement strand
TGAGCAACGATAGGCTTGTTGGACAATTTAAACAAGCGGCCTGGAGTTGTTCTTGGTGCAAGCCGGAGAATAAAGGTCAGTGTTGCACTTAGCAGTCGATAACACACAGAATCAGGTGACAGCTCCTCTGGTGTCAACTACGGAGTGGCTGATTTTGACACCGTTTGTGTTCGAGAGCTTCCTGCAAGTCAAGAGATGTTCGGCGCTTTCAATGTGATATCCGGCTGGTTACCAAAAGCTCCACCAATGGGTATGTGTTATGTAAAATTCATGAGGAAGTTTACATTCGGTTGAACACAGTGTAAGTATTGTTAACGCCGAATGTCTTCACGAACTCGTACAAAATACCTGAGGCCAGTGAGTTATTATGACATGATGGTTACTCTGAATAACACTTTTCGAGGTGCAAGGTCAGGCTTCCGTATCCGTCTAATCGTGTACTGGATACCAAATTCAAATTTATACGCCGGTGTGAATCTCCCCCGCATTCTGGGAAACCAGTCTATTTTAGGCTATAAGAACTCCCGAAATTTTATGGCTACGTAAACGCTTCCAATATTTGGTAGTTAATCAGGTCTGCCGGCAAGTTGATCTATCATATTTTGCCAAACACCGTTTCCCTAATTCGAGGCATCAGATGATCTTGAAAAGTCCTCCGCGTAAACACATCCCCCACAGAAAGAAAACGCAGAAAATTTCTTTGGGCAATAACATTCATATGTACCCATCTATATTCATTCATGTCTACCATTCACAAACTTTGTAAACTTCGAGAAATCATTTGCATTCACCAGACACTGGTCGAAGCCGATCGGTATTTTGCAAATGAAAACTAGGAAACTACGATGTTTTCGAGGTTAGCACTTCGCAGTTAAGAATGGCTGTGTCTAATGCGTTTTGCTGCTGATTTGCTTAAACGAGTGAGTCTTCAAGGTCAGCAATTACCTCGCGTTGGAAAACAGCGCCCAATGAAATAGGATGTCGCGAATTGCGGTAAAACGTGACCTGTTTACAATGGGTGAAAGTTGCAGGTAGTCCTGTATCCATAATAGTTTGTGGTAGTTTTTGGACACTACGCTGTACTGGTTGATACAAAATATGCTGGGGTATAACCTATGTAACTAAATGTTGTCTTGTATCCTGTGTTCTCGGATCTCGAGAGATACTATTTTGAGTGGTCGTCGCAGTAGACACGTTTACATATTCGGAAAAGTCGTACGAGGTTTGAGGAACGTAAGTCCTGCAAATGATTATGGCCTGTGCCCGTGGGTCGGGTTGTCTGATACACCACTTAATATGACTGTGGAGGTATTCAGGTCTTGTGTACTGCCAGCAGAGTTCTCCAGTGCAAATAGCAAAATATGACAGGGTTTCCTTAGCCGGCCTTCAAGAGGTACCAGGTGGTTAGCAGCTAGAAACGTACATGGCGATTTGCTCACTATAACGCCAACCATTGAGCCGCAACCTAAGTGAAAGCTGTTTTTACTTGCACAACAGGGCAATGGGAACCTAGCTGGTGCACATGACTAACGTGGAGCCAGAGGTCCACATCGTCTAACCAGCTGGTTAGATGCTACCCGATTTGATCAGAGCGGATGGCCAAAAGACCCTGGCTGATGCATACGACTAAAAGGCACCCATCCAACTCGATTGAGAACAGGCAGTGGTTTAACTTGAACGAAACGAACGTTGAATTATATTGGATGTTTTGATTACTACGCATGTTCTGGCAGGGAACATACGGTTTCGTTAGTGCAAAGTGTCCATCGATTTATCAATGTCCTGGGATGACAGGAAGATATAAGTTGGTTTATCGAAATATCACTGTGTAGCAGGCGGCTGCTAACCTGAGAGTAATACTTTAAAAAGCAAGCACTTTGGGGGTGACAGTCTCGTAGAACACTGCTTACACGACGTCATCATCAGTGGCTGATTCGTGCTACGTTTTTTCTTGTAGCTGATGCCCACTCAGTATTAGGCCCCAAGAAATACGAGAAACACCTGAAATATACGATGCCTCATCCGCGGACAAGCAGACTGGAACTGGTGGCCCTTACGTGCCTCACACGACATTGCCATCGTCTCCTTCCTCCGACTGCGTCCTACAGCACTGGTACTAATATAAGGCCATCAAATCAAGGCTTTTAATTTGCTTTTTAATGGAGCCGGAAATACGGAGGTGCACAGACATACTGCGCCCTTATTCTGCTGTTCGGTCCAAGTCAACATCATATCATGCCTTCTTTCCGGACCGCTTTTCAAGCACACCTGTGCGCTTTCTGGACGGGCTAGGGGCTTGGCAAAAAATAATTTAATCTTATGCACACGCACCCTGGGGACAAGCCTGAAGATTCTCACGGCACAGCGGGTAGTATTCACCAGCACAAAAGTTGACGTGTTATGATACGAAGCATATTGCACACCAGCGGCCACTGCAACCAGTAATAAATTGACAAGGCCCACAAAAGCCCCTAGACCGTCATCTGGGTTGAGTTGCAGTATCCTCGACCGCCGACGGCAGGTAGTCTGTCATAGACGTAGAGCGGATGGTACAGATCCAGTGAGCTCAGTCAAGTAACCAAACGAGGGTCAACGTGAAGCAGAAATTGTAGGTTTTGCTGAAATCTTTTTGCTAGTCTTGTGACAAACGGAGTGCTTACTGTACGGCCTTGGCTAAGCGAGACATGTGGTGGAGTATATGTCAGCATTTCGCCGAAGGTGTCTACGAACAAAATAAACGGGAGTTATATGGTAAGTACGTGCTTCCTCAATGCATTGAAAATATGAACATGGCACAACATAACATCGCAGCAGAACAATATTCTCTCCGCCCTCATTTGTGCCTCAATTTCGTCCACGGCGAACGCCTTCACTTGGTATTGTTCGCTCATGATGGCCCAGAACAAGCCAGTTCACGCATAGGAGCAAACTGCCCGCCTTCCACACGGGCGTGGGCAACCGGACGCACGACACTCGTGCATCTGCGATCGGGAATGTGTGCAACTTGTGTCTACAGGCCACACATTACTTGATTTAAAATGACTCACCCAAATCCTTTGGTAGCCTGCGTGCCATCGGCATTTACTACATCTGGGAAGTGTCAGAACAGCACTATATATCGTCCTCTGGTGAAGCAAATTTAGCTTTAGTAAGCTTCTCCCTGCTGTAACACAAGCACCAGTCCATGAAGCTTAGCTAGGACGAAAGGTACATTATCCCCTACAATAAAACCCAGCTATCCGTGTTATCTCAATACTTACCACTTACTCGATTCATCGGATACAAGCTGCCGCACCTCACACTGTGGCATTCCATAATCCAGCAGGGCCCTGCAGGTGCCCAGCTCCTTCGATTAGCTGTCGATCTACCGGAAGTCGCTTGTTATAAACAAATGCGCTCAACTTACTGGCTGCTTTGGATTCCTCGACCTTCCGTTGGTTCCGCTGGCCACTCGCCACATTTTTGGCACATCAGCTGGCAATGAAAAGCAGAGCCTCTGCTTTTTTCCCCCGCAGCACGCAAAGAAAGCACGCAAAATTAACACTTATGTAATCGGTTAACGCCTTCTAAAATGATGGATGAAAACTTGACAGGCACCAATGTTTCAACAAACGGGTCTGACGCCAGTTTCACAACTTTCGGAGTAAAAGCATAGCAACTGTGCGATTGGATGCGCACCAAAATTTATGAAGGTAAATGAATTGAAATAAAGCCCAACAAATGTAAAGCGTTTTTGATGTGCGCATATATATCGCAAAATGCTAAATTTTCACGTAAAAATGTTATTTGACACAATGTTTTTGGAGAAGATTGCATATGCCCGAAGAGTACTAGCCTGATTAGGCCCCCTGGTGGCACGATGCCCTTGGCTGCAAAACCTTCTCGAGTGTACTGAAACTTTTTACGCCAAAATGTTGCATTTTGTTGCGTATGTGAGCGAACCAAAAATCACCCGAATCTAAGTTAACATTTTTGCAATTCACCAAATTTCACTGTCCACTGAAGCCATCATCACTCTGGCGGTGGAATACTTTCCCAGCATCACTGGGAACCTCGGACGCCTAGATGGGGAGGCCTAGATGGTATTATGAACTCAATTGTCTGTCTGTTTTAGTCCATCAGGGACGCATCGTAGCCTTCGAAAATTCAATTCCGTTCTGCGATACTGAGCGCTCAGCCTGATCGCCGCTCAGTATTCGCACAATCGAATTGATTTTTAAGGCTACGACATTTTCATGGTTGCCACTTCATAGTGTAGGATGTCTATGTATTATGAATTATTAGGCAAATTATCTTCACTGGTGATTTGTTTAAGTGAGCGAATCTTCAAGGTCAATAAACACCACCAGCTGTGAATAATAGTAATAATAGTAATACTGTTTATTCCAAACTAGTGGGTGGCCTACCGTCAGACATGGTCACACGATTACAGTCAGAATAAAGCACGACTTGGGGGATTATTGGGTACTGGGGATTGCGCAAAAATAGGACAGTGTCATAAACAGTGGGCAATATATGGTGTAGACTTGGTCACGCCTAAACCGGCAAGGGAAAGGAAACACAGTTACCAGGAGTTTATCTTGCTTTTGGAGGAACATATCAAGCCAAGATCAGATCGTTAAGAGTTGAAGGTGACGGGCGAAAACAGAACGAGGGAGGGAAAAAAGAGGCATACTGCCTGGCGCATGATAATAAAACTTCAAATTGTGAAAAATGCGGAACCAGAACAACAAATCTGGTGCGGTAGCAGGATTACCGCGGCCTGGCCGGTCAATTTGAACTAAAATCTAAAACCACCGATGAAGCCTTTTCGGCTTTGGATTTTTGGGCTTATGGCCAGGGCCACAAAAAGCGTAAGTGGGGATGATGAAGTAGAGGAATCAGCAATATGAATGGATGGTAGCAAGCTTCTCAGAGTTACGGGGAACATTGAAATTGTACAGACACACTGGTGTTGCTGTTGGAGTGGCGTTAGGTGTAAAATTTCCTTGGGGGAGGGTGTTGTTTTTAACGCACAATACGGAACCCGAACTGCACATGAAATGACTGACTTTGTGAGGGGCATAGAATAAAAGTCACTGAGAGGTTTACATCCGAACGAAAGGTTCAGTGGTTTAGAATGAACGCATCCCAGAGGTGGCTGGGGCTAGCTGAAGAGTTTGTTCGCAGTTGCAGGTAGGGGAACAAGTGGGCAAGAAGGCATTGTCAAAAGTAGGAAGTGAATAGTTGCGGGTGCGCTATCAAACTGGGTATGGCAGTGCCGTGCCATCATTGCACTGACATACTTCGGTTTCTGGACAACCCCTTGACGGACGTCATGTTTGAGGTGATTGGGCTGGGATGTGCGAGTCTGTGGGCAGCGGGATTTTTGGGCTGACCCAGGGAATCCGGAGATGTAAAACGAAGCCAATATAAAATCGCAGGAATTTTTTTGGTCCGGATGGGGATCCCTTCGGTGCAAAGCAGAGCAGGTGGAGTGGATAACGGACAAACAGGGTTGACAGTGGGACCAAGCAGTGTGTGTCACGTATCAACTCGGAACGCGAGATTGGCTCGTTTACAACAAAATCCTAACAGAGACTATCGGGTGGGATGCATTGCAAACGTAAGACGATAAACAGGACTGCCGGAGAAGTTGAGCTGGTTTGGCGGAAATTTGCTGGCCCGGTATCCGGGCGGTTCATGGCTCGATCCCCGGGCGACAATCTTTTCAGTCAGAGCAGATACTCAAAAATGGGTAGAACTAAAACAAAACTCGCATGGTGACCTAATGTAGTGAGAAATCGCGTGTTGCGGAAAAAGGTGACTCATTTATAATGGACGGAACTTTCAGATGGTTTTACAGCTGAAATCAATCGTTGAACATTCTAGAATTTACATGACCCCTGTGGATGCAAAGTATGCGGAGGTGCAACTCCTGTGAATAATTTTTCCTCGATAATTACTATTACCAGTTAAAATTGCAGAAGCCGCGCTTATTATTGCCGGAAGAATCGTGCAAGTTTGTTGTTAAACAGCAGAGTGTTCCGTTAGAGCTTGCAAAGTATGCTAGGGAGATCACGACGTTGATCAACTGGCCACATGGAACCTACGTCTATCATGGTGGACAGCTGGACGAACCTAGCTGACGCACACGACTGACATGCGGCTTGGGGGTCCACGATGCCTGATCAGCTGGCCGGAGCGCGCCCGCCGCAAATTGGACGGCATAAGAAGCTGAGTTATATTGGTCGTTTTGATGAGTACATATGTACTGCCGGGAAGCGCACGACCCTCTTCGTGCGAAGTGTCTGTTGGGCTATTGACGTCCTTAAATGAGATGAAGGCGTAAGTTAAGTCATCGAAATATCACCACGAGGAAGGCAGCTGACAAACTGAGAGGAACACTTGCCCTAAAATGGGAGCACTTCAGTGGCTATAATGTCGTAGATGTTTGCTTACACGGCGTCATTTTCAGGGGCTGTTTTGCATGCCTACTTACTGTACCCCTCAAGCAATACGAGACTTACACGAAATGCATGAGATCTCACTAACAGGCGAACTGTTTGGAGCTGGTGGGTCACATGAAATCATTTTCGTCTCTTTCATCTAGCTGGCGCTCTCCAGCGTTAGTCGTAGTAATCAGAAATTTACTAACGGCTGTCGAGTAGGTCCTCCTTGGACCCGAAAACACGGACACAAACAGCCTTCCGGGACACACTGTGCTGGGATTCTGTGCTTCGGTCCAGGTCAGCATCATAAAACGCCCTCTGTGCGGACCGGGTAGCAAGCACACCTTTTCGTTTTCTGGACGGGCCAGGGGCTAGGAACCAAAAGTAAATTGATCTTCCGTGGATTCACTTTTGGGACAGGCCTGAGGAGCACCCTCGCACAGCGGGCAAGGGTCACCATCACAACAGTCGACGTGATATGATACGCAATCCGTTACACGCCAGCGGTCACTGGTAGTAGTCGGCCGGTCATAGAGCACACAAAAGCCCACGTCTGTGTCCCTGGACACCCATCTGGATTGAGGTGTAGTATCCTCGACCACTGACGGCAGGCCGTTAGTCGCAGACCTTGAGCGTTGACGCATCGGGACTTTCCCCTGAACAATCAACTGCCTAATGATGGCTTTGGCCCTTCTGGGTTCCAGCCCCTGAAGCTTATCCACCACTCGTTTCAGTTGTTTACGCAGACCGTCCGGAGCTCTCAGCGGTTGTTTTGGAACAGGTGTAGGGGTATACCTTTTTCCGGTAGGTTGTAATCCGACAGCCACCGTTGGTGGATTGGGAAGCAAGCTAAGAAAAAATCTATGAACAGTGTTTCTTACTGCTTGGAACCGACTGATCTCTAAATACAGACAACAACTGGATGCAGAGGAGCCACACTGCCCAGTAGAAGGGGCACGTACATTCTCCAGCACAGGTGTCAACCGTCTGGGAGCAGCTGGGTGTTTGCACCACGAACCATAAGTTAGATAACGTGGGCTGACCTCACCTCGTTTCCTCCAAAGCTGTGATAGTGCAGCCTTGGGGGTCGCGGTCCAAGATGCCTCAAAACGAGAGAACGTGCATATGTTGTCATTCGTCAGATAGCGTTTAGAATGTAGCCATCGCTCTGCAGGATTTCCCGTCGGTCGCAGTGACATGACGTACTCACCTCAAATTTCCGCATGAGCCGCTCGGCGTGCCGGGACACCTTCAGTACAGCGTGCTCCAGTGTGTTTGAATGGTGCACCCGATTTTACAGGCGGCCGTTTTCATTCTCCAGACGGTTGATGGTCACATTAAAAAAGTGGACCATCACAGACTGTGCATGTACAGTTCATTTATGCGTCATATACAACCAATGGGCCGTAAGATAAGAGACGAATCGCTGGTCCGTGCGGCGCAGTATTTGCAGATCTTGCTGGAATCTGTGTTCGTCGCAGCCGAACACGACTCTTGCAGCCCGCATTTGTGCCGCCAAATTGTCCAAGACGAAAGTCTAAACTGGATACCGCTTCCCCATCATTTCCTCGAATAATTTGAACAGTTTACGCATAGGGGCAAACTACTCGCTCTCCACGAACGCATACATAACCGGACGCCCGGTACCAATGTCGAACGTCATCAGGAAGGTGTACAGCTTGTATCTACAGGCCGAACATTAGAGGCTTTAAAAAAGCTTTCTCAAAACGGTTTGGTGCGTGCGTTCCGTCTACATTTACAATATCTGGAAAGCGTTGAAACAATGCCATCTGCTGCCATCGAGACAAGCATATGTGGCTACAGTGAACTTCCTGTGACTGCCACACAAGTGCGCGTCCGGTCTCCCGACGTTTTGCTGGGACCGAAAGGTATATCATCCGCCGCAGTAAAACCCAACTATGCGGCACCTACTCAACAGAGCCGGTGGACACTTCCGGCGGTGGTTGTATATATCTTGAGTGGTAAGTACCTTGCAGAATTCATCGGCCACAAACTGCCGCACTTCACACGACGGCGTGGCTTTGGATGTGCCCAACTCATCTTTGGTTAGCCGTCGATTAACCGGAAGCCGATCGTACAACAGCAAAAACAACAACAACAAGAGATGACTGTGTGGTGGTTACTTTGCCTCCTTGGACAAAAACGCACTGGACAGCCGGGGATTCGCGTACCACTTTTTATTAGAAAGCACGCCAAGCTTACTAGTTTCTTCGAATTCCTCGACTTTCCGTTGGTCTTGCAGGTTGCCTACACCCATTCGTAAAGCAAATCAGCGTCTGTACTTTGCTTACTGAATGAACGCACAAATATCACATAATTATCCTTCACGTATTGGTTTAAGGCCTTCTCAAATGCCGTGAAGGACGAAAAGGATACAGCCCCAAATTTCCCAACAAACGCGTGTGAAGCCACTCCCAAGGCCATTGCAGGCGGACACTAGAAGCACGCCCAAATTAATTTCGCCGAAACTATAGGTCTTTCGAAGCTACGACTTTTACGGGGAGTTAGCCTAATCCGTTTGCATCTTCCGGTGATATACTGCTCACATAATTTTTGTTTAAGTAAGCGAAATTTCAAGGTCACGGGCCATCATCTATTCGCATTTCGTTACCGGTTTACGAGGGATAAATCACGAAATCGTACTTCAGCATAGTTTGGCGTTCTTCGGCGTTTTTAAGAATGAAATAACATCTGCGGAATATGAACTGCCAATTCCACCCAGCAAAATCGGTCATTGACGTTTGTTTGCTTTATACTCCCCAGATTTAGCAAATGAGATGATGTTGTTCGGCGAACTGCGTCACAACACATTTTCCTACGGAGCTCGGCTTCCATAAAGTAAAAAATGTTAGACAACAGCATGACATGTGCAGTGAGGAGGCGAGGGCTATCTCTGTGGATGATTCCCCTTCCTAGATATGCATAGCTAGCCTGTGGACAATACAGCGTCCAAAGGTAACTGTGAGTAAATTGCCAACATAATGTTATCATTTCTAGCAGGAATACGACGCTCCATAGATGGAATATGTCACAAAGCGGCCACCATGATGACGGTAGCCGTTGTCACTCATACTACTTATCGTCACTGCCAGGCCCGTGTATATGTGCGGCGCTGATTATGAGGCCTCACCTATGCACGATGACCTAATCCAATGGCCAACGACGGCCCTTCATACTCATAACCGTACGCGTTGACAATGCGCCCGCCATAAATTTACCAAAACATCGTTGGCAAACTGCGTTTTTATTCGTTGGATGCGCCGATACAAGCGCAATAGGTAGTCGCTCCAGTTTTCTTTTTCCGCAGCTCAACTTCACGGGACGAGGATTCTGAAAGGGAAAATGCACAATCTATCAATCTTCGGTAACAGCATTTAAACATCTTACATTATTGGGATTTTTTTTGAGTACCTACCTAGTGCTTCATAAATCCCATTACCTGCGGTGAGGGATCAATGTCTACCCGGTGGGGATTGTCCGGGTTCACTGACTCAACATTTGATGCAAAGCAATATGAAGCTAAGGTGGGGCCAATGCGGCTGTCATGCAGCATGCTTACTTTTTGGGATGATTTGCACCCCATAACGTCAGATGAAATCCCGCAATTTTGACGGTTAGTAGCTCGAACGTGGCCCCAAATGATGCCTTCGAAGAGGTCACTGTGTGAGAAATCAGACCGAATCCTCGTCATCCCGGGATTCGAAAGCAAGGTCTACAGAAAGTGTGCTTGTAATTAGGCCTCAAATTACCGGTCACCATCTGCTCCGAGGTTGGGCAGAATGGTTTTATTGCAACAGCCTTTCGCGTCACTCTTGGCTGGGCCTCTATGGACCGATCGAGATCCATATCATAGCATGCTCTTTTATCTGACCGCTTGATTGACGTAAGGCTGCGCTTGTGCGACGGATTGGCGACTAAAGGAAATAGTTTAATTGATAGGTGCACACTCACCTGGTGGACGCAACTGAAAATTTTCTCCACACAATGTGCAAGGATCGTTGCCGCAGCAATAACGGTGATATGGCAATCGATCTCGTGGACACCAGCAATCAACAGGATCAGTTGGCTAGCCAAAGAGACCACAGGGAGCATCGTCTGTCTGCGTAGAACGCCACCTTGGTTGGGGACGGTTGCCCTCCAACGCCGGAGGCTGACTGTCCTGTGCAGTGGTTGAATTTTGACGTAGCATCAGTTGAGTTTGGACAATCAGATGCTTCATGCATCTAGCACCCTTATGTAGCTCAAGCAGCTTCAGTTTGCCAACCAACCGTTCCAGGTGCCTGTGCAAACCTTCTACTGGTGATGGCTGTGGCCTGAGAACCAGAGATAGAGGTATATCTCCTTCTGGTAGGTTGCATTCGGCTAGCCACCGTTGATGGATTGAAAAGTTACCTAATCACTATATGCTTGATTGATCAACTTACCGCAGGGGAACGAGTGGCCTCTGAATACCGAAAATAGGTGTACACAGGGTAGCCACATAGATTGGTAAAGGGTGCACCTGCAAGTTCCAGCCGAGGTGTTAACCGTCTGAGAACATTTTGGGGTTTGTACCACAAACTAACTGTTACTAACAACGGGATTCTCACCTTGAAATGATCTGTCTGATGGTATAGAAGATTTAACGTGCACGTTCCAACGTGCCTGAGGACTTGATTGGCGGCATACGTCGTCATCCGGGAAACTACACGTAGGACGTATTTGTCTTCTTCGCGAATTTCCCGACGGTCACAATAATAAGTGGTGTGCATCTCATGCTCACGCATGAGCCATTCGCTGTGTTGAGAGACCTTCTGGATGGCATGCTTCAGGCTATCGGCGTGATGTACGCGACTCTTCAAACGAACGCTGGCGTTCTCCAGGCGGCTATTGGTCACATTCCCGAAACGTACCAACCCGCGCTGTGCATGAATGGCCCACTTTCGAGCGATGTACAGCCAGTGGGCGCTCAAACAGAAGACGTACTTGGGGTCGGTTCTACGGAGGATCTGTAAATCGTGGCGATACTAACGGTATTACTGTCCGAAGCATAGTAACTTACTCAGCAGCGTTATCAAAGCGAGTCATGCGGTGGAATGTGTGCCGGGTGCGGTTAGCAATCGTCTGCAAGAGTTACAGTAGCGCAACGAAACGTACGTGCTTCCGGATGGCTTGCCGTGCGTGAAAATGGCGCAACATCATGTCGCAGCCGAACACAGCTTTGGCGGCCCGCATCTGCGACGTCATCTTGTCCACGACGAACGTCTTGACTGAGTACTGCCCACCCATCATATCCTTGAACAAGCATAGCAGCTTGCGCAAAGGCGCAAAATGCTCGCTTTCGACGAAAGCATACATCACGGGTCGACCAGTGCCCATACCATCCGTCACAAGGAATGTATATGGCTTGTACCTTAACACTGAACGTCAGAGGCTCCAAAATTAGTCACTCAAGACGGTTGGTCCCGTGCGTAGCGTCAACGTTTATTACATCAGGGAAACGTCCAAAGAGTGCGATTTGCTGCGTGCGGGAAAAGCATAGGTGGCTAAAACTGCCACCTACGGATTCCACTAACAGTACGCGACCACATTCTCGAAGCTTCGCTATAATGGACGACATGTCATCTGACAAACCAAATAAAAGTTAACCGCCGACCTACTTAACAATGGGGGTCGGCATTTAACAAGATAATTGTACACATCCTGGATAGTAAGTACCTTTCCAAAGAGATCAGCGACGTATTGCTGAATCTGCAACGACGGAGCACCATACTTAAGAAGGGTACTTCACTCCTTCAATTCATCATTTTTCAGGCGCCGATGATAGGGGCCTGTCAAAAATGAACTCGCTACGTGGATGGTTGTGCTCCAGGTGGTAGGAAGTAGCCATCAAGTAGTCAATGTACCGGCGAACACGGAATCTTTCCGGCCAAACAGTACATCGTGCGCTACCTGGTAAGAACAAATAAAGATAAACTTACTAGCTGCGACGAATTCCGCGGCTTCGCCGTCCTCTACAGGGACTTCTGATGCAACCGTAGAACGCTTTTTCATATAAAAGTATAGAATCGCAACTCTTTTTGGAGTTTAGGTGGACAAAAACTACGAAATTATTGATCATATGTTCTCAAAGCGATTTGAAACGCATTGAAGGAGAAAAAATGCGGACGAGCTAACTTCTCTACAAAATCATCCACCGCACTCATGGACAAAACGTGCGCAGCCATGACAACCATTAAAAATATGAATCGCCCGCCCACAATGGGCCTTGAGTACTTTTAAAAAACTTCCAACAAAACTGCGGCCGAGTGGGGAGATCTCAAGGGCCCGAATAACTAGCACCAAATGCTAATAGCTTATGTTACAGTTTCCGTCTTTCGAAGAGAAATTTTGGGTGCGCATCCAAGACTCGGCGGCCATGGCACAGCAACTTCAAAGTGCACGCCACTTCAATGCACGCCACAAATTTCGAACAGACATTCATCAAAACAAATCACGAAAAATCGCGGAACATTAAGATGATTTTTTGGTCTGAGCACATATGCAGCAAAGTGCACCATTTTGGCGTAAACAGTTCTACTTAACTCGCAAATGTTTTGCCGAAAAAAACATTGTGCTTCCAAGGCGTGGCAGACTGATCCAGCTCGAGGCTAAACTACAGCCGCGCGCCAAATGCAGACCGTTCGCAAAGACACTTAGACTCAGTATTCTTATCAACGGGAAATCCCCGGCCCTCGTTCATTTGAGAAATCAATGGTTAGGAAGCGTGTAATTGTTTTAACTCTTCACCATTGTGATCGCCACAGAGATCGTTTCGGCGGCTGTTCAAATGATGTCAAAGCGAAATCCATTCCCATTAATTCGCTATGAAAATGATGATACACTCTCCAAGTATCCCCCTCATAATGTAATACAAACAATATTTTACACGGATTTTTATTAGCCTACCACATTTCATGGCCCTGTAGGCAAAAACACCTGGGCTCGCTTGAATAATGCGCACACGACATCCAGTGCTAGACATAAAGTAAGTGTCAAACTATTTCAGTAAACTGGTTTGACAGGTTTCGAGCGTGCCGTTCTACCCCGATCATCTGGACTTTCATCTACACGCACAGTATGACAACCATCGTGACTGGTGGAAATCTAACGCTGAAGCACTAGTCCAGGGTGAAACAGAAAAACACTTATGGTGAGTGTAAGACAGAACTACGTTCTACCCGAGCATAAGTACTCCGACCGCTCATGTAACCGAGGTCGGCGTGCGAAGTTGGCCAACTGCAGTTCTGGTGTGCCCCGGGGCACTTCCGCATCGAGTCGGCCGACTTGAATGAACGCAACCAAATGACACGAACTAGGCAGACCGAGTCCAATTATGTTTGATGATCATTTTAGGGAGATTCATGATGATTCGTGGACGTGCAGGAAGAAGAAGGGGGTAACTTCTAGTCAACTGCTTTACCTCTAGAACGCTGCCACAAAGCCATTCTGATCAGTTTCAGCTAGAGTTAGGTCCATGATGGCTCAGGTGTACATCAAATATTATTTTGAAACATTTTTCGAACTGTGCAGTGACAACCGGTTTAGGTGGACCATCTTGGTCGTCCAACACACAGGGTGGTAGAATGAGTCCGCATCCTAGCTTAAGACTGCTGCCCATAGTCGAACTGTGTGTGTTGAATGAGAAGGAGTTGCGGATTTCTTTGCCAAGTTCTCCTGTAAAGACGCATGCCGTACAGATTAGGTTTCACATCAACGGCGGTAGTCCAGTCAGAATACTCGAGTTGGCTCAATACACCTATCACGAGATGCAGAAGCCACAAGACAGTTTCCGTACTACGGTGTTGAACTCGTTCCGGCATGCCGCGTTCATATTTGCTCCTACAAAGACTGCCGAAAATTATATTTAAGAACTGGACGGAGTGTAGAATTTCCTAGGGTCCTTTAAATGAAGCAACGCTAATCTTCTGATGGCAACAGTGGCTCTTACCACGGTGTCTGAATCAGTTTTATTGCCAGGGGCAATTGTGATACCCAGATTCATTTAGGGAGCGATGCTGGAGCCTTCTGCATTTTAACTACCATCCCAATATTGGTTACTTCAGACGAGATCTTTCGATGATTCCCTAGCAAATCCATGAGCAGACGATTGATGAATGGAGTGAACAGGTACGGTCCAACAACTAAGTCCTGAACTGGGCATTGGAACTGTTTCGGGACAAACGTCGCCTGCTAGGACAAGCATAGCACAAAATTTCAGGAAGTCAACACAGCAGGGAGGATTCTTTCCAGATCTCTGAAAGTCCCAGAACCTTAGAAAAGGTTTATGTAGCATTTTGTTAGACGCCTCATTGGATCTTATTAAGACAGCACCAAAACGTGTTCATTGGTTACCTGTCGCCACAAAACGATTAAAAATGCAAGACCGAGGCATCCAGAATTTGTGCTCAGCTATCGCCTTTTGTGGTGGTATCACCGACTTGGTTTTACAACAGATTGCTGCGTTTTGAGATTACGGCATGTAATCCGTAGAAAACTGCTGTCGAGTTACAGCCTGAACGCTGTTAAGATATAGCGCCCATTTTTCCACATGACGTGCCTGCAAGTTCTCTAATGATGCTTACGTAATCGTGAGTCACCAAATCAACGGAGATGCATTCTAAAAAGCTCTCTCATACTAGAAACCACGAAACCAGATTTGTACCTCTTGTCAACTGCACTTGCTTATCAGAGCTCCTAATATGTCCTATATATCCTATATCCTAATATAGGATTTTTTGAGGAGGACAAAGTGAACTAAAAACTGCAAGTTTTGGCAGTGGATCTCTAACCACAACGTGATTTTGCATAAAAATATTAAAATGATTCGAAATGTCTGAGCTCCACACAGGGAATTTCAAGTGGAGTTGAGTAGCATTCAAGGCAGAATGGTTTGATGTACACTTATCAACTTAATTTAAGAATACAGACATACCTTTTGCGCAGCATAGTATGAGAAGAAATACTGGAAACTTCGTTTTTGTGTCTTCAGTAATTCACGACTTCCCTTAAGCTAGCACCGGAATCAGCACGTTCTTTTCGGAATGACTGGCATAGACAGCGAACAACAATGGACGGTCTGATAATGTCTCCACGACTGGTACCTAAACGCATGCAAGCAAATTGTCATGTCGTCCAGCAGATCAGCAGCTACCTGATCTACAACCAACATGATGCTGTCTTTTTGCCGGAGTTAAACGATCTACACTTTAATCCAAGAGCAGGAGCATCCCATTTCTCGAGACAATATCATACAGGGATCCAAATCATCACAGCCAAATAACCAACATACAGTTAAATTTTCGTGCAGCAATTCAGTTTAACCAATCCTTGATAGGTTTTGACATTGTTTGGAACAGAAAAGTTAACCGTTTCCAGCCCACGCCTCAAGGTTTAGCTGACAGTTTTCGCAGCCCGCGAAAGCAGTTAGACCACACGTCCCAGGGCAATGTCACTCATAAAGCCAACTAGTCAGCACCAGCAAGGCGCACTGGAGTTGGAAAATCGGACTAGACTCAAAATTTAAACGTCCTGGTTCTCCTGAACAAAAACAAGGTGCATTGTATAGACGTAATACACTACTCGTAAAGTTGCTGGAAACTCATCCACATCATAAACGAGAGATTCAGCTGGGTTCCAGGTGAGTCTTCTGTCAAAACGAAATTGATATGCAAATGAGTGTAGTTACCAAAAAACAAGTTACACTGCTGTGAACTACTTGCGTTTTCAGGTATCTGTAAAACCGATACTTACTGCTAGCGGAAAGATCAAAACTGCACATTCTATGAGTATTTATATTTTTTCATCAACCCCATTGTGGAGACTGGAAGACACTGGAGAGAGAC